>JAZAYU010000338.1:155042-527185 GCA_038501625.1 Corbicula japonica | reverse complement strand
CGATATTTTTAAAATTTACACGGTTTCTAGAGATATTTTGAGGTGAGCTTATGGCAGAAATTTCAGAGCTCTAGACCGTCGGCACGGTACCAAACGGGGGAAAAAACACTATAATTATTAAATAGCGTAAAGTGCGAGAAAAAGTGAACGTGTCTTTGTAATAATCCGATATCTTTGAAATTTGCACGGTTTCTAGAGATATTTTAAGGTGAGCTTATGGCAGAAAATTCAGAGCTCTAGACCGTCGGCAAGGCACCAAACGGGGGAAAAAACACTACAATTATAAAATAGCGTTAAGGGAGAGAAAATGTGAACGTGTCTTTGTAATAATCCGATATCTTTGACATTTGCACGGTTTCTAGAGACATTTGAGGTGAGCTAATTGCCGAAACTTCAGAGCTCTAGACCGTCGGCAAGGTACCAAACTGGGGAAAAAACACTATAATTATTAAATAGCGTAAAGTGCGAGAAAAAGAGAACGTGTCTTTGTAAAAATCCAATATCATTGAAATTTGCACGGTTTCTAGAGATATTTGAGGTGAGCTTATGGACGAAATTTCAGAGCTCTAGACCGCCGGCAAGGTACCAAATGGGGGAAAAACATTGTAATTATTAAATAACGTAAAGTGCGAGAAAAAGTGAACGTGTCTTTGTAATAATCCGATATCTTTGGAATTTGCACGGTTTCTAGAGATATTTGAGGTGAGCTTATGGCCGAAATTTCAGAGCTCTAGACCGTCGGCAAGGTACCAAACGGGGGAAAAACACTATAATTATTAAATAGCGTAAAGTGCGAGAAAAAGTGAACGTGTTTTTGTAATAATCCGATATCTTTGAAATTTGCACGGTTTCTAGAGATATTTGAGGTGAGCTTATGGCCGAACTTTCAGAGCTCTAGACCGTCGGCAAGGTACCAAACGGGGGAAAGACACTATAATTATCAAATAGCGTAAAGTGCGAGAAAAAGTGAACGTGTCTTTGTAATAATCCGATATCTTTGAAATTTGCACGGTTTCTAGAGATATTTGAGATGAGCTTATGGCCGAAATTTCAGAGCTCTAGACCGTCGGCAAGGTACCAAACGGGGGAAAACACTATAATTATTAAATAGCGAAAAGTGCGAGAAAAAGTGAACGTGTCTTTGTAAAAATCCGATATCTTTCAAATTTGCACGGTTTCTAGAAATATTTGAGGTGAGCTTATGGCCGATATTTCAGAGCTCTAGCCCTCGGTAAGGTACCAAACGGGGGAAAAACACTATAATTATTAAATAGCGTGAAGTGCGAGAAGAGGTGAACGTGTCTATGTAAAAATCCGATATCTTTGAAATTTGCACGGTTTCTAGAGATATTTGAGGTGACCTTATGGCCGATATTTCAGAGCTCTAGACCGTCGGCAAGGTACTAAACGGGGGAAAAACACTATAATTATTAAATAGCGTAAAGTGCGAGAAAAAGTGAACGTGTCTTTGTAATAATCCGATATCTTTGAAATTTGCACGGTTTCTACAGATATTGGAGGTGAGCTTATGGCCGAATTTTCAGAGCTCTAGACCGTCGGCAAGGTACCAAACGGGGGAAAAAACACTATAATTATTAAATAGCGTAAAGTGCGAGAAAAAGTGAACGTGTCTGTGTAATAATCCGATATCTTTGAAATTTGCACGGTTTCTAGAGATATTTGAGGTGAGCTTTTTGCCGAAATTTCAGAGCTCTAGACAGCCGGAAAATGACCAAACGGGGGAAAAATACTAAAATTATTAAATAGCGTAATGTGCGAGAAAAAGTTAACGTGTCTTTGTAATAATCCGATATCTTTGAAATTTGCACGGTTTCTAGAGATATTTGAGGTGAGCTCATGGCCAAAATTTCAGAGCTCTAGACCGTCGGCAAGGTACCAAACTGGGGAAAAACCACTATAATTATTAAATAGCGTAAAATGCGAGGAAAAGTGAACGTGTCTTTTTAAAAATCCGATATCTTTGAAATTTGCACGGTTTCTAGAGATATTTTGAGGTGAGCTTATGGCCGAAATTTCAGAGCTCTAGACCGTCGGCATGGTACCAAACGGTGGAAAAAACACTATAATTATTAAATAGCGTTAAGGGCAGGAAAAAGTGAACGTGTCTTTGTAATAATCCGATATCTTTGAAGTTTTCACGGTTACTAGAGATATTTGAGGTTATCTTATGTCCGAAATTTCAGAGTTCTAGACCGCCGGCATGGTAACAAACGGGGGAAAACTCTATAATAATTAAATAGCGTAAAGTGCGAGAAAAAGTGAACGTTTCTTTGTAATAATCCGATATCTCTGAAATTTGCACGGTTTCTAGAGATATTTTGAGGTGAAATTATGGCCGAAATTTCAGAGCTCTAGACCGTCGGCAAGGTACCAAACGGGGGAAAAACACTATAATTATTAAATAGCGTAAAGTGCGAGAAAAAGTGAACGTGTCTTTGTAATAATCCGATATCTTTGAAATTTGCACGGTTTCTAGAGATATTTTGAGGTGAAATTATGGCCGAAATTTCAGAGCTCTAGACCGTCGGCAAGGTACCAAACGGGGGAAAAACACTATAATTATTAAATAGCGTAAAGTGCGAGAAAAAGTGAACGTATCTTTGTAATAATCCGATATCTTTGAAATTTGCACGGTTTCTAGAGATATTTGAGGTGAGCTTATGGCCGAAATTTCAAAGCTCTAGACCGTCGGCAAGGTACCAATCGGGGGAAAAACACTATACTTATTAAATAGCGTTAAGTGCGAGAAAAAGTGAACGTGTTTTTGTAAAAATCCGATATCTTTGAAATTTGCACGGTTTCTAGAAATATATGAGGTGAGTTTATTGCCGAAATTTCAGAGCTCTAGACCGTCGGCAAGGCACAAAACTTGGGAAAAACACTAAAATTATTAAACAGCGTAAAATGCAAGAAAAACGTGAACGTGTCTTTGTAATAATCCGATATCTTTGAAATTTGCACGGTTTCTGGAGATATTGGAGGTGAGCTTATGGCCGAAATTTCAGCTCTCTAGACCGTCGGCAAGGTACCAAACGGGGGAAAAAACACTATAATTATTAAATAGCGTAAAGTGCGAGAAAAAGTGAACGTGTCTTTGTAATAATCCGATATCTTTGAAATTTGCACGGTTTCTAGAGATATATGTGGTGAGCCTATGGCCGAAATTTCAGAGCTCTAGACCGTAGGCAAGGTATCAAACGTGGGAAATATCACGGTAATTATTAAATAGCGTAAAGTTCGAGAAAAAATGAACGTGCCTTTGTAATAATCCGATATCTTTGAAATTCACTCGGTTTCTAAAGTTATTTGAGGTGAGGTTATGGCCAAAAGTTCAGAGCTCTAGACCGTCGGCAAGGTACCAAACGGGCGAGAAAACACTATAATTATTAAATAGCGTAAAGTGCGAGAAAAAGTGAACGTGTCTTTGTAATAATATGATATCTGTGAAATTTCCACGGTTTCTAGAGATATTTTTGAGGTGAGCTTTTAGCCGAAATTTCAGTGCTCTGGACCGTCGGCAAGGTACCAAACGGGGGAAAAAACACTATAATTATTAAATAGCGTAAAGTGCGAGAAGAGGTGAACGTGTCTTTGTAATAATCCGATATCTTTGAAATTTGCACGGTTTTTAGAGATATTTGAGGTGAGCTTATGGCCGAAGTTTCAGAGCTCTAGCCGTCGGCAAGGTTCCAAACGGTGGAAAAAACACTTTCATTATTAAATAGCGTTAAGTGCGAGAAAAAGTGAACGTGTCTTTGTTAGAATCCGATATCTTTGAAGTTTGCACGGTTTCTAGAGATCTTTGAGGTTATCTTATGTCCGAAATTTCAGAGCTCTAGACCGTCGGCAAGGTACCAAACGTGGGAAAAAAACACTATAATTATTAAATAACGTAAAGTGCGAGAAAAAGTGAACGTGTCTTTGTAATAATCCGATATCTTTGAAATTTGCACGGTTTCTAGAGATATTTGAGGTGAGCTTATGGTCGAAATTTCAGAGCTCTACACCGTCGGCAATGTACCAAACGGGGGAAAAACACTATAATTATTAAATAGCGTAAAGTGCGAGGAAAAGTGAACGTGTCTTTGTAATAATCCGGTATCTTTGAAATTTGCAGGGTTTCTAGAGATATTTCAGGTGAGCTTATGGCCGAATTTTCAGAGCTCTAGACCGTCGGCAAGGTACCAAACTGGGGAAAAAACTCTGGAATTATTAAATAGCGTAAAGTGCGAGAAAAAGTGAACGTGTCTTTGTAAAAATCCAATATCTTTGAAATTTACACGGTTTCTTGAGATATTTAAGGTGAGCTGATGGCCGAATTTTCAGAGCTCTAGACCGCCGGCAAGGTACCAAACGGGGGAAAAACACTATAATTATTAAATAGCGTAAAGTGCGAGAAAAAGTGAACGTGTCTTTGTAATAATCCGATATCTTTGAAATTTGCACGATTTCTAGAGATATTTGAGGTGAGCTTATGGCCGAAATTTCAGAGCTCTGGACCGTCGGCAACGTACCAAACCGGGGAAAATAACAGTATAATTATTAAATAGCTTAAAGTGCGAAAAACGTGTCTTTGTAATAATCCGATATCTTTGAAATTTGCACGGTTTCTAGAGATTCTTGAGGTGAGCTTATGGCCGAAATCTCAGAGCTCTAGACCGTCGGCAATGTACCAAACGCGGGAAAAACACTATAATTATTAAATAGCGTAAAGTGCTAGAAAAAGAGTGTCTTTGTAATAATCCGATATCTTTGAAATGTGCACGGTTTCTAGAGATATTTGAGGTGAGCTTGTGGCCGAAATTTCAGAGCTCTATACCGTCGGCAAGGTACCAAACGGGGGAAAACACTATAATTATTAAATAGCGTAAAGTGCGAAAAAAGTGAACGTGTCTTTGTAATAATCCGATATCTTTGAAATTTGCACGGTTTCTAGAGATATGGGAGATGAGCTTATGGCCGAAATTTCAGAGCTCTAGACCGTCGGCAAGGTACCAAACTTGGGAAAAACTCTATAATTATTAAACAGCGTAAAATGCAAGAAAAACGTGAACGTGTCTTTGTACTAATCCGATATCTTTGAAATTTGCACGGTTTCTAGAGATATTGGAGGTGAGCTTATGGCCGAAATTTCAGAGCTCTAGACCGTCGGCAAGGTACCAAACGGGGGAAAAAACACTATAATTATTAAATAGCGTAATGTGAGAGAAAAAGTGAACGTGTCTTTGTAATAATCCGATATCTTTGAAAATTGCACGGTTTCTAGAGATATTTGAGGTAAGCTTATGGCCGAAATTTCAGAGCTCTAGACCGTCGGCAAGGTACCAAACGGAGGAAAAAACACTATAATTATTATTTAGCGTAAAGTACGAGGAAACGTGAACGTGTCATTGTAATAATCCGATATCTTTGAAATTTGCACGGTTTCTAGAGACATTGGAGGTGAGCTATTGGCAGAAATTTCAGAGCTCTAGAGCTTCGGCAAGGTACCAAACGGGGGAAAAACACTACAATTATTAAATAGCGTAAAGTGCGAGAAAAAGTGAACGTGTCTTTGTAATAATCCGATATCTTTGACATTTGCACGGTTTCTAGAGATATTTGAAGTGAGCTTATGGCAGAAATTTCAGAGCTCTAGACCGTCGGCAAGGTACCAAACGGAGGAAAAACACTATAATTATCATTTAGGGTAAAGTACGAGAAAAAGTGAACGTGTCATTGTAATAATCCGATATCTTTGAAATTTGCACGGTTTCTAGAGACATTGGAGGTGAGCTATTGGCAGAAATTTCAGAGCTCTACACCGTCGGCAAGGTACCAAACGGGGGAAAAAAACACTATAATTATTAAATAGCGTAAAGTGCGAGAAAAGGTGAACGTGTCTTTGTAATAATCCGATATCTTTGAAATTTGCACGGTTTCTAGAGATATTTGAGGTGAGCTTATGGCCGAAATTTCAGAGCTCTATACCGTCGGCAAGGTACCAAACGGGGGAAAAACACTATAATTATTAAATAGCGTAAATTGCGAGAAAAAGTGAACGTGTCTTTGTAATAATCCGATATCTTTGAAATTTCCACGGTTTCTAGAGATATTTGAGGTGAGCCTCTGGCCGAAATTTCAGAGCTCCAGACCGTCGGCAAGGTACCAAACCTGGGAAAAAACACTATAATTATTAAATAGCGTAAAGTGCGAGAAAAAGTGAACGTGTCTTTGTAAAAATCCGATATCGTTGAAATTTGAACGGTTTCTAGAGATATTTGAGGTGGTTTATGGCCGAAATTTCAGAGCTTTAGACCGTCGGAAAGGTACCAAACGGGGGAAAAACACTATGATTATTAAATAGCGTAAAGTGCGAGAAAAAGTGAACGTGTCTTGGTAATAATCCGATATCTTTGAAATTTGCACGGTTTCTAGAGATATTTGAGGTGAGCTTATGGCCGAAATTGCAGAGCTCTAGACCGTCGGCAAGGTACCAAACTGAGGAAAAAACATTATAATTATTATTTAGCGTAAATTACCAGAAAAAGTAAACGTGTCTTTGTAATAACCCGATATCCTTGAAATTTGCGCGGTTTCTAGAGATATTTGAGGTGAGCTTATGGCCGAAATTTCAGAGCTCTAGACCGTCGGCAAGGTACCAAACACGGGAAAAACACTATAATTATTAAAAAGCGTAAAGTGCAAGAAAAGGTAAACGTGTCTTTGTAATAATCCGATATCTTTGAAATGTGCACGGTTTCTAGAGATATTTGAGGTGAGCTTATGGCCGAAATTTCAGAGCTCTATACCGTCGGCAAGGTACCAAACGGGGTAAAACACTATAATTATTAAATAGAGTAAAGTGCGAGAAAAAGTGAACGTGTCTTTGTAATAATCCGACATCTTTGAAATTTGCACGGTTTCTAGAGATATTGGAGGTGAGCTTATGGCCGAAATTGCAGACCTGTAGACCGTCGGCAAGATACCAAACTGAGGAAAACACACTATAAATATTATTTAGCGTAAAGTACCAGAAAAAGTGAACGTGTCTTTGTAATAATCCGATATCTTTGAAATTTGCACGGTTTCTAGAGATATTGGAGGTGAGCTTATGGCAGAAATTTCAGAGCTCTAGACCGTCGGCAAGGGACCAAACGGGGGAAAAACACTATAATTATTGAATAGCGTAAAGTGCGAGAAAAAGTGAACGTGTCTTTGTAATAATCCGATATCTTTGAAAATTGCACGGTTTCTAGAGATATTTGAGGTGAGCTTATGGCCGAAATTTCAGAGCTCTAGACCGTCGGCAAAGTACCAAACGGGGGAAAAAACACTATAATTATTAAATAGCGTAAAGTGCGAGAAGAGGTGAACGTGTCTTTGTAATAATCCGATATCTTTGAAATTTGCACGGTTTCTAGATATATTTGAGGTGAGCTTATGGCCGAAATTTTAGAGCTCTAGACCGTCGGAAAATTACCAAACGGGGGAAAAAACACTATAATTATTAAATAGCGTAAAGTGCGAGAAGAGGTGAACGTGTCTTTGTAATAATCCGATATCTTTGAAATTTGCACGGTTTCTAGAGATATTTGAGGTGAGCTTATGGCCGAAATTTCAGAGCTCTAGACCGTCGGCAAGGTACCAAACGTGGGAAAAAACCCTATAACACGATCCTGTGAATTTTCGGAATATTATATTTTCCGAAAACTGTTTTTTTATTTTATCGATTTTCTTGTGGTTTTTATATCGGGTGATTACACGTGAATTAAATAGAAAAACTGGAATGTTTCAATGCCCTATCTTGTTTAGTTTTCGAGAAAATTGGAAAATAAATTCAATGTCAGACTTCGATTCCGATCGGAATCGACATTTTCCGATCGGAATCCTGAATTTTCCTATCAGAAATGTTTTCTGCGTTCGTTGAATTCCTATCGGAATTTGTGTTGCTTTAATCTGTCCGAGCGGAATCAGTCCTATGGGAAAAGTTATTTCGAACATTTATTTTATTCGCAACTTATGTCGTATTTATAATATCCAGTTAGTAAGGTCAGCTGTTGTGTTTTCTTATGAAAATGAAAAAAAAAATAGATTGTGATTAAAGAAAAACAAAATGCAAATATTATTCAAAATATACACTCACTATTCTGTAAGTAAGTTATTTTATTATATTTTGTTGACAAAAACTGACTCTCGTGGTCATGACTGACAACTTGACATTGTTATAATCGTCAACATCGTTTAATGTTTTCGTCAAAATGACGCATTACATAAATATAGATAATTATCCATACATCTCCATTATTTATCCGTTTTAATACTATATTGCTGATCAAGAAATACAGCAAACTGATATAGATTGAAGGCCTTCCTTGTGCTCACACAGACACTGACGCATGAACTAACACAGCCGTCACATAATACATGTTGTACTTGTATGTGTGTAATATATATATTGCATTTATTATATGAAGTTATCTCCAATATGAATCATTGAAGAGGTGAAATTCTTTATTAAATTTCTCAATCCTGCTTTTATTTTTTAACTTGACGTACTTCTTGATTTATATTCTAAGAAGACTCGTCAGACTTACTGATTCTTTTCAGTCCTGTCGGTTATTTTCTCGTTAAAGGTCAATCTCATTCTTTCATGTTGAGACCATACAATGCAGATTATGGAATGTTATTGATTTGAAAATAACGCGTTAAATACCGATTTAAGGTGGATTGCGCCGATTTTTCAACTTTCAAGTTTTTTTCATGAAAATGTGCATGCAGTTAATTGATCATATTTCCGATATGGAACAGAATATCTTGTAAAAATATTTTATTTTGTCTCAAAGAGACAGATCTTTAAAGATGTCTACTAACGGCAGTTTTTGGACATGACGTCAAAAGAACCGTTACTGAATGTTTTCTGCTGTATCTTTAAAATCTTTCGAATGTTCCGTTTTATGTTTTAATAATATTGTACAGAATTAAATTCTCTTTCCACTGATGTAACTTTCATGAGTTTTCACCCAAGATGTACGCGTGACGTCGCCGAAAAGCGCCGTTTCGACCTGAAAATGGACATGGAGTTTTACTTTCGGAATTGCGAAAAATATGATCAATAAAATTTTGATTTTTTTGCATAATTCGTTTGTAAATTTCATTTTGAAAATGTTTGACAAATAAAAGAGGGGGTCACCGACTTCGTTTTTGCGTTATTACGCTCACCTTTACCACTATCCCCGTAATTTTAACGACACAATAAAACCTTTCCATTGCGCGTTCATACTTAAGCACTTTAATAATGTTGTTATAATTAAACATTTTAAAATTATAGTTTGTACACGTTTTTGTTTCACATCAACAATCATACTTTTGCTTAAATTGCAGTTTAATGTTCTAGTAATTCTATCCGAACTACATCAGAGTTCATCAATAAGCAAATTATGTTTGTCGATAAAACATGTTCTCTTCTAAAATGAGTTCTCAACCGATTGCAGGTCTGCTGACCAAGAGATCATATTCTGCCGGTGATATAGAAGTTATACATGTATCCGTGCGTTATGCAAAGGTAATTGACTAACAACAACTTATTGCTTATTAAAATAAAAAAGGATAGAAAAGTTTTGAAATATTTATTTTTTGACATGAAATATTGCAGTCTCGGGTTTTAGCCGGTTAATGCGCAGAAACGGAACCACAACGATTAGAACATAGTTGAGATCAAAATTAACACCAGTAAGTAAACATAGGTACCCATTTTGATGTACCGATAAGACGACGAAACTTAAAATGAAACCTTTAAATTCATAGAGTTATTGTTGTTATTTCATCTAAATGTTACAATAACTATTGTATTTAAAAAAGAGAGAAACATGTAATTCAAGAATAATCAATATATTTCTGGAAAAAAATTGTGAACAAGTAATAGTATACAGTAGTGTGTTTTAATTACCATCATCTCAGATTTGATGTAAAAGTTACGTTTTAACTTATATTATTTTGAAGATAATGATATTAAACAAAAAAAGATCGGTTTAATACAAGAATAATAATTCGGTTAAAATCTGTATGAAATTAGGATAGTCACATGGTCTCGCACGATTATGGATACACATAATAGAACTGTTAGTTTGAAAAAAATTCCGATCGGAATGTTTCCTGTGTTTATTTAATTCCTATCGGAATTCATGTTGTATTTATCTTTCCGAGCGGAATCAGTCCTGTGGGAAAAAGTATTCCGAACATTTATTTTAATCGCAACTTATGTCGTATTTATAATTTCCAGTCAGTAAAGTCAGTTGTTGTGTTTTCTTGTGAAAATGAAAAAAAAAAAGATTGTGATTAAAGAAAAACAAAATGTAAATAGCATTTTAAATAATATTATACACTCACTATTCTGTAAGTAAGTTATTTTTATTTGACAAAATCTGACTCTCGTGGTCATGATTGACAACTTGACATTGTTGTAATCGTCAACATCGTTTAATGTTTTCGTCAAAATGACTCATTACATAAATATAGATAATTATCCTTATATCTCTGACTTTAATCGTCATAATACTTGGTTATTGTATTATATTAAAAAACGATTTGTTTAACTGTTGTCTTACTAGAATATTCACCATATTTTCTGATCTGATCTATTTTGAATTCCGACAGAATTGAGTATTTCCGATAGGAATGAATCCGACTGGAATATTTTCTTTTGATGAAATTTCCAATGGAAATGATATTGATCAAAACCAAGTTTTCATGAACCGTTACATGTTAAGTTCTTTAACTGTATGAATAACAAGAAGAGAGTAACATAAAACTTTATTGCGGCATTTCCTTATTCAGTTGTGTATACGAGTTTGTTTTATTTGGCACAAAAAGCACCCATAAAGCTAACAGTACCGCATTTTCAACGTATAGGCTTGAATGTGGAATAAGATATTTCTTTAAATAAGGATCTCCAGCTTGAAGTATTCCCCTTAGTTAAATTTTGATTCCACTTTCAGCATGCTTAAGCTTATACGAAGCTATGCTGTCAGAAATGAACAATAATTGTGCATGTTTTAATACATTTATAAGTGTTCGGTGCGCTATTGATTTTAGATCGAAAATATATCAAATTAAATGTTTTTACTTCATCCGTCACTGTGTTTCTTATTCTCTGTGGTGGCGATCCTTACTGAATTGCGCTTCGTTTCTCCAAGGCTAGAAATGCAATTTATTATTATTTAAGCAAACATAAAAGAAACTCAAGAGTAAACAATTCTAGAAACTGACTGTATTTCACGTTCAGAATTTGTAGAACGTAGTCCTGGTATATTTTTCATAGACGCATATACAATCTCACTAAAGTCAGATCTAACAAAATGTTAGATCTGATGACGGCCCGCAGTCACTGTACATAAGTAATAGCGGTTTTCCCCCATTACTATTTTTAGAAATTGCCAACACAGGAAGAGTATTTATAACGCTCGCAAAATGATCTGAAGATGTCATTACATTAGAAATGCATGCAATACTACATAAACACACATATATATCTCCAGTAAAATATGTCTTACGCAAGCTGTCAACACTTTCCATGAGTTAAAATACTATTTTTCCTTTCACTTTTGCGATTTTACAGGCGACAATCTGATTGGTTCAACGGGTTAGTGATAAAAGCATGTTTTAGTTTCTCGTAGTCAGATCCTGATAGCGTAACGGGTTTCAGGAAATGATTTTAATCAGATTGACGCATACAGAGTGTAAAATAAGTTACTTTTCTTGCCTTCGATGTATGTTATTAACTTGGTCTTAGTGATACAAATCATCTATTACAATTATAATAGAGTTTATACATTTGGCAAAAATTCTATAAAACACATGTCAGGCACACAGCTTTCTTCAAATCGATAAGTAAAATATTTTTTCTATTTTACGTATTTTACGATTAGACTACTAGAAAAATTCTTTCACATTCTGCACTGTACAAGCACATTCATATCTACAAGTAATCTAAAAATCAAATGATAAGTTATAACGAAATGTCCGAAATAAGTTTTATTTTCGCTTGCATGTTGTTGTGTAAAATTTATGTTTAAAACATATGCCTGATCGGAAAATATTAACATAACTATAATATAATTGAATGCGTCATTTTGTTTGAAATACAGTATTCATTCAGTTAAAGTGTTTTATTTATTTATTTATTGATACTAAATAATCAACAAGATTGGTTTCGAATGTTTCGCATAACTGGTTATTACGAAAAACAAAAACAATCATAAAACAAAAATCAATATTAAAGCGATATTAGACCTGAAGTTGTGGAAATTATTAAACAGGTATTTCAAACGACATTAAGACTGTATAGACACAGATGATTGAAAGTTGTTTTAAGTGTTTAGTCACATATTCGAGTGTACGAGTAGTTAGAAAAATGCACGTGTTTTAATAGGACATAATACCGGCTGTGTTTCGCGTGATTGACCACGCGATTCGGGCAAAAAGTAAAGAAATGCCAACTACACAGAAATGTGGTCGTCGGTAAATTCATATATTTTGATTGTATCTTAAATTTATGTTAATCAAAGTTAATAATAAATCGTTAAAGTGTGTTTAATAACGACGGGGAATGAGAATCAACCACCTTTAACATACTCATAATTGAAAATTATTTTAAAAGCCATTGATTTTTCTATTAATCCGAATCCCATAACTGACTGTGTACAGACGATGTGTTTTGTTTAACATGATTAATACAATGGTTATATGTAAATTTTAATATTGGGTGTTAAAGATCCTCTCTTGTTAACTTATTTCGATAAAAACGAAGAAATTTACACGTTTGAGATTAAAGAAAAATTATGACGTTATCGGGATTCGAACCAACGACCTGCAGAACCAGGAGTCATAGATATAATGTTGAGAAACGGTCTAGATCACTCGGCTAATACGGAATTTGTACGAATGGAATATCATTTCAAATATATACTTGTTCTGGGATTCAGGGGCGGATCGAGAGGTCTCTTCGCCGGGGGTTCGGTGCCCCCTCCCCCTTCACAAAAATGAAAGGGAGTAGCGCGTTTGGCGTTACCGCACTTCTTTACTCAACCATGCCACCTATATAGCTATAGCTGTTTAATTTGACTGAAAACATTACACTATTAAAGACGGGAATCTTTTTTAAAAGAGAGAAAGTCGAGTTTCTGTTTTCTTTTTTCCTCGGTGAAGAGGCGACCGCCACCTCCGAGCTCTACGTTTTACATTCTAAAAGCTGAAAGCGGTATTTGTGTATTTCATTTTAATAATGCATAGATTTTGATTACTAAAATAGACCAGATATACATCTATGCGCTGTCTACGGTAGAATACTAGGCCTAACCCCCTCCCAAGAGATCTCCAAAAGATTAGAATTGTTAAAGTTATGTCACAACTATCTCATCTACAACAAATTTCCCACAATGCGGATAATTAAATTCTTAAGTTGTCATCTATTATATATTACAATTACGATATAACAATTCACTGCAGTATTTGCGCTAGTCTGGTTCCCATCGTTCTGTTAACTGTGCCGGGCCCGGTCGAGAAGACACTTCCGTGCCGATAACGTAACAAGAATATATATGTGCTCAAACTAAGCTAAACATTAGACGGGTCTCAGTTTTTATCGCATGTATTAGTACAGTGGTTTTATCACTTGTACCCGTCCTCTGCTGGATGCGAAATAGACGAGTTTATTTTTGAAAATAGGATGTCATTTCTTAAAATGGACCCGTCCATTTCCTGCTGCCAATTGCCGCAGGCTAACGATTTGTCACCTGCTGGTGTTGTACATAAATATACACGATATGGTGTAATGGTCGAAGCAGATTAAGCTGCAGTCATTTTATTAGATGCTTATATTGTCATATTTTCAATATATGTTGTTAATAAAAATGAAATGTCGAGGTTTAAAGCTTAAAATATTTCAGAGCGAACTAAAGTGTATAAGCGATATCAGATATTATTGTGAGAATCACCGAATTAAAGCTTATAATGAAACATACCACCAAACTTGTGCCCCTATAATCTGTGTCCATGCCGGAGCCGGCGGGGGAGGGGGCACGTGCCCCCGGTGCCCCCACCCCCGCTGGATCCGCCCCTGGCCGGATATTATTTTGTCAAAAATCATCATTATAGTCAGGGATGATATTTTGTCTAGAATATATTCCGGCCACAGAACGTATATGTCACAGAACGCACATGCAACGGAACGTATATGTCGCACGTGTGAAATATTCGGTCAATACGGCATACTCTTCAGCCGAAATATGGACATTAAATGTGCCATATTCGATTGGATTTAGCTTTTATATGGCCACCAAAACATATTGGTCACCTACCATAAATGCGTATGAAAATGAAAATAGCAACGTAGATGCTATTAAATGCCGGAATTGTAAATACCAAAAACAGCCATCATCATCATCAGCAGCAGCAGCAGCAGCTGCATCATCATCATCATCATTATCATCACCATAATCATCATCATCATCACAGTCTGCAGTAGCAGCATCTGCAGAACCTACAATAAACAGTTTATTTAAATTACAAAGATCACGTGGTCTCCTATGAATTATATTGCAAATCTGCAAGCCAAAAAAATAAAAATAAAAATAACATGTGATGACGAAGTTTGATGACTTTCTTTTTTAAATTCTGAACTTTTATGTATAACATTGTTATAATCTCCATGAAACAAGAACCGGGAAGAAAAAGCTACTAAATGCTCCTGACTTGCATGTTCTCCTTTTTGTACTCTATGGTTGCATTAGATCACTTAAAAACGCGATAAAAGATGCGAGTCTGGATTTCGCATCGCGTTTAGACGACCTCCTGCCGTGATCTTATCGATTTCGCATAGTGTCTTCATAATTTACCAACCCATAGATCGGCAGAGCGAAACGATTGTCCCCAGAAACATCAACACATATCCTGGTTTGGTAACCCGTCTGATATATATGGAATATTATACCAGTGTGCAATCTGTAGGTTTGTATTAGTCGAGTTGGGTATGTAAACAATATCACGCGAGACCGAAGGTCGAGCGTGATGTGGTTTACATACGCAACGAGAAATAATACAAACCTACAGATTGCACACTGGTATAATGTTCCTTTTATTATATACCCTTATTTTACTACCAATTAAATGAGCACTAAATCAATAATGAATAGTAAACGTGGTGTAAGCAATTACGTCATAATAAACCATGAATCTCTACGTCATCGAACAAATGTTTACAATTTTCAAGCGCCATGATGGATTCTGACAGATAAAGAATTATTTAACTTTCAAATCTTGAAGGAATAAAAACAATTACAGCAAAATTTGGAGAAGACCCGAAGATGCTGAAAGTGTTTACCGTGGTATTCGATATGTAACGACTAGGATTTTTTAGTGTTTCATTCTTATACCACAGCAACGAGCTTTGTTTACATCAAATAATAGGGTCAGGCTCTAAACAGAAAATAGAAAGGATTGTTGCAAATGGATATTTTAATAAGGATAGACGGTATGTACTTTTTTTCGCTCCTAAAACAGTAGTCTTTTACTTGTTCCATTAAATTTTGTATCTGCAATGACTATCTATTAATTTAACTTTCTTTCACATTTTTGACGATTTCATTTTATATTTATTTGTAAAGGCCGTGAAATCGTTGATTATTTTTAAAGAAAGAGTGTCATTCGAGTCAACAAATCTAAATTTGTGAAAAAAATCGCCGTTTGAAATCGGCCATTTTGAAACGTAGAAACAACCGGAAGCTGCAAAATACAGAATCGGAAAATAGGACAATGTGCGAAAATGAATTTTTAATCTGTCGAGTTGTATCAATTTTGCGTATTAACGCTGCACTATGCTAAAATCATTCATGGGTATATAATAAACTATAGTTTCACGCGGTAAATAATCGCAAGATTAAAAATGTCATAATTTATTTACTTAGTGCACGGAACAAATTAAATACTTAAGATAATGTCTTTTTTTTTCAGCAATAACATTTTGCGGAGTGTATAAGGATATAATGATAATCGCCGTACAAATATATTCGGAAGGTGTAATCGGTGCTAAAATGTATTAATTAAGAAGATCAGTTAAAGAAAATTCATCGAAAAGAAAGCACTCACTTCCTTTTGAAATAGAGTACAGTTTAAAGTTTGTAACCCGTCTTATATACTATTGTCACACGGGAAATAATCGCAAGATTAAAAATTTCATACATATTTTATTTATTTAGTGGACTCAACACATTAAAAAAAATAAAATTAGGAGTTAAATAGTTAAGAAAGTGTCATTTTGTACAACCATAACACTTACGGCGTATATAAGGATATTATTGTGATAATTGCTTTACAAATAAAACACGCGAATATTCTTCAAGTGTAAACGGTGCTAAAATGTATTCATTAAGAAAAGCAGTTAATGTGAAAAGTGCACGCTTTCTGCTAAGTATGTTTTTAAATTTGTTGTGTCCACTAAGTAAATAAATTATGACATTTTCTTAATCTTGAGATTATTTACCTTGTGACACTAGTATATCAGACGGGTTACCAAACCAAGATATGTGTTGATGTTTCTGGGGACAATCGTTTCGCCCTGCCGATCTAAGGGTTGGTAAGTCGAGATTAAGAAGACACTATAGGAAGTCGATAAGATCACGATAGGGGGTCCTGCAAACGCGATGCGAAATCCCGACTCGCATCTTTTAGGTTGTATTAAGGTAAATAACTCAGTATTCCTCCGTGGTCCATTCGAATGAAATCCGTTTCAATATATGCTATTTTTTTCTCTTCATCTGGGGGCCTCTTAACCGTTAGAAATCGACATGTTTGTGACTTGTTTGCAGGAATAACATGTCAGGAAAATAAATGAAAGCAATTTCATGCCTATATCTCGTTTGGTAGAGACGCACTAGTTCCGGAAGAGCGGATGTATATATTTGGCACCGTATTTGCGATACCGCGTTTAAAATAGGGTCTGTTCGGTTAGAGATCAGTAATTTTCTTACAAGTAAGTTAACCCCCCATTTGCTGTGTGTTTTTGAATAGATGAAATGTAGATCTTCACAGTCATATATGGATGTCTAGAAATTAAGATGATAGAAATCATGTTAAATGTGCATTGAATATTGGCAATTTAAAATTGAGGTCTATGGGAATTGGATTTACCTTGGTTTAACCTTTATCGCGTTTTTAAGTGATTTATTGCGCAACGATAGAGTACAAAATGGAGAACGGGCAAATCAGGAGTATTAATTAGTTTTTTTTCTTCCCGGTTCTTGTTTCATGGCGATTATAACATAAACATGAACATAACAGTTTAGAATTTAAAAAAGAAAGTTATTTAAATGATAAGATATATTCGTTTCATCGTGTTTAAATATCATCATCATCATCATCATCATCATCATCATCATAATCATCATAATCATCATCATCATCATCATCATCATCATCAAACCTCGTCATCACACGTTAATTTTTCTTTTTAATGATTTGACTTACAGATCTGCATGATAATTGATAAGAGACAAAAGGAAATTTAACATTTAAATAAACTTTATTGCAGAATCTGTAGTTGCTGCTATTGCAGACTTTGACGATGTTGATGGTGATGGCAATTTTGGTATTTACAATTCCGGCATTTAATAGCATATACGTTGCTATTTTCATTTTTATGCGCATTTTTTGGTAAGTGACCAGTATGTTTTGGTGGCCATATAAAAGCTAAATCCAACCGAATATGGCACATTTAATGTCCACATTTCGGCTGAAGATTGTGCCGTATTGACCGAATATTTCACATGTGCGACATATACGTTCCGTGGCATATGCGTTCTGTGACATATACGTTCTGTGGCCTGAATATAATCTTGACAAAATATCATCCCTGATTATAATGATGATTCTTGACAAAATGTTATCCGGCCAGGGGCGGATCTAGCGGGGGTGGGGGCAAATTATATTATAGTTATGTTAATATTTTCCGATTAGTCATATGTATTAAACATAAATACAACAAAATGCAAACGAAAATGAAACTTATTTCGGACATTTCGTTACATCTTATCATTCGATTTGTAGATTACTTGTAGATATGAATGTTTTTGTATAGTGCAGAATGTGAAAGAATTTTTCTAGTATTCTAATCGTAATATCAGTATAATAGAAAAATATTTTACTTATCGATTTGAAGAAAGCTGGGTGCCTGACATGTGTTTTATAGAATTTTTGTCAAATGTATAAACTCTATTATAATTGTAATAAATCGTTTGTATCACTAAGACCAAGTTAATAACATACATCGAAGTCAAGAAAAGTAACTTATTTTACAATCTGTATGCGTCAATCGGAATAAAATCATTTCCTGAAACCCGCTAAGCTCTTAGGATCTGACGACGAGTAATTAAAACATGCTTTTATCACTAACCCGTTAAACCAATCAGATTGTCGCCTATAAAATCGCAAAAGTGAAAGTAAAAATAGTATTTTAACTCATGGAAAGTGTTGACAGCCTGCGTAAGACATATTTTACTGGAGATATATGTGTTTATGTAGTATTGCATGCATTTCTAATGTAATGACATCTTCGGATCATTTTGCGAGCGTTATAAATACGCTTCCTGTGTTGGCAATTTCTAAAAATAGTAATCGAGGGAAAACCGCTATTACTTATGTACGGTGACTGCGGACCGTCATCAGATCTAACATTTTGTTAGATCTGACTTAAGTGAGATTGTGTATGCGTCTATGAAAAATATACCAGGACTACGTTCTACAAATTTTGAACGTGAAATACAGTCAGTTTCTCGCATTGTTTACTCTTTAATATTCTTTATGTTTGCTTAAATAAAAATAAATTGCATTTCAAGCCTTGGAGAAACGAAGCGCAATTCAGTAAGGATCGCCATCGCAGAGAATAAGAAACACAGTGACGGATGAAGTAAAATCATTCTATTTGATATATTCTCAATCTAAAATCAATAGCGCACCGAACACTTATAAATGTACTAAATAAATGCACAATTACTGTTCATTTCTGACAGCATAGTATCGTATTAGCTTAAGCATTCTGAAAGTGGAATCAAAATTTTCCTAAGGGGAATACTTCAAGCTGGAGATCCTTATTTAAAGAAATATCTTATTCCACATTCAAGCCTATACGTCACACGTTGAAAATTACCTACTGTAATAAAATAACTTACTTACAGAATAGTGAGTGTATATTTAAAATAATATTTACATTTTGTTTTTCTTTTATTACAATCTATTTTTGATTTTTTTTTAATTTTCATAAGAAAACACAACAACTGATTACTGACTGGAAATTATAAATACGACATAAGTTGCGATTAAAGGCAGTCGCTACAGTTTCATCAAAATTTTCCCAATAATAGATTTCATTCAAACTTTGTCTATGTCAAGAACATGATGTTATGCAATGAAAAACTAAATAAAAATGGGACCTTACCGCGGTTTCTTGTTTTTTGATTAGATACCGAAGATGTCACATTTTGAACAATATTTACGATTTTAATAGACTTCTTTGTCGGCATAAAATCATAGAATGTATCAGAAGGATATCATAAATAATTCTGTTTTTCAGTTAAAATCATTCTAAATTACAAACAAAAATTGCTAATTATTGCAATACAAATAATGAAACACATATACCACATATAAGAAATTAAGAATTACCTATTTTACTACAAAGAATTTATCGTCAAATCTTTTCATTCTTAGGGATGTTTATAAGTTTACTTAAATTAAACATAATAGAATTTCACCATATACTACCAATATATTCACCAATGTATAACAAACATAAAATAAAAAAGAAAAATGTAGGTTACCATGTTAATTTGTTCGAAATGGCAATTTCAAAGGGGAGGGGGGTAATTATGTATAAACAAAAAACCTTAAAGGTATATAGCGAACCTTATTAATTATTACTGTGGTATCATTTTATTTAGCGATGGCTTAATTTTCGCGTATTTCGCGCTCGGACCAGTGCGCGAATTTAAAACCTAAGCCAAAATTTAACCAATAATCCACATACGTATCCGAAACGAGCTATGTCCGAATAAGTCATGTCTTGGACCGTGAACTGTGTTTTATGCATTGATAAAACCCAGATTGGACCGTGAACTGTGTTTTATACATTGCACTTAGACGGTGGTACCGTAGTGTAATACTCGTAAAAAAACTGTAGCGAACGCCTTTAAACTAAATGTTCGGAATAACTTTTCCCACAGGACTGATTCCGCTCGGAAAGATAAATGCAACATAAATTCCGATAGGAATTAAATAAACGCAGGAAACATTCCGATCGGAATCACCTCTTCCGATCGGAATTTTTCAAACTAACAGTTCTATTATATGTATCCATAATCGTGCGAGACCATGCGACTATCCTAATTTCATACAAATTTTAACCGAATTATGATTCTTATATTAAATCGATCTTTTTTTGTTTAATAATCATTATCTGCAAAATAATATTAAAAATGTAACTTTTACATCAAATCTGAGATGAAGGTAATTAAAACACACTACTGTATACTATTACTTGTTCACGATTTTTTCTAGAAATATGTTTATTTTTTCTCGAATTTATTTTTCTCTCTTTTTTAAATACAATAGTTATTGTACAATTTAAAAACATATATACTGAACAAAAATAAAAAGTATCCACTTTTTATGCTTATATTCTCATTGACATATTTTCATTTAATCAGGTACGCTTTGAATGGTGTTTAATTGGTTAATCTCAGTTGTTTTCAATTTCTATTGTTCATAAACATAATATTCCACACCAAGACCTAAGCAGCGGCAAGTCGAATAACAATTAATAATGGATTACAAAACACTACATATTCAATTTAAAGGGAGGTAATTGGAAATGGTTGGACTTTCTAGCGTAGTTTATCGAGGACTACTTGTTTTATTGATGAATGTTTTATGATTTTATTGATCACAAGGGGTGGAAAGATTGATTTAATTCATACCAATGTGAATACTTCAAAGAATCACTGACTTTTTCCTGGAACCCTCATTACAACAAAGGGAAAGATAACTAAGTTGTGGCTGCAGATTTTCAAGAACACTTTTTCTCTTTGCAATGATAACAGAAATGCAAAGTTGTCTCAAAATTTACACAAGTAAGTAAACATAGGTACCCATTTTGATCTACCAATAAGACGATGAAACTTATTATGAAACCTTTAACTCGGTATTGAACGCGGTATTTGCACATCAATAACATTCCATAATCTCCATGCTATGGTCTCAACATAAAAGAATGAGATTGACCTTTAATGAGAAAATAACCGACAGGACTAAAGAGAATCAGTAAGTCTGACAAGTGATCTTAGAATATAAATCAAAAAGTAAGTCAAGTAAAAAAATAAAACCAGGAATGAAAAAAATAATAACGAATTTCACCTCTTCAATGGATCAGACTGGAGATAACGTAATATAATAAATTAAATAAACATTAAACGATGTTGACGATAACATCAATTTCAAGTTTTCAATCATGACCAAGAGAGTCAGATGTTGTCAACAAAATATAATAACAATAACTTACATACAAAATAGTGAGTGTATATTTAAAATAATACAGTCAAACCTGTCATTAGCAGCCACCCAAGGGAGTGAAAAAAGTGGCTGCTGAAGACAGGTGGCTGTTAAAGACAGTAAAAAACTAGAACAAAATGTCAGTTTAGGTCATATTCAAACTGGCTGTAAAGACAGGTGGTTGCTATTCGCAGGTGGCTGATAAGACAGGGTTCACTGTATTTACATTTTGTTTATCTTTGATCACAATCTATTTTTGATTTTTTTTCATTTTCATAAGAAAACACAACAACTGACTTTACAAACTGGAAATTATAAAAATACGACATCAGTTGCGATTAAAATAAATGTTCGGAATAACTTTTCCCACAGGACTGATTCCGGTCGGAAAGATAAATGCAACATGAATTCCGATAGGAATTAAATGAACACAGGAAACATTCAGATCGGAATCACCTCTCCGATAGGAAAATTCAGGATTCCGATCGGAAAATGTCAATCCGATTTTACGCTATGTAATAGAGAGTTTTTTCTCCGGCGTTTTTTTTGCCAGCGGTCTAGAGCTCTAAAATTTCGACCATAAGCTCAACTCAAATATCTCTAAAAAACATGAGAATTTCACAGATATCGGATAATTACAAATCCACGTTCCCTAGGGAACGTGGATTTTACGCTATGTAATATAGTGTTTTTTCCACGGCGGTTTTTTTGGCGGCGGTCTAGAGCTCTGAAATTTCGGCCATAAGCTCACCTCAAATATCTTTAAAAACCATGAGAATTTCAATGATATCGGATAATTACAAATCCACGTTCCCTAAGGAACGTGCATTTTACGCTATGTATTATTATAGTGTTTTTTCCCCGGCGATTTTTTTGCCAGCGGTCTATCGCTCTGAAATTTCCGCCATAAGCTCACCTCAAATATCTATAAAAACCATAAGAATTTCAAAAATATCGGATAATTACAAATCCACGTTGCCTAGGGAACGTGCATTTTACGCTATGTAATATACGGTTTTTTCTCCGGCGTTGTTTTTGCCGGCGGTCTAGAGCTCTGAAATTTCGGACATTAGCTCACCTCAAATATCTATAAAAAACCATGAGAATTTCAAAGATATCGGATAATTACAAATCCACGTTCCCGAGGGAACGTGCATTTTACGCTACGTATTACAGAGTTTTTCCTCCGGCGTTTTTTTTTGCCGGCGGTCTAGAGCTCTGAAATTTCGGCCATAAGCTCACCTCAAATATCTTTAAAAACCATGATAATTTCAAAGATATCGGGTTATTACAAATCCACGTTCCCTAAGGAACGTGCATTTTACGCTATGTATTATTATAGTGTTTTTTCCCCGGCGATTTTTTTGCCAGCGGTCTAGAACTCTGAAATTTCGGCCATAAGCTCACCTCAAATATCTCTAAAAACCATGAGGATTTCAAAGATATCGG
Source organism: Corbicula japonica (assembly GCA_038501625.1). Classification (NCBI taxonomy): domain Eukaryota; kingdom Metazoa; phylum Mollusca; class Bivalvia; order Venerida; family Cyrenidae; genus Corbicula; species Corbicula japonica. Next base: position 504,142 of record JAZAYU010000338.1, on the reverse strand, counting down.
ATAATTACAAATCCACGTTCCCTAGGGAGCGTGCATTTTACGCTATGTAATATTATAGTGTTTTTTCTCCGGCGGTTTTTGCCGGCGGTCTAGAGCTATTAAACTTCGGCCATAAGCTCACCTCAATTATCTCTAAAAACCATGAGAATTTCAAAGATATCGGATAATTACAAATCCACGCTCCAGAGGGAACGTGCATTTTACGCTATTTATTAGGGATGGGACCGAACATTCGAATATCCGAATATTCGCAAACCGGCCGAATATTCGGATGCCAAAACGGTATTCGGATACTTGCATTTTTTAATATTACGATCTATTTAACAAAAAGAAACTTAAAATCCCTATAAGTTTCTGATTATTTTGCATGTTATTCTCCGTGTCAATTTCATCTGTCATACCGTATCTGGTCATTAACAAGTTGTTGATTCGGATAATTGACATGAGTGCCTGAATCGCCGCTGTATATTGGCAGTTAGGACGAGGTGCGAACGGAGTGTTGTTTGATATCAGTGTCTGCTTTAATTGACAACATTGAAATTTTTTCAGGTAAACAAAACGTAAATAACAAACACCCAATTAAAAACTTACCCAATTTGTCTTAATTTCTTTATTTTAAAAGCCAATCAAAACGAATCACTCACAAATTAACAAATGAAGCACCATTACTCATTTTATTATAGTTTTTTCCACGGCGGTTTTTTTTTGCCGGCGGTCTAGAGCTCTGAAATTTCGGCCATAAGCTCATCTCAAATATCTCTAAAAACCATGAGAATTTCAAAGATATCGGATAATTACAAATTCACGTTCCCGAGGGAACGTGCTTTTTACGCTATGTATTATAGTATGTTTTCCCCGGCGGTTTTTTGCCGGCGGTCTAGAGTTCTGAAATTTCGGCCATAAGCTCATTTCAAATATCTCTAAAACCATGAGATTGTCAAAGATATCGGATAATTACAAATTCACGTTCCCTAGGGAACGTGCTTTTTACGCTAGAGAGAGACAAGATTGGCCAACATCCCATGGCGCAATAGGTTTTCAGCAAACGGAACTGCTCTGGACAAAGTTTAAACCTAGCATTTGGCAGACATGGGTAAATTGTGTTTCGGTGATCAGTTTTCATCGCGATAACATCAATCAAGTTTGCAAACCTTTTGCTGATTAATTTGAATCATTTTGTGACAAATCTCACTGGCATTATGATAAATTCAATGCATTTTAATAAAACAATACATGTTTGCTGATTCTGATTAATACATATATGTGGTCGGAGCAGCGCTCAAGTCTATTTCTGATTTACCTTTCCAGTAATAGATTTCCATGATGAATACATGTCAAGAAAACATTGCAAAATCAAATTTGTAAAACAATTTTGCTAAATTAAATAATAATTATAAAAATAATGAGTTTAATATTTTATTGAGCATTTTATTCAGAGAAGTTTTTTCGTATATAGAAGGACATAAACCATTTTGATTTGATGGCCTACAATAACGAATACGTATTCTGCCTTTTTTTTCATTTTATCACTATTACAATTTCACCTCGTATTCTCATCCAACTCTGTTTATAAACTGACAGCCAATGAAAACGCAACACTTTATTTTTTGGAATATTTTTTTATTTGTGTAAAAATTTAATAAGTTGGCAAATTGGTAGATGTGCCGTCGGGCAAAGCGAGATATTGTGGACGATGAACAATACATCCGACGAGCGAATTCACGTCGAGACATGCCTCCTTGGATCATGCCCAAAACCTCATCTTGCCGGTTGTCTGAAAGCCCGGCATTGTCACATTTGCATTCAGTAACACTTAAAAAATTGATGATGGGATTTGTGTAGCCGTAAGTAAAGGTTAACAAATGGACTTTTTTTGAGGATATTATATGCATTTCTACATGCCGAAACGAAAATTTCTCGCGTTTGTACGGGGTTACTGTAGGAGAGAAAGTTCAAAATATCAGTGAACCATTAACGCATTGATTGGTTACTTTTTAAATTTAAAACAATCTACCTTTGCCAATTTAGTAAACTTTTACACATTAAAATATTCCAAAAAATTAAGTGTTGCGTTTTCTTTGGCAATTACCGTTAAGAATTTCAGCAATTAAAAAATTGGAAGATTGACAAAATAAAAAGAAACGTTATACATGATCTAAGCTCCAAAGCGCAAATGGAATGCCATAATTAGTCTAAAGAAATTATTTGGAGTTTTTTGCCTTTTGGGCTTAATCTTAAGATAAAGAATATAATTTTATGAATTACCTACCTTTTATACAAAAAAACCACACCAAGTTAACCAAAAAGGTGTGAACATGTGTTCGATTTTATTTTATTTTATTTTTTCTCCCAATATAGTATTTACAAAATTGCATTTTTTAAAAGAACAAGAGAAGTTATCGAATAGAATTACAGCTATACAAACAAACTGTTTTGTTATAAAAGGTCATGTATATCAATATTCACTCGGTCCTTCTTCAAGAAGGCAGTTCCTTTCGGGGAACAATTTTGGCTTGGCGCGTGTAATACTATTTACTCACTTTAACGTGAGTAAATTTATTATTTCCTTATCTCATAATACGTAAAAAACACAAACAAAAACTAGGAATAGGTCGTTGTATTCAGCGGTAATATACATTAAAATTTTCAAATGTCTGTAAAGTCCAAGTTCAAGTTGCTCAAAAACTGTCCAAAGAGGTAGAAATCAGTGGGCCTGTAGTGTGCGAACCGTCCGAATGAAAAGCTGACATCCGTAGTTCTGGCTATTTAGCAGTCCAGAAGACGAACGGAAAACTTTCAACACATCTGGATAAAGCTTCGTCTAATAGTACCACTCGAACCTGAAACTAGTGAATGGCCTTAAAATATCCATATTTCTTACATGATTAATAAATATATTGTTTATGACTAAGAGAAAACAGCAAAACTCGAAACACCTGAAACAAAAATAAACACTTTATTTACACCCATTTTTCAATTTATTCTCTGAAAGTTCTGTTAAACCTCGACAACCATCCAAAAATAATATTAACAACCTAAAGGGCGGGTGGGCGGGTGCCGACATGTTTACCGCTGAATAGAAACGCCTCGAATGGTGTACAGAGATAAAACCAACACTTAAATAGCCTAATCGCACGAGATACACGCACCTTTTCCCTCCACACTGACAATTACCGTCAAGTTCGTATTATTCGAAACGGAAATAATTTCATGTGGTCGCAAGGCTTAGCAAACTTTCGTTCACATACCTTTTCTATTTACCTGTCTATTTTTTTCTAAAAACTGGCCTTTAATTCATTTGCAACTTTTCCTGTTTTCCTGTACTTTGTGTCATATTTCACATCTTCGAATATCTGGAATGTCATCAATCCTTCTCCTCTGTCACATCGTTCCTTTTCTTTACACTCCACCGTTGGCGCCCATCCTCATTTGTCACCTTTCCTCCATGTTTTCCTTCTCCTTGTTTCCCCTCCCTCTCCTACCTCTTTCTATCACCCACTTCTTCATCACTCTCTCTTCTTCCTCTCTCTTCTTTCGTTCTCTATTTCACCCTCCTTCTTTTCTATCTCTCTTTTCCCTCCCAGTTCTCCCTCCTTCCTCTCTCTTCTCCCTCCTTCCTCATATATCCTCCCCTTCTCTCTCTTCTTCCTCATTCCTGTCTCTCCAGACCCTTCGTCTCTCTCCTCTCTCCTTCCTCTATCTTCTTCCACTTCTCCTTCCCTTCCTTTCCCTTTCTCTCTCTTCTCCCTCCCACTTCTTTTCTCCCTCTTCTCTCTTCCTTCTTCTGTCTTCTCGTCCCACACTTCTCCCTCTTTCTCCTTCCTCTCTCTTCTACCTTCTTCTTCCTCTCTCTTCTCCCTCTCTATTCTTCCTCCTTCCCCTTACTCTCTCTTCTCCTCCTTCCTCTCTCTCCTTCCTCTATCTTTTTCTTCCTTCCTCTCTCTCCCTCCTTCTCTTTCTCTCTCCCTTCTCCCTCCTTCTTCTCTTTTCTCCCTCCGTCCTCTTCTCCCTCCTTTCCCTTCCTCTATTTTCAACCCCTTTCTCTTCTCCTTCCTCTTCCTTTCTACCTCTTCTTTTTCTTTTACTTCTCCATCTCCCTCCCTTTCCCCTTCCCTCTCTTCTTCTTTTCTCTCTCTTTTTCCTCCTTTCCCTCCCTCTTCTCTTTTTGTCTCTCTTCTTCCCTTTCGCTTTCTCTTCCCTATTTAATCCCTCTTCTCTCTCTTTCTCTTCTCTATCTCGCTTCTCACTTCCTTTTCTCCCTCTTCCACCAACCTCTCTTCTTTTCTCACTCTTATCCCTCCTTTCCCTTCCACTCTCCTTTCTCTTTTCCCTTCCTCTCTCTTCTCCCCCTTCTCTCTTTTCTCTCCTTCCTCTCCTCCCTCCTATCCCTTTATCTCTTCTCCCTCCTTCCCCTTCCTCTCTTTTCTCCCTCTTCCCCTCTTCCCTTTCCTGTTTTCCTTCCATTTCCTTTCTCTCTCTTCTCCCTACGTCCTCTCTCTTCTATTCTCCTCTCTTCTCCTTCTTCTCTTTCTTCCTCCTTCCCCTTCTTCCTCCCTTCTCTTCCTCTCTTCTCGCCCCTTTGACATCCTCTTTCGCTTCTCCCTCCCTTTTCTCCCTAGCATTCTCCCTCCCTTTTACCCCTCCCTCTTCTTCTTTTCTCTCTCTTCTTTTTCCTTCCCCTCCGTTTCTCTTCTCCCTCCTTCCCCTTTCTCTTCTCATTTTACTTCACTTTATCTCTCTTCTCCCTACTTCATTCTACATCCTTTTTCTCTTCTCCCTCCCTCTTCTTTTTCTCTTTTCCTTCCACACTTCTCGCACTTCCTCTCCCTTTCTCTTTTTCTTTTGTATTCTCCTTCTTCATCTCTTTTCTCCCTCCTTCCCCTTCCTCTTCTCTTTCCCTTCCCTTTATCTCTTCTCCCTACTTCTCCCTACATCCTCTTTCTCTTCTCCCTCCCTCTTCTTTTCTCTCTCTATCTTCCTCTCCTCCATCCTTCCCCTTCCTCTTCGCCCTCCTTTCCATTCCTCTCTGTTCTCCATCTTTCTCTTCTTCATCTCGCTTCTCCCTCCCCCTCCCTCTCTTCTTTCCTTTCTCTTCTCCCTCCTTCACCTCCCTCTCTTCCCCTCCCTTTTTCTCCTCCTCTTATCTCTCTCTTATCCTTCCTTCCATTTTCTTCCCGTTTCTCTGCTTCTCCTCCCTATTCTCTTCTCCCATCTTCCCCTACCTCTTTTTCCCTCTCTTTCCTTCCCTCCTCAATATCAGGTCTGCCAAATAATCATTTCTATTTATCGCATTGCTATAATAGAATTAAAAGATTGCATATTGAGAGAGAAAGAGAGAGAGAGAGAGAGAGAGAGAGAAATAACTAGTTTTATCAAACAAGAAATACCCAAAGTCAATGATTTAAAAATGATTTAATAAGTCTATTCAAATCAGAAAACATGTAGTTTTTAAAGGCGAATTTATCAAAGGCAAATTGATTTCGAGTTAAGATAAACGGTTAGTATGTGAATCCACACACTACAGAAAATAATATTTTCTGATTTATACTTCGTCAAATAAAATTGATTGATTTCTATTTTCTATTAATTTTATGCTTACAAATGGAATAGACGTCTTAATGAAAATGAACACGTTTATCTTAACTTCATACTTTTATTGGCATGTATATTTATGGCACACAAAACATTGTTGAATCCAACCGTCGAATTAAGAACAAAAATTATGGCAAAAATAATTGAAATTTAAAAATGTAGTACACTTTTACATAGGATGGCACAATGTTTTTGAAAAAAAAAAACTTTCAATGCAATGTGTGTTTACAATATTTATAATAAATAGTTCACATGTTCTTATCTTTTAAAAGCATTACCGAGTATTTACATGGCATTGTAACATTGTTCTTTTGAAAACAATCGTCTTTAACAATTGTGTTTAACATTACATGTATTTAATTCCCATGTTGAAAACGGTGTGAAGTAAATTGTCATTGACAAAATCGAATACATTATCAAAACTAACACCAAATTTCAATTTAATACGGAATCGACCCTACGAAGCGCGTCGAAATCGTGTCGATTCCGATTACGGTATTGCGCATGAGCAAAAAGGAGTACCTTGAAACTTTGAAACCGTGTCGCAAAATAAGGCTTCTGATTGGACCATATGACTTTCATCCGGATGCAATAGTCTTTTGTGCTTACTTCCGGATTTAAAAACTGAAAAGCCGCCATTTTGTTTCTCGATTCTCAAAATTTTAGAAGTTCTTCTTCCATATGTTAGATAACAATTAAGATTAAACTCGCCAAAACAAAATTAAGGTAAATAAGTTTCTACATTGATTAAAACCTAAAATTGTCACAGACTAAGGGTCTAACAGTAGACTCCACCGTAGCAATGCGCATTACGGTAGTTGTTTGAATTTTGGTTAATTAATTAAAATACAGAGTGATAAAGTGACAATTACACCGGTTTCCCCAACATTCTAAACATTGGAAAATTACGACGCTTTTATTTATTTTTTTTACTGCAATCATCAACAAGAACAGTAAGTTTAACATTGCAGTTTAGATACTAATATCGGTTGCTTTTGTTTTAATTTGGTGTGGGAAAGCGATTAGGTATTGCGTTGAATTAACTCTGGATATTGTAGACTGGACAGAACTGGTCAAATGAAATCTGAACAGCTAATGGCATTGGAAGATGTGTATTCATGATCAGGACTCGAACCCAAGGTTCTCAGATATAGCATACAGCTACTCTGCTAATATAAGTTGAAATTTGAGGCATGGTAAAGCTGTGTTTACCAAATGCTATCTGAATAATGCTTCATTTACAACAAATAAATTTTTTTAGAGCTAAATCTACATTTCATAAAAAAATGAGGCATAGTGTAGAATGATTTAAATAGGAAGCACGGCGAAGCCGTGTTTACCACTTATTATTTATTTCAGATTTTAGGAATAATTGCTCTGCAGAGGTGTAGAAATTTTCTTTGACCCACTCGCCCTGCAGGTCAAGTGAATGAGAAAGTGCGCTCGCCCTTACAGAAAGTACACTTGCCCTTACATTTTAAATAAAATACTCTTTCTGTAAAGCTGTGTTTACCAAATGCTATCTGAATGATGCTTCATTTACAACAAATAAAAATTATTAGAGCTACATTTCATAAAAAAAAATGAGGCATAGTGTAGAATGATGTAAATAGGAAGCACGGCGAAGCCGTGTTTACCACTAATTATTTATTTCAGATTTTAGGAATAATTGCTCTTACAGAGGTGTAGAAATTTTCTTTGACCCACTCACCCTGCAGGTCGAGTGAATGAGTAAGTGACAGTGCACTCGCCGTTACAGAAAGTACTCGCCCTTACATTTTAAATAAAATACTCTTTCTGTTGCAATTTTTGTTTTTCTTTTCGTTCTATCTCTTTCTTACTGTCTCGCTCGCTCTCTCACTTTTCATCATCACCCGTATCTTGTGTAAAAAAACGTTATCTTCATTTGTTTCTACATAATTTTTGACATACAGCGGGAAAATATGTGCACTTGCAGCCTCGTTCTGATTTGGGAAACCCAATGAGGATAAAAATAAATCGCTGCTGTTACCTTTACATCAGAAACGTTCCGAATACACCGGAAATCGACCGAAATTACGGAAATCGAATTGTATTTTGTAAACAAAGTGAAATATATCATTTTTTGAAGAAAACACATGTGCTTTGCTGAAAAATTTACTCGCCCGGCCGGTCGAGTGTTTCGGCCGCTTCGCTCGACCCAACGGATCATTTACTCGCCATGGCGAGCGGTCGAGTGGAATTCTACACCTCTGACTCTGTCAAACAAGTAACTGTTACAAGTTCAAATGTGTTGCATGGTGAAGCCGTGTTGACCATTAATTAATTGGTATAAATTTTAAAATTTATTTATTTTATTTAGTTTTCACAGTCCAATAGTTTGTGTCGAGTTTTTGTATACATGCCTGGGTCCAGATGTTTGAGTGTAATGATTGCGACAGACTTCCCGAAAGTTGTAAAAAAGTGTCAGACATGAGGTCAGACAAGATGTGAAAATCTGTCTGACCGAAACAATTTAACACATTAAATAAGCAAAACACAGTATTAAGGGTGTTTTTGTTTTTTTTTTTCAGTGGTACAAATTGTCATTATGACGAATACGTAAAATATTTCATTCGGATATCCTCACTCATTTCCCACGGAACAGTCTTGAATCAGAACAGTGAGTAAAATTGTAATATGCAGATCAAATTTTTGCCAGAAATTCGGTCCTACAACATTTGAAATCACATCAGACCAGTCCAGATTTTACCGGACAGGTCCGACGGTCCGGCGACTTTAAGGAAGTCTGTCACTAAGAAAATAAATTAAGTCATCAGAAGGTATATGCATGCATTGGGCAAATAATATCGTTTATAAAATTTGCTTTTTGTAATTTGTATTTCAGTTTGAAGTATACATATGAAAGATGCGTGACAAATCTGGTTCAAAGAGCATGAAACTGGAATAGGAGAAAAATTAGACTACTGGAGAGGTTTTTTTTTTTAATTTACCTTTCATAAACAGTACAAACACTCAAACACCACAGAATTTGCCCTTCCTTTACATGACTATGCAGGGCTGGACATGTTTTGAGATCTATTTTAACATTATCAAGCCCTCATGTTACGCTTCCTCTTGATATTCCTGTTTCTTTCTTTACTGTTAATACTGACCCATCAGAATTTGCTTATTTGCGCAAAAGTGGGACTAGCTGAAATGTTTACCCCATAGTTACAAAAAAACAAAATTTGTCCAGCCCTGATTGCTGATTAATTTCAACAATTACTTGCATCAGGAACCATTTGGCAACTGTAACAATTTAAAAGCGGGCACGTGTTTTCCAAGGAAAGAATTAGCAATGAATAACTGAATACTCGCACTTTAAGTTTGAATTGTTTGCACAACAAAGCTGTGTTTTAACCCTTTCCTTCATAGTTACACCATTATTGTGTGCGCGAACAGTTTACATCCAGATCGGCCGACATATCTGTGCCATCTGATCAGGATCTTAACTGTTTGCTTTTTTATTCATTAGGTTATTTCTCACGAAAATGTGACCTGTGCAGATCCTCATCAGATGGCACGGATGTGCCGGCTGCTCTGGATTTACTCTAGTTACACACACCTTAAATGGTATATATAGAGGAAATGGATAAAAGATACAAATTAAAGCAAACGTTTGACATCACACTTGCAAACGACATCTGTGTTATCCAAAGAGACAAATTATTACCAGAAGTTGCTTCTGTAACAATTTTTAATTTGAGACATGGCGAAGCCGTGTTTCCCAAAGAGGGAAATTGCTGCAAGAAATAAAGAATAATATTTATTTCAGTTTTTAATTTTTTAATACATAGTGAAGCTGTGTACCCAAATAGATTAATAATTATTGCTTACTTGCATTCAACACTTGATGCCAAAACCTTTAAGATCTATCAAATTTGACAGAGTTATGCCGCTTCTTGTACATGGAATTTTTATTTTTAACCTGACTAAGTACCTAAGCAACAAGTGTTTAACTAAATTCCCATCTCAATTATTGTATAAATGACAAAACAGTGTTTTGCAATGAGGTACATTTTGATGAGCATTTTCTCATTATTCTTTTAATTACAGGCATGACAAAGCCGTGTTTTAACCCATTCTCCATAGATACACCATTATTGCGTGTGCGAACAGTTTACATCCAGATCAGCCGGAACATTCGTGCCGTCTGATCAAGATCTAACCTGGTCGCTTTTTTATTCATTAGGTAATTTCTGACCATTATGCAACCTGTGCAGATCCTGATCAGACAGCACAGATGAGCCGGTTGATCTGGATCTACACTGGTCACACATGCGTAAAAAGGAGTATGTATGGAAACTTTTTGTCAAAATGACAAATGGCCCCAAAACTGTTACCCAAATATTTAAGACAATACCTACCGTATAAGTGGTTATTTCTGCGGGCTCCAAATCCTGCAGTTTTGTTAAAATTCATGGGTGTTTTTATTTCTGCGGCATCAAGTTCGTTCATAACCGGACTAAAATTATGCAGTCTCTTTAGAAAGTGGAAATATAAAGATCGATGCCATTGCCAAACATACTTATATAAATATAGTAAAAGCTAATACATGTACTAATACATGTACATTTATTATGTTTGAGTTACCAATCAGCTGCAAATGGAAAATCTGAACGTAATCGTTTATTCAAATATTGTTTAATAAAGCATGTATAACTGTTGTACATAGCCTTTCGTTTCATCTATTTTTGTATGCAACCCGTTAAAAAAGTGTGTCGTCGTTCGTTATTACTTTACACATTTATCAAGTCAAAATGTAGAATGCACTGTGACCGTTATAAAGTTCACAAAGGGATAAATATTCTGCGGATTTTAAATTTGCGGTCATTTATTAAACCGCAGAAATAGCAGAAATAAAGCCACCGCAGAAATAACCACTTATACGGTATATATAATTATATCTAATAAATATTTAAAAATCACATTTGCAATGGCATAAAAATTAATTACTAACTATTAATTAGATTAATTGATTTACGGAATTTTCTGTTACAGACTTTCCGCGATAGCCTGAATTTTTGTATTTTGCTTCACCCATAATGTACCATACTATAGCGTTGAGATTCTAGATTTTAACGATCAATTCCTGATATGCATATTCCTTTTTTTTACAGAAGAAAGACCGTAAAGTTATTTAACATGATTTACCATTATCAAATTGAGTTTCAAACCATGATAAAATTCCGAATTCAATCAAAAGGTTGTAATGACAAATCTTTTTCCCAAAGAAATATATTTTTTACAAGCACTTGCTACTGTAACTTTTGAAGTTGAAGGCTGGGTGAAGTTGTGATTCCCAGTGATTAATTGCTGCAAGAACTTATTGCTTTTCTCCATATATACACAATTTAATTTGTATGCAACCAGTATCGATCAAGATCAGCTAACAAATTCATGCAATCTGATCAGGATCTACACTGGTGACATCTCGGTCAGAAATAACTAATAAATTTTGAAGTGAAAAGTGCAAAACATGTTCGCAAATGTGCCATCTGATCTAGATCTACACAATTGCCCATGTAATAGAATTGTATCTATGGAGTAAAGGATTAACACCAACAGCTTTTGATGCAGTTGTGGATCTTCACTGTTTGCTTTTAGATCCTTTACATAAAGAAGCAAACATAGTAGATCCAGACTGTATACATTTTAACTTTTGCAGGCTGATTTGACTCTAATTTTTTGCTCCTGATAAAAGGCATATCTATGGGGAAAAGATTTTAAGTGCACTAAACCATTGCAAGTGATGATTTTAAAAAAAAACAACATGTATTTGGGAATGTCGTTGAATGATCCTTTAATATTTTTATTGATGTGTGTTAAAATTTCTTTCCTTTTTATAAAAAGTTTTAGATTAATATACTGGTAATAGTACATATTTAAAGAAGTGGTGTTCAGGAAAAGTGAAATTCTTCAATACAGGCATTTGATGTTTTATTAATTCTTGTGGCAAATTTAAAGTTCATGCACGGCATAGCCGTGTTTACCACATTTGGAGGAAATGTTTATTAAGAAAAGGTGAAATATGCATATCGCCACATTCAGAAAAAACAGCCTCCCCACACAGTCAAGAAGAAGAGAGGGAGAGAGCATGGCTAATAAAATGATCAGTTTCAAAAGAGACACCACTAACAATTAACAAAAATGAGAACCCGAGGGGTTACCGCCTTGGAACGGTCAGTGGCAAATAAATGCCACTGGGGGCTTAAACCAGGTTCTAGGGTGCACCAACCTCACACTTGCCCCAATAGGTTCTCATATCACAAAACAAATACAAGTTGTCTTGGTGAAACAACTCCAACCCACTTATTGGCTCAACAATGTTGCATGCAAAAGCACACAAACATATAAAACATAAGAATTTAATAGCATTGCAAAGCCAAAGGGCGGGTACTCAATGATCTTACCGAGACCAGAGCTCCTGGAGTAAAATCAGCAAGAACACGATGACAGGAATAAAAGAAACAAATCGAACTTCTAGGTTCTTTTAAGAAAAGATTTCCCCATAAACCTTCATAAACTCTTTAACCCCTGCCACCGTCGTGCAACCAAAGATGTAAGCATAATGATCAACTGTAGAAGGGTTAATCACTACGCATGCAGAGCGCTGTAAAATATCATGTTGGTAACCTTTCTTTTTAAATTTACAGATGGTTTTTACGAATAACCGGGAGAAATTAACATTGCCCTTTATCTTCTTAAGTTTATAAATTAAATCTCCATAAAAAACTGGCTGTGAAATACCTTGTTGCAATAGTGATTTTAAACTGCACCTGTATTTATGAATTAGATCTGGGTATCGACGATAAAACTTGCAAAATGTTTTCCTTAATTTGTGATACCGATAACCTTGTTTTAAAAGTTTTTCTGTAATGCAAAGATTACGTTCATTGAAATCATTAATATCGTTGCAAGCTCTTGAAAAGCGAACAAGCTGTGAAATATAAACCCCGTAAGATGTTGAACGGGGAACATCGCCGTATAAAAACGGAAAATTTACTATATTAAAATTAAAATCATCTCTTTTATCATATATTTTAGTAGTGAAATAACCATTTTCAATTGACAGATTTAGATCGAGAAAGTTTGCTTGCTGTTCTGAAGTGTTCGCTTTATTAAGTTGTAGTTCTCTAGGGTAGATCTTATTAACCAGTAATGGGAAATGGTTATTATCTATATTTAATAAATCATCAAGGTACCTCGAGGTGTTGTTAAAAGCTGTAATTATATCATCTTGATGTTCAGTAGAAATTGATAACATAAAGTCTCTTTCATGACAGTATAAAAACAGATCAGCAACAAGGGGTGCACAATTAGTACCCATGGGGATGCCTATTACTTGTTTATAAATAGAGGTACCGAATCTAACATAAATATTATCCAGTAAGAAAGTTAGCGACTCTATTAGGTCTTGACAAGTCCAAAAAGTATAATTATCATAAGAACCATCTGTAAAAAATGCCCTATGTTCATTACAAGCGATGAACGTTTTATTTTCTCTAGCAAACGTTTTTTCAATGAGACTGTTTAGTTTGTCTCTTATTGAATTATGAGGGAGCGAGGTATATAAAGTTGAGAAATCATAAGTAGACAAACAGAACGCCTGAAAATTATTTGATTTAAGCTTTATCAAAACGTCATTTGAATTTTTAATCGACCAAAATAATTTTTTGCCAGAAGTTTCAAAAACCTTATCGCAATACCTAATTACATGTTCTTTAATAGCTGTAAGACAAGATGTTAAGAGCACGGATAATTAAGTAGTAGTGCAAGAACTAGAGTTAGCAATAAATCTTGCTTTGTACGGTGTTTTATGCATTTTAGGCAACCAATACATAGTAGGTACTTTGTCTTGTTTCGGCTCAATACTGATTCTAAATTTTGTAATTTGTAGAGTGTGTGCAGTAACAATATCACTCTCAGATGAAGAAGTCAATACATAAGCATTAGTGCTGTTCAGTTCTTCAGTTTGAATATTAATATAGTGCACCCGTCACACTATAATTACATTATCAGAAGCCTTATCAGCGGGTGTTAAAACAAATTTGTTATGAAAGTCTTGAATTCCTTTTTTTCAAATGACGAAAGTTAAAACGAGGTCGAGGTGGTAATAAAGCAATGTTTCTTTCATAAAATGATATACGAGTGTCTATTATTTTAAATATGTGTTTTTTCCAGTTAGAAAGTGCATTAGGCTCAGCATGTTCTCTTTTGCACCATTTATTACAAATCAACGAATGCAACATCAATTTTAGATGGAATTCTATATTTGGGACCTTTAGAAATTAAGATAAATGAACCACTATTTTGTCATATCTATTAATTTTGGTGTTCTGAAATTTCTTTGGTATTATGGGGATAATAGTTCATGCCATTCCCAGGTATTTCTTGTTCAAATAGTCACACTTTATACTTTCTGTTTCTTTCATTAATATCATTTAAAAAAATTTAACTATTTTACATACCCAAGTGAAGACACTGGGCTTCAAAAGTGAAGCCACTGGGGTTCAAACACTTTAAACAACCCAAATGTTTTCCACACCCAAATGAAAGCCATCAGATATGGACTAGATCTTAAACCATGCTGTCTGATCATAACGTAACAGCTTGCATTTAGATTCTTTAGGTTATTTCTGACAAATCGTTAACAGTTTAGATCCAGATCATATGACACAGATGTGGTAGCTGATCTGGATCTATACTGGTAGCCCATGTGATAAAAGGCATATTATCTGGAGTAAAATGTTAAATATAATGTTTACAAGATGAATAATTTCTCAACTCTTCCTGTTATATTTCAGGTCCAGGTGATGCTAGAAAGATGACACAGCCAATCATGGGTTAGTGCAGCTCTGATTCAAAGACTGGCACCGAACAAAAGTACTCTTGTAGGTTTATGGTTTTATTTTTATTAAAATTCTTTTATTAATAATAAACATAGTATTGTAGCTCATAAATTTCCTTATCACATCTCAAATCTTTCACCATTCTAAATACCAATGTATCTGAATAATTTTTCAATGATAGATCTTTTATTTTAAAAATTGCATTTGTATTTCTATATGTGCATTACAGGTGAAGGTTATTCAGTGTTAAAACTTACATAAATGCGGTTCATCATTAATATTAATATTTTACTTTTTCAGCCAGTCTGCAACTTCAGCTGTCTGCGGCATGATTTGACACGCCTCCACTGTATTTGAATTCGTCTTAACTAGTTAGAACATACAAAGCGTTTATATTTTTATAGTTTTCTCTGTCAACGTGGAAAAACAGCAGAAACTAAATGAATTAATGGGTAATGTATCATTAATTCTCACAAGTGGTTTGGAAAGAGCCAAACAACTACTCAGCAACTTTTATGGGCGATGCTGTGTGAAAACATTAAGTTGTTGATAAACATCCAAGGTCTTCTTTGAAGAATTTGACTTCTAGCCCAGGATTCTCATTATTTTGCTGTTGAATTGTTTTTTATGTGACCAGATCTTCCACTGCAATTGTTGGACAACATAGCACCACAGACTGACAGATTAATCCACAGACTGTCTACACATATATATTTAAAAACTTACTTTGCAACATGCCAACATAATGCTTTGTTTGAGTTTAATTGGAAAACTTGTAATGCTCTGAAAGATATTAAATGAAGAATTCAGTCTCCAAGAATGTGTGTGTGTGGAAGAGTAGAATAAAATGACAATTCGAAATACTACAAAAAATCACACGCTCACTATGTACCATCTGATTGGTACAAAAAGAGGGGTATCTTAGTTAAATGCTTCTTAGCAGATAGAAAACAAATTTGTGAAAATGTAAAAAAAAATGGTATTTCTCTGTTTTTAACCCTTTCCTCCATAAATACGCATGTGAGACCAGTGTAGATCCAGATCAGCTGGCACATAAGTGTCATCTGATCAGGATCTGCACTGGTCGCAATTTGATCAGAAATAACCTAATGAATAAAAAAGCAAACAGTTTAGATCCTGATCAGACAGCATTGCATCTATAGGATGCATTTTTGCTATGAGTAATGTAGACAAAATTGTTACTTTTACATATGTTCTCGACCATTACATCCATAGGATGTTTTTTTTGTATGTTACATGTATGTGAGATTTATGAAGACATAATTGTTATTTTTACATATGCTCTTGAGTATTGCATCCCTAGTACACATTTTTTGTATGAGTTATGTGTCAGTAATGTTGACAAAACTGTTAACTTTGCATATGTTCTTGGATGCATTTTTGTATGAGTAATGTGTAAGTAATGTTGACAAAATTGTTATTTTTTGCATATGTTCTTGAGCATTGCATACATAGGACACATTTATTGTTTAAGATGTACGGAGTTCTGTTGACAAACATTTTATTTTCCATATTTTTACTAATGGTTATTTTTACGTACCATCTATTAAAAGCCAGAATGAGTCATCGGCAAAAGAAAAAAGGCTGATGACCGCTTTTGGCTTTCAGTAGATGGATTTGTTTTTGATCATTGCATTGGACACATTTTTTGTAGTTATGTGTCAACATTGTTGACAAAATTATGCCTCTAAGGCCTCGGATGCAGTACAATATGAATCACTATCATAACTCTTGACTTCAATATGTATGCATTTTATTGCATGTGTGACTAGTGTAGATCTCGATTATTTCGCTGCGACGCACATTTGTAATGTCTGATCGTCCTTATGACCTTCACTGTTTTTATTTTGGTTAGAAATAATACATATATAAGAATGCGAACAGTGTAGATCATGATCAGATCATGATCAGATGGGACAACTGTGCCCGCTGATCAAATTCTACACTGTTTAATTTTCAATAAAGTGTATAGATTTGTCAAATAAAGGGTTAATACCAGTATAGCTTTAATTAGATATGAACTAAAAAGATATCAATCTGTTTGTTTAATGATTTATTATGTTATTTCTGACCAGAAAGCAAACAGTGTAGATCCTGATTACATGGCATGTGTGTTCTGCCAGATCAGGATCTGCAATAAAATTTTGCATATATATATAAAGGAAAGGGTTAATTCAAACATGGTTTATTTGATTTTATATGTACATATATGTTTTATATGTATATTTACTAATGAATAGCATAGGATTATTGACTGGTTATTCAAATGTGACTGATTTTACAGTTGTTCAAGGTAACTTCGATTTTTTAAATTTTATTTGCGAAATAAATCTTTGTGCAATACCAAGAATTATTAGAATTTACAGTTATTTATAGTTGCAATTATCACCACTTAATGCTAAGACCGCCTTTGGGACTGGGAAACAGTGGTTATTATAGTTGAGTGTTCTTATATTTTGGGGAGGTATATCAAAACTATAAAATAGGATACTAGTTGGTCTTAATATCAGTGTGGTCTAAACAGTGGTTTACCATACAGTGTATATATACTCCTTGTAAATAGAAAGTTAACACTTTGATAATTACTTTGATAATAACTAACGGCTATAAGTAATTGATTAAATTTGAATGGATTTATAGGAATTTCTACTTATGATGAAATTTGAAACAATTACTATGTTGCCACCATTCTGTCAATTTCAAGTTACCTGGTTTCCATTTTGTTGATTTTTTTCCATTTTCAAAGGTTGAGAAAATAAACGCCAGAGTTTGTCTTAAAAGAAAACATTGGAAACTTTCAATTGTTAAGTGAATTCAGCAGAAAAAAAAACTGATGACATTGAGTTACCCAAAATTGCAAGAATGTACTAAGTGCTATTTCGCGATACTGAATAGTTTCAATACATCAATGCAAATGGTAAAATTTGTAACTTTTTATTTGCGGTCAGTATACATAATAGTATATGAATACAGAATTTTATATCCAATGCTTCTAAAGTATCAATTATGTTCACCATATCCATAAACTGTAATATAAAATAAAACATTACAACAGAATGAAATTAGTTTTTAGTTATATTCATTTGCTAAAATGCTGACATTAAAAATGTTAAGAAGATACCAACAGAATGTCAATGAGCAGCCATTGTTCACTGTAGTTTTAGTTTTCGGTTGTCGATTCCGAGAGAGGCAGTGCCTTAGTTCATATTAATGATAATGGTACATATAAACAATTTATTTGGTATTCGTTGTAAATGGCTGTACAATTAATTTAAACATTTGACATAATATATGGGACGCGTCATATGACAATGTGTCATCGGTGACATTTCTGCGTCGGCAGACACAGTGTTATCACTGGTCTAATAATAGTAACTGCCTATGAACCGCCGAAAAGTAGTTCTTATGTCCAATAGTTCCGACAGTAGGTATGTAGAAGTACTTTCAATGCTTCGGTACACATTGTACTGATTATAATGGAAAAACCTACAGTCACATATTCGTTTCTTAAACCTAAAATGTGATTTTTACATAATTTTGACTTAGGAAGATTAATTTAACTGCGAAATGCATAGTAAACAATATCGTCATCTTAACTACATGGAATCATTTTCCAGGATAAAGGTCAGCTTTCTGAACGAAGACACTTCTTCACGTGAGCGCGCACCATATAGTTTTGTGATTAATCAATGACAAGTCTTATTTAACAGTTTTAAACCTTTTTTCAGTTTCAACTTATTGATTTTAATATAGTGGAGGCTGATAGCTTCTTTGAGCTTTATGGTTTTGAAGTTAAATAATATTTACATACATAAATTGGCAAATCAGATTAAACACAAACTACACGTTAACAAAAAACAAAAAATACATCATGTAAGTTGTGTTTTAATCTTCATGCAGCCTCTTAAAACTAAAACGGGCGAATCAATCAACAATAAATTTCATGTAAGAACATAAAAAATGTTAAATATTGCTGAATATCATGCAGCCCTTAGTTTATAGTACAAATATGTATATTCAAAAATGAGTTGACTACATGGATAACCCATTTTATCTTCGCTAGAGTAAACTATTTGCATTATATGAGGCACGCCATGGGAAAAGGTAACTTCGGTCATTTTTGTGTCATTTTTGTTGTTACTATATTTAGAAGGAACTTTCAAATTTCTTTTATTATCTCATAACAAAACAGAGATTTTGTTACACATTTTGACAATAAAATGGTATTTTTATCGCGAATTGCATAATAATTAATGTCGTCTGCTCAACTTTATGACGTCGTTTCAAGGATTGACGTCAACGGCCCGAAGGTACTTTTTCCCATGGCGTGCCTCATATAAAAATTTCTTATAAGCTGCAGACCAGTATATTTTAATTACTTTTTCGAAAGCTTTTATTTTTTAAATATTTTATGCAGCATTTATTGTTAGAATTAAAGTCAGCAAGTTTAAAAAAACTGTATAAGTTTTTTTCTTAAGATTCACATGCATTGCTCAACCCTCTAAAACAAAAAAGAGATATTTGAAATTCATTTATATATTAAGGTTTAAAGTCCTTACATTTACTCACATTTGTTTCTCCCAAATGTTTGATAAAACTGGATTTATCTAAGTTACAATATTTGCCCTTTTATTTTTTACTTTCTTTTCAGTTTCACTAACCCTTTCAGACAAAACATATCCTCAATAAAGTCCTATTAAATAATAAAATTAAAGTAAATCAGCGAATGCAACATCAAAAATATCATGATAGACAGAAAAAAATGTGAAATAAACACTCAGGCTCTGAGAATCCCTTTTAAGTCATGTGAAACAAACACTCAGAATCTTTTTAATGTCACGTTAAATAAACACTAACTTAGAATCGTTTGAATGTTATGAAATAAACTATCACTTAGAATCCGTTTAACGTCATATGAAATAAACACTCACCAAGAATCCGTTTAATGCCATGGACGGAGTATTGACTGATTTAACAATATGTTAAACATCCTTAAGTTAGTTACACGTGCTTAAATGCACAACAAAAATGAAATCGGACACTGCATATGTTACACATTTTCTCGGTGATAAGCTGTGAAGTGTGATTGTAAATGAAATTGAACGTGTTTTGAACTTGTCTAGGAATTTTGATAGTTCCGTTGCATTTAACATGTGTTTTAAGTTAGATTTTAGCAGGTTTAGCGGAGGGTGCAAAACTTAAGATTGCGTATAGATATCGCATAAGTTTAAGGTTTCTGTTTCGCTGAGTATTTTTCCTACAACCTTGCTTACAACTGAATCAATATTTGTGACTCATAGAGTGACACGAATACCAATTGTTTACTATATTGTGATATATCATTTAAAAAAAATTAATGTCGCTCTTAGAAAAATATATAATTTTATGTAATAGAAGAAGAATTTCGATGTCATACTGTCACATAGATGATAGATAAAATTAAAAATAAATAAAAGTTCTTGTAACTGAATCGACAGAAAAATAAAAACGCAATTAAAATGCAAATTGTAAAAATATGTTACAGTAATGAAATGTAATGACTTTGTGAGGAATTTGATACGGTCTGAAAGAACCATATCTGTTTGACAAACCGGACACAAACGAATAATACTGATGCACGAAAGAAATTTCTTTTGCCACAAAAAGGTTTATCAGTTGATAGATTTCAGAAACAATTTATGAAAAGAGAACTCAATTGTTTATTATTGCTCGCATATTGACACTCATGGTGTTCTTTGTGAAAGTCTAAAAAATGTATTTGTTCGCAAAAATCTGTTAACATATTCAAACGAAAGGCGGTTAAAATCACTTAGAAAGGCCTTGCTTTCATGAATGCATGTCCTTGGTGTAAAAATGAACAATGAATTGATGGGTATATATTCGTTACACAATGAAATTTACAGAGGATTTGTCTAACAAATTATTACAAGGAATGAAGAATTATTAACCACGGAATTGACCAATATGTGGGGAATCAATTAAGTAATGGCACTTTGTTTTGAAAAAAGTTACTAGTACGTAGTAAAAGGCACACAATTAAAAGTTGTTTAAACGATGAAATAACTTCGAACTTTGCATAATAGTATTCACTGACTTTGTGTCACTTCGGAATTATCTTTATGGCACAAAATATACCAAAATTATCTATAAACTGCCAAAAATAATAACGTAAATTTCGTTATTCATCACGTGAATGAATGTGCGTCAATTATGCAATGTAAACAAAGAAATGCGTTACGTAATTAAACAACTTTAAAGGAATACGTTCGGCTGATTATAACCTTTGTTTAAATGATAAAATGTATTTTGAATAATACAATTTTCGTAATCAATTGATGACGACGAATACGATAATTGTAAAACTTTCTTTTAATTACACTGATAATCGTTTTTTCGAGCGTAGCATGAGAGCTGCCATTATTGACATCTCGTTGTCTCGCGAGAGATAAAACAACGAGGTGTGACGTCATTTACACACTTCCGTTTCATAAAGAATATACGCAGAGATGAATGATGGCAAATTTATTTATATGAAAACATTGCTATATGCGTGAAAATATTGCAAAAGGAGCACAAATAGGAAAAAATCACATAACAGTTTTAGTGTATTGAGTGTTTTTACCTTCTTATCTTACATTTTGCTCAAGTAATTGCATCGCTCACTAGGATTCAAAAGACAATATGTTAAATGAGAATGTGATACGCTACGATCGCTTTGAAATTTTCCTTTTAGTATAAATTAACATTGAGTTTACTATTGTCCCCTCACGTCTCCTCAAATTAAATATGTCAATTAATTTTTTCACACCATTTTAATATGTCACCCGATCTTCTTCGGAGCAAGCTGGCTAGTGAGATTAACGTATCAGTTAGAGGCAATTAACAATAACATGGGCGTGTTCAAACTTGTACCACTCAGTGTGCAACATTAAATTTTATAATTAGATTTAAGAAAGAAATATACAATTTTACAGTAAATGTTCGTTTTGAAGTATTGAGTTGCACTCAACCCCAGGCTTAGCGGCGTGTAGATTAATATGCATTTCAATTAATAACCATTAACAAGCTTAATCAAACCGGGCCTGAAACATTTTCATATTTGTCAGGGTTCGGTGACTTTCAAAGTTCCCTTAAATTTTCAAAAATACATTAATTCAATTCAGGGCCTTCCCCAAGACATTATGACACCGGTATGCCTTAATTTCTTGACAAACTTATATGGGACGATTGATCTGCCGGTATGCCTTTAATCTTTGTCGGGATGGCTTCATACTCAATAAACAGCTCGATGTCCCCCGAGCCATGTGCACTGTTGTGGGAAACACCAACCGTTTACAACCCCAGACAAATATCTGACAAGCTCTAAATTCGCCGACATCCGTTTATTCAAATTCGTCGTGTCATAAAGTTATTGTTTCTTCAGGTCGCAAATGAATTTACAGATCAAAAACGTTACGGTAAAGCAAATTAGCCAATGACGATCAATTTCTCTACTTTTTTCTGGGAAAACTCCGCCTCCCGATTAGTATGCATGTTGGTGCCTTTTGATTGCGCGGACCACCTGAAGTCGGGTAACTATTACGCAAACGATACGAGTATAATTCTCGTATAATTATTCTTTTTGCACCAGGAGAAAAACATAACTAAGTGAATTTAGTGAAAACAAGAATTATTCGACTGTTGAATAATAAATTCAAGAAAGATGTATTTTCAGGGATCTATGTATTACATTTAAAAAAAAGGTCAATGGTACTTGTTAATACAAAATGAAAAAGTGGTTAATGTGATCGCTTCAGATGCCGCATACAGCAATGACTCTAGATCGCTGAATTCAAACGTTTACCTTCAATTTAAGGACATCGTGTATATACGAAGTAAACGCATTTTGGCCGAAAAATCTGCCAAGTCGATCAGGAAAAATATTTTACACCTATATATTGGCCTCACTACTCTTAAACAAGAAAAAAGGTTAAAATGTGCTACAATTCTCGGCATTCTTTTGTAATTAATGGTGGCATAACAAGCAGTTTCTTTCTATCTTGGCTACTATTCAGTTTCAGAATTTTCAGGCTCAAAATCATACACTATTATATATTTGTTAAATGAATGAATATTCCATGGTTGAGAATGATAAGAATTGGACATTAAATGGAAACGATACGAACCGGAAGTGTGTAAATGACGTCATCAGCAGGTGCGCGCATCGAAAAGGAAACAAACATGGCGACGGCCATAGATGCCGGCCGATTTTGCAAATAACGGATCTTTGACAGGAGATAACTTTGTCAATATTTAACATAAAATGAAGTTCTATACGTCAAAATGATGCATAAGTAACGCTTAATAATATAGTACTGGTGAAATCCAGCCAAACGTATTCCTTTAACTTAACACTATCACATTAAATTCGGATGTTGAATTAGAAATCATTTAGGAAACTTCACTGCAGTCAACAGATAAGCCACACCGAACATAAGAGGGAGATACATGGATATTCCTTGCCACACAAGATGGCTGCTAAGTGAGAAGCCTATAACGTCCCAGGTTCCCTGATCGGTCACGAGGCAGAAAACGATCTGGAAAACAAAAACAAAATGTTCCTAACTTTAAGATATCACATACGTTGATGCTGATGCAAGAATTGTTCGTGTTTATTATTCTTCAAATAATTTGAATTTCATTGAATATTTGGATAATTATCCGTCGATGCTGGTTTACCCGCATTTTTGCTTTGCAATGCTACTATCTTCTTAATATGTTTGTGAGCTTTGTCGAGTTGATAGATGGGTTGGAGTTATTTAGTCAAGCCAACTCGTACTTGCTTGTTCATGATTTTTGAGCTGTTGGGGTAAGTGTGATATTGATGCACACTAGAAGCTGGTTAAAAACCCAGTGGTAAATTGTTTTTTCGTTGACCATTACAAGGCGGTAACTCATCGGGATATCGTTTTCGTTCATTGTTTGTGGCTCGTTTATTTTAAATTGATCGTTCTATACTTGTGTATTATTCTCCTCTTAACATTTTGGCTGCGTGGAAAGGCTGTGTCTTCTTGATTTGGCCATTCCTGATATGTGTACCTTTTTTAACCAATGGAATGGTTGTTAAGCTTGGTTATGTGATCAAACGGAGATTAATGGAGCATCTATTTTATCCATCTGTCATGTTTGATGCTTTGATGTGTTTATTTTGAAGCATGATGTGAACAGTTAATTGTTAAATATACTTGTATATATATTAACAATGTAAGTGGTATATTTCAACGTCTAACAAATGCAACTTTCTATATGACAATAACACTTTAAAACATGTATTTTAAAGTTCAGGCATAAAGTTTACGAAATATTGCTCTGGGTCTTAGTCGGTATATAAAGTAGTAGGCTTACCAAACCAACGAAGTTTGTCATCATCATAACAATCATACTAAAATTTTTGAGCGATGTGAACGTGATCATGTTAACGGCACGTGCAAAGCAACCCAACACAAATCCTGGCATACATAGCTGAAAATATATAAGAATGTAATATAAATGAAATGCTTAAACATTGAATATTATATTGTGTTTGAAGTTGATGTGATTTAATCTGGGGCTAAATATTTGTTTTCGACAATGAAGCGTAAAAATGTGCTTTAATTAACAGAAAATACATTCTATGCATATTACAAAATTATTTATTTACCCCAATCCAGGAAGACCACAGTTTTGGACTTCAGAAATTGCTATAATGTCCAATAAGGCTTAGACCATTACTTTTCAAGCTGTTTATCAGTTCTTGGGGTGATTAACACTTTTAACTAGTTATTGCAACAAAGCTGAACTTAATTTTAAATCATGGAGATATAGATAATTTGATTATAAAATAATAAAACTATGTTTACCTTAAATACTATCAAAGGCCCCATTTTCGGCGGATTTGATACAGTTATGAAGCAAAACACGATTTGCGGATCAAAACTGAAAAGAATGGAAAGCTATAAAATAACTATTAACATTGATTATTTAGTAATTTCGATTGTGAAAGGTTTGAAGAACATAACATAAAACCAACTCATAATTGTATTGTTTTCATTCGGAATTTTGACGTCTCTTGAGTGTGTTTTATCTGTTGCATTCCGAAGCACCAGGGTACCCTGACAAAATGAGTAAATGATTACATGTTTTTACTTTTTTGAAACAATTGTTTCTGCTCTAAAATTTGCCGTATGCTGTAAGTAGATGTGTCACTTAAATTCATTTCATTAAAAAGGAATGTTATTTATATAAATTAAAATATAACCCCACACTGACGGCGGGTTAAAAGCTAGGTTCTATATTCAGTTATCCTGTCAAAATTTGATAACAAAACATGGGTAAATTTTGTTCAGTGATGCTTTATTTTATCCTTAATATAGTTGCGGTATTTGGAAGTTGCGGTATTTGCATACATCTGGACATTTAATAATGCGAGAATATATTGGTGTTGTTATCTTTTCTCGGAGGTCAATATTGTTCACGTTTAACTTAGATGTTAATGACATGCACAGAAAGAAAGTACAGAACAGGTTTAGTCCACCGATGCAAGGAAAAAGAAACAGTTACTTTTATTTCAACTATTGCAAATTTCCCCACCCCACCGTTTTATTGAAGAACGAACAACATTCAACATTTTATTTGCCACAATTCAATACTGTTTCAAACCGCTAGATACTGAACGCAACTTCCAAGATAAACATAATGGTGATCCAAAATCCCGCAGATATTTGTATTCTCTAGCATCATTAACGTTATAGATTTTCAAATATTAATTTGTCATGACTTTTTTGCATTTTGGCTAAGTATATAAAGAAGAAATCATTCAATTATATCGTTATTCAGTAGAATTAAAACAAGAGAAAATGACTTATTTTCTAAAATGTATACCTATTTATGCTCATCACACATCCTGTGCCATACAAGGTTGCAAACCCAGCAAGCACTGTGTACAGGGCTCTGCGCAAATCGCCAGACGTCAGCATTCGTTTACATTCTACTTCAGCCCCCGACGCTGCTGCGAAATCTAACTTTTGCCACTATAACATTAACAGAAAAAGGATCGAATTAATACTAATTTGTTTAATTTATATTAATACTAAAATATTAATAGTAAAAGAAGCGAATTCATTTTATAATATTATCAAAGTGTCTTTAAGTTATAATTGTGTAAACCAAAATAAATGTTAAAATGTAAAATATAACTAATGATAACAACCCTACATCTGTTATTATATTTACACTATTATCTTTAACTGTAAAAACAACAGAATTAGAGTAAACTGAAAACCCTTTATTACCAAAATGTAATTTTGTGTTAACAAAATACTAACCTCAGCTACAGTTGATCTCAGCATTAATATGTCATTTGATTTCGTATGTTTATGATGTTTTACTGTTGGAGTGGATGTATGACCATTTGCATAACTTTTACCGTTGGATACCGACATGGCTTTTGGCTTTCTGTGGTCAACATACTCCGTCGTGGTTCGTGGGAGAAATATAGGCTGTGACTTAGTGAGATTTTGTTCAACTTTAATGAACAGATAAAAGTTCCATATGAAAAATACATAGCACAGGGTTTCCTGTCTGAAATAAGATTAAGGAAGCAATAGAACGCAGAAATGTGCTCAGATAAAGACATTGAATTCTAAATATAGAGAGCATATTTCTCACTACACCTCTGAACAGGCTCAATCAAATCGAGCCTGCAATATTTTCATGTCTTTCGTGTTCGATGTCTTTCAAAGTTCCCTTTTCATCTATTTCTATGTAAATAATAATATCGAACTTATTGATGGATTATTTATATAAATTATGTAACTTTAAATCCAACATTGTTATTTTTCCTCAAAAATAATAATGTTGGCCATCGTTTAAGTTCGACAGTTTTCATCACAATGTTTAAAATGGTGCAATATTTCCTAGAGAAGTTTTACAAATTAAATTTTGTGTTCAACATAACATTTAATGTAATGCAGGTCATGTTGCAAAATTTCAACAAAATTCAGTTACAACTACTAGGTCCGGCCTCATGTAGTGTTAAAGTCCATCTGAATATTACATAACATGACACTTTAAACATGAAAACATTATTATTGATTGCATATCATAATAATATAATTTTAGCTCGGCTTCTTATAAAATAAAGAAAAACATCACCTAAGAGATTACTTGAATAATCCCAGCATGTTACAAAATGTATGAACATGTTACGTTTGTAATAAAAAGGATACCCAGTGCTAAGAAGAATATATGGGGCAACCATGCCCAGGGAGATGGCCACAAGCCTGCTCTGAACATCAGTGTTGACTAATAATGGTTCCAACAATGACACCACTGAAAATTAATGCAAATAATACAGAAAGGTGAGCAAATTGTGTATAATGAGAGAACAAATTAAATTTACAAGTTTTAGCAGTAATCTGCCCTAACAAAGTATTTTTTCTGAAACATGTGGATCCATAATAAAACTAAAAACAAAACAAATCATTTTTAAAACAAAACAGACAAACAGACACTGAATTTATTTCACTCCAGATGCTCTAAGTAAGTTCATCAAGTATTTCGGTTTGTCAATGCATTAGCTTCCTTGAGGTTGTGTGTTTGCTAAATTTTGTACGCATCATAGTTGCATTTATTTTACCAAGGCCACTTTGTTTGTTTATATGAGAACCTGTATGGGCGGGTGTGAGGCTGGTGCGCCCCAGAACAAGATATCTTAACGTAAACTTCATTTAAAACAGCATACTTACAAAATATAACCCAGCTGGTAATTTGTATGTATAACGGTGTTCTGATGTCATTGTCGGTTAGATATGACATGTAATATACTATAAACGTTGCAACAGCCATTTTCAAGATCTGAAACGAATTCGTAAATGTCAATGTTATTGTACAAGCTTTTTTGGGGGAGGGGGGGGGAAGGGGGGTATATTTAACATTTAAATAATTATACATAAATTTTCAGGGTTATTTAGAATAAAGAGTATGATAATTCTAACTACAATTTTCTTTTAGAAAATATCAAGCTAGAATATTAATATAAACCACCAGTAAAACATATTAAACCACCTTTATTAAGTCTTACACCGCTGTATTTTTCAAGTGTTATTTTGTCTAGATACTGAGATTGAATCACTACCAAAAAGATGTATTATTGATGAGCTGGCATGGAGGATAAAATTACCCAGTTATGTTGCTTGAATCTCGAAATTTATAGGTTGCGAAATCTTTCCGATATAATAATTGTTCATATTACAAAAATACCCAAATTGTAATAAGACGTACATGTACAAGTGAAAATGGGACGGGACTGTTAGATACTAATTCAAGCTCTGACAAACCTGATAAACAGAAAACCGACGCCCAAAATGGCGAAATAATCGTCCTTTGATCACCGGGTTGTCTGGCTCCCTGAAATATCTGGAAACATTCGTTCTTCTTAAATAAAAACGACGAAATAGAGGAAACAACTAAAATTCTAAAACGTTGTATATGACATCAAGAGACAATTACAGCTTAGAAAGACCAGTTTTTCTAAATAAATTAATTTACTTTCGTACTTAAAAGTGCCATACCTACAGATATCGGTAGATCTTTTCTCTGATGTTTTTGTTATCTATGTGCAATTCTATGCGCAGTTCTCTAATGTTCATTGTATTTAATTGAAATGTTTTTAATCAATGCTATCTCCTAATAGCTATAATGCTAATAATATGTAAAATTTTCAATAAACCAGTTGTTCTTTTATATTCAATATTAAAATATGAAGTCCTCCATAACATGTCCAAAACTGCAATTTTGACCCCAAATAAAGGCCAACCCACAATTAAGACCAATTTAGTTCAGTACCAGATGATAAATTCAAGAAAAAGGTATGTTTTAAAATGAGATAAAAATATATAGTTATTAATGTAATAACTAAACAATTATTCATTTACAAATATGGGCGTGTTTGTTTGATGACTATTTTGTGACGTAATATGACAATGACATAACATACTTACGTATGGAACAGTATACTGGATACTGTGGCGACAATACCGCTAAATAATCTGTAACATATAAAAAAATCTTAACTCTTATTCACAGTAGCGCTATTTGTTCAGTGTGGCGGCTGTAAAAGGTCTCCCCGTACATATCGTCAGCACAGTTATCAGTAAAATAACCCGTTACCGATGTCGTGCAGTGATGTTCACGTATATCAGGGGTATCCGATCAACCATTTTTTGGGGAGGTGGGTGTCCCGGTTAGCTCAATTGGTTGCGTCGTCGAAATTTCAGAGCTAGGTGCTGTCGCCATGAAGGTGCGGGTTTGCGCCCAGGTAGAGGCAATAGCATATTAAACAAGTTTCTTATCACCTTAATAATTTAACAATTTACATGAAATAAGGTGATTCTTATTCACGCCTGAGTTTAAGAAAAATATAGGATCGGGAAAAGCTAGACGAAGTAAACAGAACTTTCAACACAGCAAAATAGTACAGAACGAGATAGCAAACATTTAAAAATAAGAAAAACAATTTAAGAGATTTACGAACAAGATATATCCATTGTCATTTTGTGTCTGAATAGTTGTTAGTAACTCAATAAGGGTTATTAAGGATTATCTAATATACACGTATGTATCACGGACAACGGTTTTTATTTTTATGAAAATTTCATATTCAAAGTTGTTTTAAGCAATTTAGACAAACATTCATTGTATAAATCGTATACTTATTATTCTTATGTTACAGTCATTTATAAAAATCTTAGCATTATTGATGTTATATAACATGATATAATACAAATGTTTCAGGTCGATCACCTCTGTGCATATCCGCAGAAGTTTTTCATTGAGCGAGGCAATACCCCAAGTTGTTCAATGACCACTTACTAAACCGACTTTGATTTGATATGGATAACAACTCAAATTCGTATAGACAATATAAACCGTTACTTACACTAGGTTATAATTGAGATCTCTGTCCCCCATGGGACGCCCTGCCATTATAGATATACCGACGAAGGAAAATATCCACTGCCTCATAAGTGACTGTAACAAAGTTAACATATAACCATTACCTATATAATATTATGTGATGGGAACATTCCACTGCTTCACTTGTGACTTTAACACAGAGGAAAAACAATATTAATAAAATTTATGAAAATGGCTTAGAATATAAAATTGGGAATCGTCAAAAGTAGCCACATTCACAATTACAGACCTCTTCACCTGGACCAGTAGAAGGGTAAATAGTTATAATATAAGGTTAAAAACTAACTATTCAGAAACAACTAAATACATGTATGAAGATGCTTAAAAAGTCCGTGTCAAAATTTGGAAGATCACTATAAAAAATAGGCTTTTCATCTGAATAATTTAAGTACCACAATGGACATGGAAATGAGCACACTGGAAATAAGAGTCGATACCGACTCTTTAATTTTAGTATCATCCTTTACATTTAATGTTGAGTCTCACGGCTGTATGAATTTATACTCGTAGCTGGTTTATTGTGTTTGTGTGTTTTAATATTATATGCCATGTTATTACACATTTTATGTTGAAATAAATATTCTGTCTATCTAAGTTGAAGTATTTAACATACACAAATATAGTAACACGTTTCCTTACCTGATCTAGATCTTTTTTTCCTGCGTAGACCGTCCAAGCACCAAAACAAATAAACAACATTCCAAAAAATATACGAATGTAGAATCCCATAATCTACAACAAAAAGGGGAATTCACTTTTAACAGTTTAAGTTAGTGAAAAAAAAAATTGTAACATTATACAGTTCCCCTTGTCATCTATGAATTGAATTACAAGAGTAATCGTATATAATATCGAACCTTTTAACCCTACAATGTTGAGTGCTTTGATTTCTTGTGAAAGTGACTGATGTGGGATGCCAGACTCATTTACAATTATCACAAGTTGAAACAAACAAAGCTAAAATAAAAAATAACATACCAACCAAATAAGTGATGCGATACATACACCAGCCACGGGTAGAAGTTCTTTCTGTCTTTTTATTATAGATTTTATATGTCCTATCTCGTACCATCTGAATCAAACAAATATCTATGATTAACCTTTACTAAGAAACGAAGAATATTCAATTCGATTTAACAGCAGTACAATGTTCCCTTAAAATAAAAGTAAAAGACAAACAAACTGAAATATCTAGAAACACCGAATCGGATATAACTTTCAAATTGGCTTTTGAATATTTTTTTAATTTAAATTCAGGCCTACTCTAAAAAGCGTTTTGCAGCAGTAATGGTTTACACTAAGAGAAATAAGCAAAATGTAAACAAAATTCTGGATGCAAACATACTGTTCAATTCAGATTTCTACACAGAAATTTCAGCAAAACGATTTTCTCGAAAACTTACTGGATTTGGAATTGATCATGCAAGAGAAATCTTTAAATATTGTTTTAATTATTTCCCTTATCGTTTATTAATAAAATTGGAAAACTTTGCGTTAAAATGACTGATATACAACACATTTGTCTTACTTTATAATCGCCGCGGTCCAGATGGGAATAGGCATCATAAAGTGTATGCAAGAGATCAGTGATGTGGACTGGGCTGCAAAGAACACATCATTATTTTTTATTCATAAAATGTTTTCAAAAACAAGATTACAACTACGAATTATTCATAAACTGATTTCAAATTTAAAACTAGCTTACAAACTAATTTACAACTTTGAATTATTATGGTAAACGAAATAAAGATGTATAAAGTAAATGCTACTACATAATGTCTTGGTAAATTAGTTCATTTTATAATAACTTTATGGAAAATGCAAAAGCCTGTAAATGTAAACAATGATGTTTTTAGATAAAATTCAGTACTTATAAGCAAACACACTTGTTTGTTTATTATATGTTCTTGTTCAAGTAACATAATAAAAGCATGCTTATATATGTATTACATATAGAAGGTTTTGAATGCAAGATTAAACCGTTTTAAAAACAATTGTGACATTAAACGCAATACTTACCGTAAAGAAACAATAGATCAATAAGGGCCAAAGCAGCAGCAAACTGCATAATGATGTGTTTTGTGTTGGTCATCAGTGGCGTGTTGACTTTAATGTCCTCCCAGTTTTCATGCTGCTGTATCAGTACCAGAGCACAGAAACAAAACCATCCGACAATACTGGTAAACGTAGCAATCCTGAAATTTAAGAAAGTTATTTTCTAACACCGTACTAATATAGTTTATATTTGTTAATGTCCTCCCAGTTTCCATGCTGCTGTATCAGTACCAGAGCACAGAAACAAAACCATCCGACAATACTGGTAAACGTAGCAATCCTGAAATTTAAGAAAGTTATTTTCTAACACCGTACTAATATAGTTTATATTTGTTAAGTCTGTCTGTCTGTCTGTCTGTAAGTTTCTCTCACTATCAGTGTCTCTCTCCCTCTGCTATTTCGTTGTGTGCAAGGAAACTGTGTTTTCTGCGTCTGATCTATCAGGCTCCATCTCTTTCCCTCACTCTCTCCCTCCCTCTCTCCCTTACTCTCGCTCTCTCATACATGAAGCAACTGTTGAGTTTGGGCACATTTATCAATTGCAATATAATCAAACTATCATTAATTCCTATTTCATTATAATAACATGCATGACAGAAATTAAACTGTAATATTGTTATTTCTGAGAAAAATACATCAATTTTAAATAAACGTCACCAAAGAACTGACCAGAGAGGGGTTTTGCTATAGTGCCTGTAATGTCGGATTCCTTGTGTTGCCAAATCCAGTTTTTCTCTTGTCAGTTTTATAGCTGCAGCATAATTTCCAGATGTTCGTAGTGCTTGAATATCCGTTTTTAATGAATCCTTTTGAATATAAAGCAAATAATGTAAGTGATTTTCTTATAAAAACACATAAATTTAATGAAATCGCTGGTGAAAGTTATGCACATGAAAAAAAATCAAAGATACATCATATTGTTGTTGAAAATGTCAGAATTATAAATCCTCTTGGCTAGAGTTTGTTCAGAACATTTTGCATTAAATTTTGAAGAGATGCAATTTGTCAGGGAAATTTTGTGTTTGAAGTCATACTTCCAGCTTATTTGTAGATAAAGCAAAGTACATGCTTTCCTAGACATAACAAGGGTAAAGGAGATTCGGGTATCTTGATGTCACTTTTCTAAAGAGACCCATATATACCAACTTGTATATAAAATAAATTTGAAGTTATGAAAAAGTTTTGATATGGAATAAAAATAAAAACTACATTATTCCATTGACAGTGTTTACAGTTCTAAAATTACGTCTTTCGATGGAACGGTTCCGCTCATAACAAACTAGATTTTTGGAAAACTAAAATTTATAAATAAAACCTAAATATTGTACTTACTATTAAAATTCCTGACAGAGGGCTGCAAAAAAGAAAAAATGCTAAAAACGCAAAGAAATAAACATAACGCACTTGTGAACCTGATAATCGCCGATTTTAAGGATATGATTTCGCTGCTAATAATTGCTTGTAAAACGTGCAAAGACATAGTTACTATTTGGGCTCTAGTGGGGCACTCTTCAAGGAAAAAAATTGTGCATCTTTCTAAGACACATTTAAAATGAACAAAAGGAGAGAAAAACACTCATCGTATATTTCTCCAGTTTTTTATGAAACACTTACACTAAACAAAAATCATGGTAAAATAGATACAGACTCGCAATCTCTTAAATTTTTACTGCAAAATAGTTTTATGTTTACCGATAAACCACAAAAACTTACCTGAACTTTCTAAATCCAAACGACAGCGGACCTTTATGGTAATATCTTTCAATGGCTTGGTAGTTGTCCAGCATTTGCTTTAGATTGGCATACATGATCTCAAATTGTTCCTTTTCGTCAATGTCAAAGAATCCATCAGGAAAGGGGAACTGTTTATTTAAAAATGCAGTACAGGCACGTAAATTCTTGGGCTAAAATTTTCTGTGAATCGATATAACAGTGGGTTATACAACAGATATGCGTAGTTTTGCTACATGCGCAAACATACTTTATGTATCGGCTGGCAGCTTTCTTTGAAATACACTTATGGATTTTTTTCCTTTATGCATCCATTATAACAGTTTCCAAATAAAAGGAAATTATAAATATGTAATCTTATTTTTGGATTAATATATAACAACATGTTTATGACATATATATTATTGTGAACGCCCTGTACTAAGACAACATTAAGGACCGAGACAATAATTATGGTCTTAATAGTGATGTTGCCTTTTTTGAGGATGGGGGTCGAAAATAGCGCAAAAATGTAAAATGAGGCATTGGAATATTGAAATATAAAAATACTCTTGTAAAAGGTCTTACTATTTAGGTGGTTTTAATTATAGGGTTACCGTAGTTATAAAACGGGGTTAAATTTATTGTAGTGCGATCTTTGAAAAAAGGAACAACTTACCACAGCATTCTTCGGAAACGGAACTCCGATAGATGCAGCCATCAAAGGAGCAAGACTAGGCTGAAAACAAAAAAAAAAAGTTTTAACAGTTATTTTTTCAAAGATTTGTCATGCTTGACATCTTTTTTGACATTGTATCGAATGTCTTAAAATTATTTAGTGTCTGCAGCGAACAAAATAAAGAAAAGGATGAGATTTCTTTCTATCTATTTGGGCGAGTCTCTTCTGACAGCTGATGTCAGACCTTGAAATGTTAGATAGACGACATTGCTTACACACATTATATTCATATTGCTGTAAAACCAGTCTATGGTCAAAATGGGAAGCAAAGTCAATTATGTATGAAAAATATTTTTTCCTAATAAAGGTGAACCTAAAATGCCACACAATTCTACTTTAATCCCCTTTTCTCAAGCGTGCCACTTTGTAATGACGTACCTGTTCAATATCAGAACGTTTCCAGTCCGACAGCGACCAGTCTAAAAAGAAAGCAAAAATCTATTTTAATGAACAGAAAACGGTGTCCTATCAGAAAAAAATAATACACATTTAATCAAGTGTGGTAGATCTATCTGGTATGTAGTGTATATCCAGTGTTAAAATAAAACACTTTCCACTCAAAAGAATCACAACTGATGACTAACAATATCCACTTCCATATTCTCTTTAGTTTCACACTATTTTAAATTATTGTTTTAATTAATTTTTAAAACCTTGGCTATAGATAAATTAAAAACGCCTCACAATTACTATCGCACCAAATTTAGAGTGTTGTTATTGCAAATATTAAACAAACTTACATTACTTTTACTGAAAAAAGTTTAAAGTCCATGTTAAAAAAATTAACTTATTATAAACTTTTGCGCTTAAAAACAATCAGCTCGCTTGACTTATTACGTATCCGTTAACATTTCGAGGGTATAAATGTGAACGCCTACCTTGTGATATGGAGTCTTTGTATCGTCCAAGGTTGTCCTCGGCTTGTGCCTTCCTTATGCCAGCACCCCACACCAGTAACGGACACTGTGTTTCACTCGGAGACCCTTCGCCATGTGCTCCTGCAAACAAGCGATTGCTTAGACTTATGATTACTTTTGAAGATAAATCGTAAACCTGATCATGAAACGTAAGAGACTTCTTATTCAAAAACTTTAACCGAGTTATGTTGATTAGCATTTATAGCTTGTATGCGCGAGTTTCCATGTTTCACTACTTGCTGAGTTATTTTCTCATTATAGACAGCTCCCTTTTAGAACTTAATGCACATTCTTTAGCTGTGAGCACAACTCGTGGTCAGGTTAAGCCGAAAGATTGTTGAGAAAGGGGTAGACGATGATAATTTATCTGAATAGACATTAAAGTCATGATAAATGATGTTGTAGTTATATGACAGCGAGATCCAAGAGGGACCAAGGCGTGTGCATTTGTAATGTGTAATGCTCGACAAAAGTTATCTCTTATATCCGAGCTGGACAGAGTAGTGTAAGTCCGACTGGATACTCAGCTCAGATCCGAGCAGTCTGCAATGATATATACGACCATTGATGATTCGAAACAGAAATATTGGGTCAATATAGCTGACGGTTTGCATTTACCAAATGCTTACAGTGAATTGTGTTCAAAAAATAGCAAAATCTGTAGACGCGTTATTCTTACCAGTGTTCATTTTATAATTTTCAAACCAGATTGGTTCTCATCAACCGTACACTTGCGAATTCATATTCTCATATGAATAAACTTATTGCTTTGGTGAATTAACTCCAACCCACCCACTGCCCGAAAATAATGCGTTCTAACGCACACAAACAGATGAAACTAAAGTAGTTAATGGAATTGTCAAGCGAAACTCAGTGCTGTTATTAATTACGTCCTTTGAAGGTCGTTGAGCAAGATACTTATGTACTGTGTTAATAGTACTTGTAAAATTACTTTTGTTTAAATATTTCGGCCAGTTTTGAGATGGGTGGTTTCAATTTCCCAGCCAATATAGATTTGGAAATTGTTCAATCACCCCCAAGGATATACTTCCTGCTTTTTAAATTTTGCTTTGGCGTTGTCTGTGAACCGAGCCTGCAATATTTTCATACGTGTCTTGTTCGATGGATTTCAAAGTTTCCTTTTCATCTATTTCAATATCACAGTAGCGTTGTTTGTGCCGTAGGGCGACTGTAAAATGTCTCCCCGTACATTCAATCAGTGCTGTTATTAATTACGTCCTTTGAAGGTCGTTGAGCACGATACTTATGTACTATGTTATGAAATTGTTCAATCACCCCCAAGGATATACTTCCTGCTTTTTAAATTTTGCCTTTGGCGTTGTCTGTGATATGCAGGATTTATATTCCAAGATCCCCTATCAAAGTTCTATTCTGTTTTGTTCCGTCCATTGTTTTCTCGTTTAGGGCAAACCCATTCTTTTATCTGGGGACCATACGCCGCTGAACATGAAATGGTATTAATCTGAAAATACCGCATTGAAGGTTCCATGTCCACCACCATATGCACACCATCGTTTGGGATGGTCAAAATTGTACTATTTTAAATTATTGGTGTAAATATTGAATTGCGCTCAACCCGGGGCGAGGCGGCGTGGGCAGTAATATGCATTTCCATTACTGTCCATGAACAGGCTCAATCAAACCGAGCCTGCAATATTTTCATATTTGTCTTGTTCGACGGCTTTCAAAGTTCCCTTTTCATCTATTTCAAGATTGGTAATCGATGCCTAACGAAAACCAAGGCACCGGGAGTTTAATCAACACGAACGAGATGGCAGGAATAAAAATAATGCACAAATAAGTACAAGTATGTAAAATTCCTACCCCAGTTGTTCATTCCATGATCTGACGTGAAAACATATGTCGTCTTCCCATCGTGGTTGAAAAAATCGTCAAACTTAGAGACAATATCTTTCACACCTTCATCTAAAAACTCCACGTGTTTTATATACTTTCTGAAATGAAAAAGTATATATGAGATGAACGTGTAAAAGAACAAAAGATAAAAAAACTTGACCAATTAAATATAATATTAAACATGTGAAAGTTGATCAAGTATAAAAGCAGAAAGCAAAAAATCCACTTTATCAAATAGATGTTAGTTCAACTTTACCTACTCGGGTATAAATGTCTACTAATCGGATTTAGAAAAGCACATTGTAAATTTCAAAGTTTCAAAAATAACTTCTCTTGATATTAATTCTTGGACGACTCTTTGACAAGATCTCACAGATTGGATTACTAAGAAACAACTATTAAAATATAAATTGGTTAAATATTTAGGATAAGATATCATAAATGAAAAAAATAGACCGTGCGTTTTTAAAGCCGAAAAGTATACCAGAAAAAAAGTTTAATATAAAAGAACGGTTATTGTGAATATCAATTTAAACATTTTCTCAATATATTGGGGCTTATCGCATGTGCGAACAGTGTAGACCCAGATAAGCCAGCAAAAACATGCCGTATGACCAAGATATACTCTGTTCTCTTCTTGGTTAGAAATAACATAATTCAAATTCGAACAGTGTAGGTATGGTACTCACGGAGAATTTGGTCTCACGATGTAACCAGCATGGTCTATCCCGCCAAGATGAAGAAAGAACAACACTTTGTTCTTGTTCATTTTGGCTTTCAGGTCTTCGTCGTGCTTGGCATCTTCTAGAAAACTCTGAAAAAAAAGTAGCATTGTGTGGGCTAGGTGCGGAACAAGACCATGACATTGTCTTTCATTATTCTATATGAGGTAAGCCATGATTTGAACGTTGTCGATTACTTTGGAGTCATGTGACAAACAAATTACACATTATGCAACTTTTCGTTATCAACAAAGTTATAAGTGTCGAATGCGTAACTCTAGTCCGACATGCTAACCACTGACAGTTTCCAATTAAACGTTCTCCATAATTTTGAAAATTGGTGTAAATATTGAATTGCGCTCAACCCGGGGCTTAGCGGCGTGGGCAGTAATATGCATGTCCATTACTGTCCATGAACAGGCTCAATCAAACCGAGCCTACAATGTTTTCACATTAATTTTGTCGTGTTCGGTGTCTTTCAAAGTTCCCTTTTCATCTATTTCAGTATATTGAGAAATTTAGTTAAATAAAAACCTTTTCAATTTTTAGGCAGCCGTTATTGACGTGAGAGTACGAACTGAATAAAGACACGGAAATCAATGCGAAACGTGCCGGTCTATAGGTAAAAACCGAACCTATCAAGCAAAAAGAAGAAACTAAACAAGAATAATAATATTGTTACACTTACGGAGACTTCCTTAAGCACCCAGCTGTCCATGTCTCGCGGATCGATACCAGCTAGGTACTTCCGGTCTCCTGGAAACTTCTTAGAAAATATTCTACCCTGGTGCTCTATAAGATAAAAGATATATGTACACGTTAGCTTTCTAAAATGAATGTAGATATGGTAACACACAGGTAAGTTATGAAAATGTACAAATTATATTTAGTAAATGTACGTAGAACAACATCATTACAATGAAATAACTCTAAAACGTGTGTACCTGTAGGTCTTAATAGAAACTTGATCTGTTGTTTCATGTATAACATTTATTAAAACAAAT
This sequence comes from Corbicula japonica, assembly GCA_038501625.1. Taxonomy (NCBI): domain Eukaryota; kingdom Metazoa; phylum Mollusca; class Bivalvia; order Venerida; family Cyrenidae; genus Corbicula; species Corbicula japonica. Next base: position 465,637 of record JAZAYU010000338.1, on the reverse strand, counting down.
AAGACGGAAAATTTAAGTGTGAGTACAAAGAAAACAAACAGACACAGAGACAAGCAAACAGATTGATAGGCATTTTTGGTTTGGTGGTAAGTGAATAGTTAATATTTCTACAAATCAGATGCTTGAGATTGGCAACCGGTCTCCAATCTCAGATAGAACCCAGATCTCGATATGATCATTTTTACCAAACATTATGCATATTCCCATAACAAAACCGACAATTTCACTACAATCGACATTCTATGTTTTGTTCAAATTTCGAACTTCACGACAAATTTATATTTCAATTATATTTACATTATTGGGCTTAACTCTTATATAAGGGAAACAGCATTTATGTTTGCTATATTATCTTAAACACAAAACAGAATGTGTCGAGATTAGTTAGTAGAAAATTGCAATAATTTTTTAGCGCGCGCCCCAAACCAGGAAAAGTCTCACACAATAACAGACTTCTCAGAAACTGTTACATGAACAAAGTATAAGAAGAACTTTGTCCGAAATGACGCCACGCATAGTAAAGAAGCAACAGTATGTTTTAAATAAAATATTTACAACAACAATAACAACCAAAACATTTTATTAATTTGTAACATTTTATGGTTCAAAAATGAAGACTGTAATAAAATGCAATAAAGTATATATACTATTATGTGTATCAAATAAACGTATACATGTAGTGCAACACGTGACACGCCAACGTTCCAAAAGCAACTGCATCAACAAAACAACGTTTTCCTATCTCTATAAATAACGTCCAACTGGTCATTTATGTGCTTTGGTCATGATTTGTAAATTTCGTGAGTCTAATTTTCTTCAAAAAAGTTCGAAAAACCAACAACTATCCCCCGGTTTTTGCAACGAGGTAAACAACACACATAGTTTTCATTAGAATTATACCTGTAAAAATACAGTGAGGTTGAATAAATATTAACCTGAATATATGACCATTGTGTCACAACACGTTTTGATCCTGCAAACGATGTGATTTGTTGCGTGCAGTGAGACTAGCGAGAACCGAAAACCTACATGCATATTATGGTATTTGAATTGGCGGTCTATAACTTTTACATGTGCGCCCACACTTATCCTAGCCCTCTCGACGTAGGAATCAAACACGTTTGATACGCCAGCCACAAGAAAAATCCCGCTTGTTGGATCGAAGGTAATATTTCAATAAAAGGACTTTGAGTCAAAAACCCTAGACTCACTCTTTCTATATACAACCTATGTGCCAGAAAAGCAAGTCAAGAAACGACCAATTAATAATCCGAAATGTATTTCCCGCCGGTTAAGCCAGACGAATTAGGGGGAACATAAGCTTTGGTTTGTTCTAGTTCAGCTTTGCCCAAGTGCTCATTACAATATATACATTTTCTGAAACCGTATGAATTTGAACATTATTTGTGCTAAGATCTTGGAGGTTCAAAGGTATCCAAATTTCCATATTATGTATTCCATTTCTTCTAACTACTTTATATTTTATACAGGTAAGAAATTGGCAGATTAAAGAAATCAATTGCTTTTGAAAAGTCCTATTGTTACTTGAATCTAGCCAAAATTAAGAGAAGCCATCTACAAAAATTACCATAAACGTGGTATAAAAATGTTTTACCGATGCAGACGAATGCTGTGAATGCATATATTGTTAAATTCATAAACTATTACAACGTTTTGCTTAAATATTTTTTCCGAACAACAAATTAATCATAATATCCATATTGTAAAAATTATGATCAAGTCACCGAATGCTTGACTAAGCATCATTATTTTATTCTCTTCAACATTACCATAATCATTATTTTTATCATCATCAGCAGCAGCAGCGGCAACAACAGCAGCAGAAGCACGCATCCTCGTCGGTTTTACATTTACAAATGTATATTATAACTTATCTGCATCTCCTAGTATTGGATCATTTTTGGTATTCCGAAATTAATACAGAAACTAAAATGCTTAACCTTCCCAACAAATTATTGTGAATGTTGCTGTTTATCTCGATTACCAGCCAAATGCCATTGTTTTGCTATTTTTGTATAAACATGATAAACGAGATAAATGAACTTTGTAAAAGCCATTGTTTGTCTCGATTACAAAAGGGATGAAAAGAGAACTTTGAAAGCCACCGAAACGACAATTATGAAAACATTGCAGGCTCGGTTCGATTGAGCCTGTTCATGGACTGTAGTGGAGATAAATATCAAAAGTTTGCTAATATTATATTGTTGAGGTCCGAATTACTAATACAATCTTAACCTGGTTTAAACCCCCAGTGGCAATTGGTTTTGCCACTGACCGTTCCAATGCGGATTCCCCAAAGGTTCTCTTTTTCGTTAATTGTTTTGGCGTCCTATTTGAATTGACATACTTATAAAAACAACATGCTCTCTTTCTCTTCCTCTCTTCTTTTTCGCTGTGTGGGGAGGCTGTGTTTTGTGAGTGTGGCGATTCCTGATATGCATATATTACTTTTTAAAGACAAATGAATTGTTTGTTATTGCAGTTGCTGATGAAACGTCCATCTCATTTACCACTACAAGCAACGGCAATAGCGTTATATGTACAACGAACATTTTAGAGTACAAGCACAACCAAATGACAAATAGATTACTATGTTATTATTATATTTCGCGCATGTTACATTTCTCGTCATTTGCTCTAACGTTTAACTTAATTCGCGAATTGAAGCCCAGCAAATTTACACATGTATTTTTTTTTCAATAAAAACATATGCACGAATTTAGACAGCTTTTCTACGAAAATTAGTCTCCGCGAAATTAAATACTACGACAGTAAACAAACCAATGTAAATATTGAGGTTTTAGAAGACTATAATACGAACTTTTATGTGTACTTATTATGTTTATTTCTACTAATCACCGAATTTATCAGTTATGTTTTGTTTTAATTGACTTAAATTGAACGCAATAAAAAGACGACTTACAAATTATGGATAGGTAGATAGTCACGTGATATTCTCATTATATAACCAGAAATGGTCACATGGCAGATATAAGAGAAATAATTATTGTTTCAGACATCAAACTTGTGAAAGCTTTGCTAAGAATTCCATACAGTACAAGATTGTCTTTAAATGTGTTACTTTATTGGAAGATACCTGTTCTTAGCTTGTTAAAAATTCCTCGTAATTGTATTTTATTACGTCATCAGTGTTCGTCTAGGGTTACAATGTACTAGTCTGTCACGTGACTGTCTAATTATCGATAACGTACTACAGATTAAAAATTTGCTATCGCATTATTTAACTATATTTATAAGCCCTAAAAGAAATCAGCAAACAAATATTAATTTTGCTGGAGGAATATTTGTACGCTAGTTACTGTAGAAAAGCAATTAAAGGTACGTAACCTGATATTATAATGTGTCCCATAGGAAACTCATATGATGCACTTTGCTTTTCTGTGTAATCTATCTAAGCTGGCGTTTTGACATATAATTCAGACCAATTAAATGTTGTAAATTAAGCGCAATATGGTAATTTCAGAATAATTCTATTCCATGTTCAGCGGCGTTTGGTCAAAAGATAAAAAATGGTTTGCCATTACCAAAAAGCATCGAGCGAAACTAAACAGAACAGAAATTTGAGAGGGAATTGTAGTTCCTTCATTTCACAGGGAATGCCAAAAGCCACTACCTAAAAAGAGGAAGTATATCCTATTGGCGAATGAACAATATCCCGAGCTTTATTTTTATTTTTGTTAAAGAACTTAAAGACAAATAGTGTACAGTCAATGCAGTATTAAAAACATTAAATTAATATGCAATTATTATTTCTTATTATTATGATCTGTTAGAAAAACTAATAATCTACCCTTTGAAAGTTTTGGAGTTTTCAATCGAACAAGCTCAAAAGGTTATATTGTCAAACACAAAGCATGAGCAATATTAGAAAACTGATACTGTTACTATTTTTGTAATGATACATTTTTTTATGTACAAGTATTTAATTTCAAGCAGCGTAGTTGTTCGATTTTCTTGAAACCTCTCGCAAGCTTCTTCCGTAATATATACTTAGGTGATTTTAAAAAAATGCGAATACCAAGGCATTATAAATATTAATTATATTTATTTTGAACAAAGCGTGTCAAAACACCCGTAAACAGTTTGTACGATTGTCCTTCTTGTTTTAGTTGTCAAAATGAGTTTTGCGTGAATGAAAAACTCAATAAAATAACATTGCATGTGTTAAAATTTACTAAAATCGCAAAGATTTACCACCTCACCTATAAAGTTGGAGTTTCTATGGAAAAAAGGATTTTTACCTTGTGATTAAGAATGCAGTTAAACGTTAAACAAACGAACGTAGCCATGTAAAGGTAATTGGAACGGACCAACTACTGCTAGCGGGAAAGATTTTTAAGCTGCAGTGTCTGCCCCAACCCCCTACCACCCACCTCCCAACTCCCTCCCACCCCCCAAAAATCGTTCCATTGGAACTCACTTATTCTTCAAAAAACGTTATAATACGTAATACAACCGTGTACATGTACTGAGCACCAAAGACTGCTAAACGAAATGTAAAACTGTATGAGTCTATTGAGTACTGTGGTGTCATTAAATTTTGAGGGGAAACATTTTCGCGTATTTTCGCGTATTTAGCGCCTATGAATATGCGCGAAATCCAACCACAGCCGTTGGCTTTCTAATCTTGTGAGAAATATACAATGGCGCGAATTTCTGCGCGCGCGAAAACGTCACGTATGTCTTTTTGCGCGAAACTTGATCAATGCATGTAAAGATCGACTTGATATTGTACATGAAACCTATGCTATACTATATAAATAGATAAAGTTAAGAGATATAATGTCAGTTAAAGGAAATTTAATACTTCGTCTTGATGACTATGATATTATAAAGCAGATGCAAACAAACAGTTAACGTGTCCATAGCAATAACAAATAAATTCACCGGATCAGAATACATAGATGTAAAAATGAGGAATCGTTTTAATACTGTGCACTCACAATTTTCGGGGATCAAAATTCACGCAAAAGGCATAAATGACGTTTTCGCGCTGGCATAAATTCTCGCACTTGTAGTTTTATTAAGATAAGATTTGTAATTAACAGTTTAATTTCGCTGTGATTTTCGCGAATTTCGTTGGCGTTTGATTCGCTTATTTTTATTTGCGCGAATTTCGCGAAAATTTATCCCCCGCTTAATATAATGATACCAACGAATTCGTTTTACTAGCAGGTTTTGTCATAGAGTTCGATCAATCATCTCTGACCATTTGCAGGTTCAGACCCGAAGCAAGTATATCATATAATCACAGTGTGTTTTTCAAACGATTTACCATAGTCATTTTATGTTTACAAATGGCAAACAAAGCCTCCGTTAAAGCATCAGCGCATTTTTAAAACGATGTAATTTGAGTGTTAAACAAATTTGTTATCAAATGCTGTACAAATAGTTTATGAAATTATCATTAAGGGGCAAAGACAACCATTTGTGGAGTGCTATATCAAAATTTGAATAAATTGCTTTGTAGTTTAATACTCCAGAAAACGCATATACTGAACCAACAAAAAAGAGAAAATTCCGCAAAATAACATGAGAGGTTTTTATTTTCTTAATGTTGCCATTTGATGCAAATATCTATTATAAGTTGATCCGAAATTGTAAATTTTGGAAGCTTTTGGTTCAGTATAATTTATATCGTTTTTAATTCTATCAAAACTTCATTTGGTTGTTGCTATGCAAACTAAAAGTTCGGTTTTGTTTTTCTCCGTTTTTTAATGAAGGAAATTTTCAAAAACGGATATTTATGTATCGTTTATATTTATCGTGTTTTTATTTGTATCAGATATAAACAGTGTGTATTTCTCGTGCCATAAGTTTTAGACTGACAGAAAATAAATCTTATTCAGACTCTTCAACAAAACCGGATCATTTCAGGTAAAAGGAGATACAACCTTGTCCGCTATTAAGTTCCTACTTTATGAAATGTTCAGATACGTTCAAAAACACTTAGACTTTCAAGTGAAAGTAAAGACTCGAGTATCAGATTCTACAAATGTCGGGTACATGACATTGGTATACAACGTAAATTTAAGGGGTCGCAAACATTGCAAATGGCGAAAGCTGACTAAAATTTCAAAAATGAATTGTTGGGGAAATACTTATTGCCATCTAGATTTTAGTAAAGAAATGAATTTAGCTAAGGATGTAATTAATGTTTGCAAGCTCAATTTAGTCTTATCCCTTTTCTAATTATCAAACACATACTAAAACAAAAGAAAAACCGTTTGCATGAGAACTCTGAAATTCATGGTCAATATACCAAAGCAACTCATACCTGAAATAAGTGTATGCTGGTCTACAATGTTCAGTGCCAATTCGTCAAAATAATGTTAGGGTTTTCAAGAAATTCAAGGAAAACTTACTTCCTGGTTCTACTTTGGGTTTGAAGTCAAAACATTTTGATGTACCTTTTCAAAACTCGACATTAATTCCCACTGGCAGACCAATAAAAGTGAAGAAATATAGTGTCACGTGGCTGTATTTTAGTTTGGATGTTCAAGTTGTTTGAAAGAAAATGCTTCATTTACATAGAAAAGACACACACAAAAAAGAAATACCGTTTGCACAAGAAGTCCGGAATGGCTGTTTAAAACGTCTAGAAAAATGATATCGTAGGTATCAAGTAAACACTTATTTACAATTTTGGGGTCCTCTGTCAAAATAATGTCAGAAATTTTTAGTAGTATATTAATAATGAAATATGCTGTAGACTTGGCAATGATGTATGATTATTTTGGTGCTTAGCAAACTTTGAAAAGTCTATAATGTAAACATTATTCAAACATGTGGCAGGTTTTTTTGCAAATTTGATAGTCATAAAAGCTTTAATTAATATCATCAGATTACATTTGTGTAAATACGCCAGTAAATATGCTAGAGGTTTACAAATATAGAAATCACCATACATTGCACATGAAAGTATTTTCCAAATTTAAGGGTTATAAAGAATGCCGACTTAAAACCAATTACTGATGAATAAAGACGCCGAACTAGACGATTGACAACTGTGAAAAATGTAGGGCAGTCTTTTGTTAGCAGATATTGTAAAACGCTTTAATTTCGCGAGGTCAAACTTTCACGATTATTGTCAAAAATTAGTTATTATCCTTATTTGCGTACTTATGAATCGTCAGTCGATTATATGTTTTGCCAAATTGATTTAAATGATTAAATCAAATAAATGAATGGTGGCCAAAAAGTAATTACATGATGTATCTGTGGCGATTAAAGTGATTAACAGTTCTATTTTAGGTACCTTATTTTCGGGTACACGTATTGTCGGATATATGGAAACTCAGTATGAGATTCGCGAATATGAGCCAAAATAAAATTAACGCGATTAAAACAAGTTCTACAGTATTATATAATTAAGTTTGAGCTTGAGTTTCGGAAAGTATAATTTTATCCGTGCATTAACACAGCTTCTTACTGTACATATCTGATCAGTACAAAGGTTTACATATAATATTTTCTGTTTGGACTGAATATGCACGGGTATGATTAAATTTTACGCGGGTTTAAATTTCTCGTATTTCGCGCTATAGTCTATACGTCTATTAAAACACCGTGAAATTATACCATGTAATACTACATGTATGCCATATGATGAAAATTTAATTGCGCGAATCTATGTGCCTGGTGATATTTTGAATCTATGCCTCTGCACATATTTCATTTGCAGCGTTCACACGAAAATTCTTCCCCGCGAAATTAATTGATTTAATTTTTGATTCAACGGTACAAAGACATTTTGACGTAACGTTACTTTTCTGAAATTGTCATTTACTCAAGCAGACATCAAACTTTAAGGCTCTAGAATGTAAGACGAGACTTGGAAGCCTGTCTCCGAACTCAAGCAGCGGATTGGTTGAAATTAAGTGAATTATCCAAACTGATTAATCAAAAGCTCGAGTTTGATGACTTGGTGTTAAATCTCAGTTTTATGATTAATTTATTGTGATATAATATTATTCGCAGGAACAAAAGCCGCAAGTATATATTTGCGCATGCAAAAAGTCGCGCATTTGTATTATGTTATTTCACATATTATTACATTCAATTTGTGTAATCACTGGTTTCTAAACATCTATTCGTGCATTTACCATGTTTACTCTAGCGCAAAATATGCGAACATAAAACTCACGCAAAATGTCAATTATACTATTATAGTACTATGGTTAATTTACCATAAACATGATTATTTTTGCCGAAATAAATGCAATGGCATCAATTTTGACCCAATAAAACTTAAGTTTGTATTCCATATATGAATTGATTTAAATTGAGGTTATTATGACGTGAATTCTGCTATTAGATTCAGTTTTGTCACTTGCGAAATTTAGTTGAATCTAACATTGACGATAAGGTTTTTTTTTGTAATCTGCATACCTATATGTACATCAAATCACACAAGGACATTCTTACAGCTTCAGTTTTGCAATATAATGTGAATTTAGGGCGAATCTAGAAGTGTTTTACTATTCGTCTTCAAATCAGCGTTCACATCTAAGCAGTGATATCAGCCTGTACACTATCTACAGATCAACATTCAAATCCTCGCATTTTGATAAGCATTTTGATCTACGCTATTTTGGTAAATTGACACAAGAAACACCTAAACTTATAATAAAATAAACCGGAATTTAAAGAAATGTAAATCGAAATATTTGGTTAAGGGGAATAATAGTTAAAAAGGAAGCCCGTCCTGGTTGAACAAATATAATGAAATGCACTTGAAAACATAATTATATTGTAGACGACCTGCAAATTATAGATTTCCGATTTAATACTCAAGGTATCAATACACGTTCGGTTTGTATCAATTGAAGAGTTATTGACCCGCTGTGTGAGCTGAACCAAATCAAAATATCTTTTAATACCAACGGTTTCCTGCTTCAGCTTATACCTGTGTCTCCGACAGGTGAAACATGCCATTGGTTAAAAACAGTCACGTGCAAGTTATGTAATGGTGTAAAGCTTAAGGATGTTCGCTACTTAAATAACTTCTACAACTAAGTCTTCAAAATGCTACTTCACTACTTTTCGTCGAACAAAACACAACAAACAAACAATAAATCATAAAACATTTTTTATTTAGTAAATACATTCAATCTAATTTAACCCTATGACATGTAGGTGATTAGGAAACTTATGGTGCAGTAGGAGACTTAGGTCTCTTGATCTTGGTCGGACCATAAATAAGAAAACAACAAGTTTAAGTCAAGTTTTACCATAATGGATACTTATAAATTAAATATAATACAATGCCTAAAATAAACTAAAGAAATTAGAAACGCAACTCTGTAAAAAGGAAATATCTACAACACTGTCAAGAAAGCAATATCGGATCACGATTTCCATAAAGGAAAAGTGGAGTGGAGTGACATGAAAATGACCAACATTCTCGCTAAAAACTCCAATGAAAAGGTAACATTGCTACCCAAAAAGAGTGTTCGAGCATCCCCACTGAACGCCCCTCTGGATCCGCCCTGCAGTACAAATTTTCATCCATCCAAATCGATGGACTGTTGAAGGACTCCTTTTTATAAATGCAACCGCATAGAAAAACATTGCATTACATGTAACTGCTAAGTTAATATAATGGCTTTTAAAAAAGTATTTTCTTTGTAAACACATAAATTGAAAAATGTTTGAAGTTTTTATTCAAATATTTGAATTTTACTCCGGTAAGATTTCATCGATATCTTTGAGCGACATTTTTATGCAATATTTTTAAAAAGCTTCTTTTTACAATAAAATAATATTGAAGGTAAATCACATTCGGTCATTGCACTTTCATCGATAAAGAAAGAAAAAAACAACATCTCTAACGGCAAAATGCAGGTCAATATAATTTTTGGACCACATCAACTCTTAAAATTATTATCATGAATAAAAACTGGAATGTTCTGGATTCTGTGTTGAGTTTATTTTATTTATTTTGTTCAACAGCAACCGTCATCGCATTGTTAAGTGCGGTTGTTTTCAACGACCACAATCGTCTGGCCAACTGCGGTTATTTTAAACGACGATCATCGCGTGGTGGCTAATTGCAGTTGTTTTACGCGACCATCATCCCCTGGCCAATTTCGGTTTTACATGAACGACCTTAACCGCGAAGCCAGGAGCGGTTGTTATCTTAGACTATCATCGCGTTCCCGAATTGCGGTAACAACAACCATCTTGGCATGGCCAACTTCGGCTGTTGCCAACAACAACAATAATAATAATAATAATAATAATAAATTCTTTATTTTTAGAGGATAAAATATTTGGCAAAGCCATTCTTACATATGGTCCTCTTAAGAACAAGTACAAATAGTTACAAATTTACATTCATACATACATACATACATACATACATTCTCATAATATAATTGAAAAAAAAATAAATAAAATAAAATAAAAAAATAAAATAAAGTTACAATTATCAACCATTATCACGTAGCTAATTGCAGTTGTTATCAACGACCATCATCGTTTTGCCAATTGCAGTGTTTTTAAATGAATATCATCGCGTGGCTAAATTGTGGTTGTTTCAAACGACCATCATCGTGTGGTGGCTAATTGCAGATGTTTTAAACGACAATCATCCCGTAGCCTATTGCGGTTGTTTTAAATGACTATCATCGCATGTCAAATTGAGGTTGACCATCATTGTTTTGCCGCGTGCGGTTGTTATCAACGACCATCACCGCCTTGCCAATTGCGATAATTGCTTTATACGTCTATCATCGCTTGGAAAACTTATGTTGTTATCAACAACCGTAATCACCTGGCTAATTGCAGTTTTTATAAACGACCACCATCGCATGCCCAATTGCGGCTGTTTTAAACGACATCCATCGCCGTAACGCGTGATCTATTGCGGCTGTTATAAATTTGTGGTTGTTTTAAATGATAACCATCGAGTGCCAATTATTGTTGTTCCAACGACCATCATCTCGTGGCGAGTTACGTTTGTTTTCAACAATTATCATCGCGGCAGACATAATGATGAAGACGATCGGCGATATAAATTAAGCCTTATCCAAAAAGATAAAAACAAATGATGAAAATTGAACGACGCATGTAAAAAGTGACATATGCATATTAGGAATATCCACATTCCGAAAACGTATCCTCCCCACGCAGCGAAAAAGAAGAGACGGAAAGAGAGCATGTGTTTATAAGAATATTAATTCAAGCAGGCTATGTTTCATCGTACCTGTTCAGGGATTAATCGATACGCAATTCTACTGAGGCTTACCAATAACTAGAAACTAATTGACTACACTAATTCTTGTTAATTTACGTGTCATTTCAGAATTGCCGTTAGACTATCATACAATGTACCACCATTCCTGCTCAAATAAAATATCTTGCTTCGAAAAAGACTGAACTGGATTCTGCGTTGCTTTTTTTAAACCGCTGGACTTAAAAAAGCGACCACAATTGCTTGGCCAACTTAGGTTATTTTCAACGACTACTTTCGGTTGTTTTCAAAGACTAACATCGCGTGGCAAAGTGAGGTTGTTTTCACAGACCATAATACGGCGGTTGTTTTCACAGACCATATTTGCGTTGCGAACTGCGGTTGTTTTCACAGACCATCATTGCGTTGCCAATTGCGGTTGCTTCACAGACCATAATTGCGTTGTTTTCAAATACCATCATCGCGTGGCAAGTGTAATTGTTTTGGCATGCGGTGAAAAACGTAGACCAACTGTCCCGCTGACTTCCTTCCGCAACCAATTGCATTTGTTTGACAAATTTTGATTTTGGAAAATGATAGATACTGAACTACAACTTCCAAAATAAACAATATGGTGACCTACTCGCTCTGCTTCCATCAGTATTCACTGTAATAAGTGTTTCCAATGAAATTTTACGGACGTTTCTTTTGTTTTGCTCATTATAAACAGTTGGCGAATATCTTCAATGCACATAAAACGCAAAGGAACCAAAACGAACGAAAACGAGCAAAAACAAACAAAAACGAACGCTAACGTGAAAAAACGAATGCAAACGAACACATCTGTTACAACGATTTCAATAAATTAGTTTACAGTCCATTATAGAAATTGTATCCATATCAACAAACAAATCGCTAATCATATTCAGTCTGATAAAAAGAATAGATTCATCTATTCGTGGCAACATTGATCAGACTAATATAAATGTATATGTTTACACGTGAAAGTATTGTCCAACAGTATTGACCTGGCACTCTTGCATTTGACCCCATATTCGTTAATTTTCGTAAATGTTACGATCGGTAGTCCGGCATCTATTCCAATACTCTACACATCACTGAGGTGTAAATTGAATAATATATCGGTGTTTTCGCTGATACCCGTGTTTATTCAATGACCTTTACGAAAATTAATGAAGTGCCAGGTCAATATTGTTGGACAATATGCGAGCATATTAAATATACAGAATGTAACTGATTTTGGATGAATAGAAAGTCGCGTGATACTCAGTATATATCAACAAGTATGATATATGTGCATCATAATCTCGTATTCATACAATATAGGTAAATGTGTTGTTTCAACATTGCCATTTATTTGATACAAAATCCGAAAACAAATGTACAAAATGCAAGTTGCAATACCTGTATATAGTCAATATTGAACCGTTGCGTGCTTCTTTCTTTTCGTATAATGCATTTATTGTCCTTTAGCCGTAATACTGAATAGTGAATAAATACAAACCTAAAAATACAAACGTGATACTAAAGTTCATCGATAATAAACATAATGCGCATACCGCGTGGAATAAGATGATATCGAGTTACGTCCATATGTCCGTTACTTGAGTAAGCTACATGATAACGTGAAATGTATAATCCACCACACCGTTCACTTCATAGATAGACCTTTATTGCGTGGAAGAACTTTTTAGATACATTAAGTTATTTCTAACCAAGATGCGACAAGATCAGATATAGATCCCGCGGCAGAGATAAGCCGGCTGATATGGATCTACACTAGTCACACACGCGTTAAAACGTATAAATGTGTTAAATGACTTAGTCACTGAAACATGGAACCATGATTTTCGCGAATACGAAGTAGCAATACAATTTACTATGGAGATACCGATTGCGCTTAACCGGGGCTAGGCGCGGAGGGCAGTAAATGTAATATCCGTTACTCCCCATCAACACACTCAATCTTACCAATTTTGTCATAATGTACGATGGCTTTTAATGTTCTCTTTTCAACTTGTTTCCGACTATATTTTAATTTTACTACTCTGTAACGCGAAAGTCTACTCATGTGAAGGCAGCGGTGGTCCAGCGGTAGAGCTCTCGCGTTTTGATCGAAGGGTCCCGTGTTCGAGCCCTATATATACCCAATGACCAGGGGGTAAAAGTGTGAAGTCGGGTGAACATGAATATAGATACCAGGTTATACCAGACTATAAACCCAAACCTTTACCTTCAATGTGGTATACACAAATCGAATAACTTAGGCAGAAACACTTATAGCTTTTAATGCCGCAAGAGACGATAGTGCATCTGTGGTTTCTACCAAAATGTGCATTTTCTCTTTTCTAGCGGGTATTTAATAATAAATGACACCCTGCCTGAACTCTTTCAGTTCAGAAAGTGAAGTAAAAGAAAGTCTTCCCGTACATTATTTTTTGTAAATCGTTTATCTGTGTCCTTTTTAAGGGTTATCCACGTACCCCCCCCCCCCCCCTTTTAGTGGGGCGGGTGGGTAGGGGTTGGCGGCGGTGTCCCGTATAGCTCCGTCGGTAGCATGTTCTAATTCACATGGCTAGATGCGTCGCCGTATTGAACCGGTTCGATTCCCAATACAGGCAATATCATATTTATATAAATTCTCCGTCAAAAATGAGTTACGGAGACCCTTAACTCCCCAAGTTCTCGTATAGTAGTAAGTGGGTACGACTCCCATATTTCAAATGTTTTCCTCACATACGACGACAGGTAACCCATTTCTTAGAGCATATTTATTATTAATTATTCATATTTGTAATTAATTTAATATTCATACAAATATATACTACTTAAAGTTTGTTTAGGCCTAGTTGGAGCACTGTGCTAAATATATACTACTCAAAGTTTGCTAAGCACCAAGTTAATTACGCATCATTGTGCAGCCAATAATATATTATTTTTTACATTATAAATCACTTAACGTATCAATAAGGTACCGAGTATACACATAACCTTGAATGACTGTCGTACAAACGAGGTGACCCTGTTGTAAAGTACTCAACCATTACTTTCGCAGACTGAATGTTTGTGATTGAATTGTGGCAAATGTGAAGGTTAAAAAACATTTATCGCATGATCCATAGATGATTTTGACAATTTTTTTTTTCACAATTATCAATATACCCGTCTTAAACATGATCCCATTCAAATTCTAAATAAACCATGAAAACACACAGCAGTTGTTTAAACATTTGTCTGTATTTGTAAATAAAACACTATTCAGATGCGTAAAAAAACGAATAAATGGCATATAGCAAAAGATATGTTAAAAATATACTTGGTGAATATCAAACTTTAAGTAGTTTAAAAGTTCACAGTAACTTGCGCGGAGTCATACTTGCAGGTACATGTCTACCGTTGACCTAATACTAGTACATGGTGCAAATACTCTTCCTGATGCGTGAAAAAGAAACATCACGATACATTTAACTATACAATGTATGTACCCAAAACGTGACGTGTGCTAACATAACATTTTTGGGAATATTGACCTACATGCAACTCCTAACTCCATATAAACGACTTTAGTCGCATGTGCGACCGGTGTAGATCAAGTTCAGTGCCCAAGGTTATAAAGCTGAGCTTGGAAACCAGTCTCAAATCTCAAGCATCTGATTGGCTGAAATGGCTACCAGTCGCCATTTCAGCCAATCAGATGCTTGAGATTTGAGACTGGTTTCCATGCTCAGTTTTATAAGCTTCAGGTCAGGCGGTACATCTGTCCCATCTGATCTGGATCGACATAGGTCGCTTCTTAGTCAGAAATCAACGAATTAAACTTAAAGCAAAAAGTGTCAATTCTAATCAAACGCCACGGCGGATCTTCATCAACACTGTTCGCCTATGGGATAATAGAGATATCCTATAGAGTGAAAGGTTAATAATGTGCATAAACACCGAAGGCGTTTAGGAATGGGTCGTTGCTACCACAAATGGTTACGTAAATCACTTCGTCCACGTTTCAGTTATATTTGGAATCACTCGTTTTCTCCGCCAGGTTATCTTGTTCAGAGACGTAATCAAATATTTATAAAACTCTTTAAGACAGACAGTTTAAGACAAAACGTCCGCGACACGCGTGAGCTTTAGCACGAATGTCGCCTGTAAAACACGAAGTAATTGATTCATTCATGTTGAAAACAATACCGTACGCAGCTACCTGGTATTGATATAAACAACAGTTAAATGTGGAGCGAAAGCATACCTTACCTTAATCGATGAAAAAATCCACAAATGTTCAGAAATATCCACTATAAAATCTTTCCCTAAGTCATAACACATGGGAATAACTCAATATTAAAAGAAGTATTTCAAAGCTTTGTATTTGTAAAGCACGATTCAGTCTTGTTCAATAAGATAGAGAAACATGATACGTTGGGTTCGCTATTAAGCGTGAATAAGCCCATAATATACGTCATGAAAAATGTTACGGGTTGCTGGTTAAATCGAACGACGTTTAGCCGTGCGTGAGTTTATGTGCCTATTTATTTATAAAAAAAGATATCCATTGGGGCTTAACACTTAACACTACAGTGTACAAACGGTAAATTGAAGCGCATTGAAGATACATTATAACGAAAGCTAATGATGTTAACGTGAATTGATCAGAAGTAACTTTGTGAATGAAATATTTCTACATCGATGTTGTTATTTTCCGATTTTTGTATAATAAAGCTACCTTGTCACGTTTAATGATGAACATAATATGTTTTCGAACAAAATAAAAATTATAATAACTATAATTAAAGGTACATGTTCGCGTTTCGTGACGAAAATATTAGTTGTTTTCGACAGATGTTCAAATATCAAAAATGTAAATAACCACTAAACTGTAGAAGACCTGTAAAAACTTAAATGTGATGTAAGAGTAATTGTTTAACCAATCAAAGTACAAGTGGGTTTATTAACTGCTAGAGTTATTATAGCGTAACTAACACAGTCAAAATCGCATTATGTAGGTATAACTGGACTGAAGGTTATAAAACTGAGATTGGAAACAAGTCTCAAATCTCAAGCATCTGATTGGCTTGACCAGTCGCCATTTCAGCCAATCAGATGCTTGAGATTTGAGACTGGTTTCCATGCTCAGTGTTATAACCTTGGGCACTGGTCTAAAATTAAGAAATAATCAATAGCTTCCGGTGAATTATCGCAGGATAATTCACGGGGCGGATTTCAGATGTTTTAGGATATATCACGAGGGGCGTAGCCCCAAGTGATATATATCTACTCAGCTGAACGACGCCCCTGAATTATCCTGCGATAATTCACCGGAAGCTATTGATTATTTCAATTCTAACACGACACATCTGACTAAATAAGCGAAATAATCATAACTCAATTTTAGCGCGTCGTAATAAACGCAAATGGGTTATAAGATCGGCAGTTAGTGTTTACTCCCTAAACATCTCCATAATTCAAAAACTGATAATAATTAAAAGATTGAATAACAAACTTGAATACATGTCCATCCAACCGCGCATTCAGCACTCTCCAGTCGTCGTTCGAACCTTATGTCATTCCAACGGTTTGATACTGCACCAGGAAATAACATGTAAACAACGGAAATGACGTGACGTCGTTAAAATGGCGCGTTAACGTTCTTAAATGCGCGAAAGTCAATCCCAGCGAAAAATACAATTGTCACGTGATAAGTTATACCGACAGGTAATTAGTAATAGCCATGCCCACGCGCGGTGAATTATCATGTAATAATTTACAGCAAATTCAATGGGAAAAACGTCAAGTCGTGTTAGAATAAATATTAACCCAGAACTAAAACGTTGAAGTTTCCTGTGCCCAAGATCATAAAACTAAATCTGGAGATCAGTCTCAAATCTCAAGCATCTGATTGGCTGAAATGGCGACCAGTCGCCATTTCAGCCAATCAGATCCTTGAGATTTGAGACTGATCTCAAAACTTCGTTTTATGATCTTGGGTCCTGTCATGAACTGTGAGTATGCAGCTTTATACGAAACTATGTTCGGTTTGAGCTTATCTCTCTGCACAGGTCAGATTGTTGGTTTGAGCTTATCTCTCTGCACAGGTCAGATTGTTGGTTTGAGCTTATCTCTCTGCAAAGGCCAGATTGTTGGTTTGAGCTTATCTCTCTGCACAGGTCAGATTGTTGGTTTGAGCTTATCTCTCTGCACAGGTCAGATTGTTGGTTTGAGCTTATCTCTCTGCAAAGGCCAGATTGTTGGTTTGAGCTTATCTCTCTGCACAGGTCAGATTGTTGAATTGAGCTTATCTCTCTGCACAGGTCAGATTGTTGGTTTGAGCTTATCTCTCTGCACAGGTCAGATTGTTGGTTTGAGCTTATCTCTCTGCACAGGTCAGATTGTTGGTTTGAGCTTATCTCTCTGCACAGGTCAGATTGTTGGTTTGAGCTTATCTCTCTGCACAGGTCAGATTGTTGGTTTGAGCTTATCTCTCTGCACAGGTCAGATTGTTGGTTTGAGCTTATCGCTCTGCACAGGTCAGATTGTTGGCTTGAGCTTATCTCTCTGCACAGGTCAGATTGTTGGTTTGAGCTTTTCTCTCTGCACAGGTCAGATTTTCGCTTTGAGCTTATCTCTCTGCACAGGTCAGATTGTCGGTTTGAGCTTATCTCTCTGCACAGGTCAGATTGTTTGTTTGAGCTTATCTTTCTGCACAGGTCAGATTGTTGGTTTTAGCTTATCTCTCTGCACAGGTCAGATTGTTGGTTTTAGCTTATCTCTCTGCACAGGTCAGATTGTCGGTTTGAGCTAATCTCTCTGCACATGTCAGACTGTCGGTTTGAGCTTATCTCTCTGCACAGGCCAGATTGTCGCTTTGAGCTTATCTCTCTGCACAGGTCAGATTGTTGGTTTGAGCTTATCTCTCTGCACAGGTCAGATTGTTGGTTTGAGCTTATCTCTCTGCACAGGTCAGATTGTTGGTTTGAGCTTATCTCTCTGCACAGGTCAGATTGTTGGTTTGAGCTTATCTCTCTGCTCAGGTCAGATTGTTGGTTTGAGCTTATCTCTCTGCACAGGTCAGATTGTTGGTTTGAGCTTTTCTCTCTGCACAGGTCAGATTGTTGCTTTGAGCTTATCTCTCTGCACAGGTCAGATTGTCGGTTTGAGCTTATCTCTCTGCACAGGTCAGATTGTTTGTTTTAGCTTATCTTTCTGCACAGGTCAGATTGTTGGTTTTAGCTTATCTCTCTGCACAGGTCAGATTGTTGGTTTTAGCTTATCTCTCTGCACAGGTCAGATTGTCGGTTTGAGCTAATCTCTCTGCACATGTCAGACTGTCGGTTTGAGCTTATCTCTCTGCACAGGCCAGATTGTCGCTTTGAGCTTATCTCTCTGCACAGGTCAGATTGTTGGTTTGAGGTTATCTCTCTGCACAGGTCAGATTGTCGGTTTGAGCTTTTCTCTCTGCACAGGTCAGATTGTCGGTTTGAGCTAATCTCTCTGCACATGTCAGATTGTCGGTTTGAGCTTATCTCTCTGCAAAGGCCAGATTGTTGGTTTGAGCTTATCTCTCTGCACAGGTCAGATTGTTGGTTTGAGCTTATCTCTCTGCACAGGTCAGATTGTTGGTTTGAGCTTATCTCTCTGCACAGGTCAGATTGTTGGTTTGAGCTTATCTCTCTGCACAGGCCAGATTGTCGCTTTGAGCTTATCTCTCTGCACAGGTCAGATTGTCGGTTTGAGCTTATCTCTCTGCACAGGTCAGATTGTTGGTTTGAGCTTATCTCTCTGCAAAGGCCAGATTGTTGGTTTGAGCTTATCTCTCTGCACAGGTCAGATTGTTGGTTTGAGCTTATCTCTCTGCACAGGTCAGATTGTTGGTTTGAGCTTATCTCTCTGCACAGGTCAGATTGTTGGTTTGAGCTTATCTCTCTGCAAAGGCCAGATTGTTGGTTTGAGCTTATCTCTCTGCACAGGTCAGATTGTTGGTTTGAGCTTATCTCTCTGCACAGGTCAGATTGTTGGTTTGAGCTTATCTCTCTGCACAGGTCAGGTTGTCGGTTTGAGCTTATCTCTCTGCACAGGTCAGATTGTCGCTTTGAGCTTATCTCTCTGCACAGGTTGTCGGTTTGAGCTTATCTCTCTGCACAGGTCAGATTGTTGGTTTGAGCTTATCTCTCTGCACAGGTTGTCGGTTTGAGCTTATCTCTCTGCACAGGTCAGATTGTCGGTTTGAGCTTATCTCTCTGCACAGGTCAGATTGTTGGTTTGAGCTTATCTCTCTGCACAGGTCAGATTGTCGGTTTGAGCTTATCTCTCTGCACAGGTCAGATTGTTGGTTTGAGCTTATCACTCTGCACAGGTCAGATTGTTGGTTTGAGCTTATCTCTCTGCAAAGGCCAGATTGTTGGTTTGAGCTTATCTCTCTGCACAGGTCAGATTGTTGGTTTGTTGGTTTGAGCTTATCTCTCTGCACAGGTCAGATTGTTGGTTTGAGCTTATCTCTCTGCAAAGGCCAGATTGTTGGTTTGAAACCGGCTACGGTCAGTGTCTAAAATCAATGTATAAAATGGAAAATCAGCTCCAACATGTACATTGTACAAGGCAGAGCTAGATGAATCTATGTACATTGTACAAGGCAGAGCTAGATGAATCTATGTACATTGTACAAGGCAGGGCTAGATGAATCTATGTACATTGTACAAGGCAGGGCTAGATGAATCTATATAATCGTTTGAATTAATTTATTTAAAACATGTTATAAACAATGTCCGAATACATGAATTCTGTCTTATTCTCAATTATCTTTTTCTGGCGTTTTTCTATGTTTCATTTGTAATTGTATTTGTAAAAGAAAATCATATTATCAAAATTTTACCCGTTTGTACCCTGATCAGCTATTTCCACTATCCACTGGTACATGTAACAGCCCAGGAATCTGTCATTTAAAGTCATCAATAATAAGCTGAAACATTAAACTCGTTTCACTGTCTATGTAAAGAATAATTTATTTTTACATGATCCCCAAGATTTCTCGAAGGCACTTTATTGAAGCAAACGTATTTAAATTGTTTTCTCTTTTTTTCACCCTTATTTTGCATGTTGTAAAATTTAATAATCTTTTTAACGTTCTTTTTTTTTCCGAAGAGGAACCAACAAAATCTGTATCAAGAATATTCGTATTAGAATTGAAATATGAAGAGCCACATGTGATATATTGCAATGTTGTTGAAATACGTAGAGATACACGACTTGTATTCATGGTATATACAATGTACATGTATATTCATGGGTATAAAACTATCGTGGTTACCCGTTATAAACCATTTTGGTGGGTTCTTAATTTTGTGGAACTCAATTATCTTTACTACTATTATCTTTAACTTTTTTATTTCGTGAAAGTTTTAAAATCGTAGATTTGTCTGCCTACGAAATCCAAGGAAATTAGCCCCTCGCGAATATTAATGATTTTACAGCACAAACCAGTCATCTTTTTTATTAAAATGTGGAAAATACAAACCTTTGGCGCGGAATTTATTACCTACAGTTTAGTATAAAATACATCATATTGTCAGTAACACTGTTCATTAAAATATGGGAAAATACAAACGATTCATTGGCGCGGAATTTATTTTCTACAGTTTAAATAATTATAGTAAAATAGATAGATAGATACCTTTATTTCCTCCACGTGGGAGAGCATAACATATTTACAATATAATAATACAATTACAATTACAAAAGAGAAAGAAACACAACATTTCTGTCATAACGGCTAAATTAACACTGTGAAGAGTTAACCACATATGTAGACGTTACCAAAATGCCATTATTAATATTAATAATAATAACAACACTTTTTATTAAAATAAGGAAAATACAAATGAATCTTTGGCGCGGAATTTATTTCTTTAGTTAAGAATACATTATACACCAGTAACAATTTTTATTAAAATGTGGAAAATACACACGGCACATAAGCGCGGAATTTATTTTCTACAGTTTAGTATTATAATAGTAAAATGAACTTAATGTTCAATAGCAACATATAATCTCCGGTGAAACGGCTAAAATCGATCGTGACAGTATTGTTTGAAGCGGTTAACCTGTGCTTGTATTATTACTTGTATTGTTGTTGTTGTTGTCATTTGAAGCTATTACATGTAACATGTGCTAGTATTGTTGTTGGTGTTAGTCATTTAGTCAGAGTGTGGTCTGAAGCTGTTAACGTGTATAAGCGTACAATTGTTGTTGTTGTTGTTGTGGTTGTAATTTCGTCAATTTATGGTTTGAAACTGTTAAAGTGTACTGGTATAATAATAATGCTGGCTGTTGTTATTTTTTAAGAGGTTACTTCATCAATAGTAAATTATGCGTTAAAAGCACTGTTTAAATACGGCGGTTCATGTACTATCATTTAATTTCGAGTAGATGAAGTTTTGCGCAAAAGGCGTTTACGAGATTTTCGCGCATACTAAATTCACTTGTTCATTCTCATAAAATAAAATATTCAATTGCTAAAACAGTGTTTTTAACTCAACAGTTACAGGCGTTGTACGAAAAGAGCTTAAGTTTATATACCCTATAAACGTAAATATTTCGGATTTAATTTTATATTTACTTTTTAATTATGACTAATCACGATTTATAAACTAAAGCATCAACTTATGTTATGGTTGATTATACATTTAAAATGTTATTTTTGATGAAACTTCATACCGCATAAGAGCCTATTTTCATTGTATACATGTACAACGCCTATGTTGCATGGAAATGGCATAAAATTTCCATTTAATATTAACGTTTTTTTTTCTTTTAATCAATCTTATTTTTTTATTCTCAATCGAATGTAAATGAGAATGTCTTGTCATTTGCATTCAAAAGGATTTTAGAGGCTCTTTTCGATCACCTTGAATTATTTTCGCTAAAAGAGGTTATTTTCGGTATCTAGATGTATCGTTCAATTGCTATATTTCGCTGAAGTTTGATTACATGTATACACACTTTAATTGTCGCGAAAAACGTGAAATTTACCCCTGCTAAATATAACGATACCGCATTTTAAAGTTACTGTTATTGAATAATACAGAATAAACGTACATGTTCGAATTTATCTTTTTTGTTTTAACAAACTTTTGAAACATTGATTCATCTCATTAGTATTTTTTATCGTGTTCATTAATCCAACGGTTCGCTCTGATCAAAGAATATTCATGTACAAATGTCTGTTCCCTTATCCCCCGTTCACACATAGACGCCGCATCTACTACGATCAAAGCGTTGCCGAAAACATGGCCGATCGAGACAAATCGCAGATATTTTGAACATGCTCAAAACAAGCGTAGCGGCTTCGTGGCTAAGGGAGCGCATACCAGTAAGATAGCCACTTACTCGAACTGGCAATGTAGAAATTATGAAATAGGGGATACTATGAAGATATTTTGACATTTATCAAGCCTTAATTAATTATAGATACAGGTTTTGTGTTTTCAAGGTATTTAGAATATATTTGTTTAATAACTATTAGAAACCAAAAGCAGCCAGGTGATGATCAGTGTGATGCAGGGGCTTGAATTCGAAACTAGGGAAATCCTGTAAAGTAATCTGTTTCCGCTTCAGAAATTCAGTTGCATGTTTTTGGATTTATTTTGCGGAAAATCGGTAGGGATGACAGCTATTGGCTATATTCTTTTCTGAATCTGCTGTTTCAGCTGGTTTGAAAGCAACCATTTCTGCGAGTTGTCGGTTGGACATTAATATTTTGCAAGATTTTGGGTTTCGTAATTTTTGCCTTGGACGACTGTGCAAAAGTGATGCTTGGACTGTGTTTCAGTGTTCCTTGGATTTTTTCAGGAGTTCTTCATAGCCTGAATTTGTGTTGCCTGAGTAGCTTATAGCCATATGTTTACAGTAATCACTGATTTCTGTTTCAGGTTGTTGTTGTGGATTGATTTCATAGACTAGGTACAGAGTGTGTGCCGGAAACTGTGAAATTAGGACCGGTTACTGGCGTCCGCCGCCCTAACAAGAATCGGGGTAAAGTCGTTAAAAGAGCGTAGTAGAAGCGCCGTAATCGGGGATCGTCGCAGCTCATTTAGTGGCAAACTACTGCCGTAAATCATAGCTTACAGGTTAAACTGCACCATCTGCGTATTTATTTGTCTTAATACGTTTAAAGTGCAACATGATGGGGACGCCACTCCCTGACCCACCCCGCTTGTTGACTCACACCGCCTCCGCCAAAATCGTTGACAGCACACCTGTGCACATGTGCTTTCTGTCAGTGGTTTATTCTTTCAAAGAAACAAACTTTCATTAGGTAGAAATAATGACTTTAATATGCATAAGATTATTAGGTTGCAAACAATCTCGAAACATTAACTGTTACGTATTGACTTAAATGAAACGTTGTCGCACTCTAAATTACTTAAATTTACGGCACTGCGTCTAGTAAGTTATAGTTAGTGTATGTTAAGTGAAGTTTTAATAATAATATTATTATTAAGAAACCCTAAGGGGACTGAGCGTAATGAATTAACCGTGGTTTCTTAATTGTTAAAACTTCTCTTAACAAATACTTTATAACTTAGTGATCACCACAATTTTAACTTACAACTATCAGACATGACGTCATAATATTATGAATAGTCAGTAGTTAATGGACACTAAATGATTAAGTGTGCAGAATATTTGAAATTCTGGCTCAGTGATTGGATGGAAAATTGTGGTGAAATTTTTTGCGTAATATAACATCGTTATGATAAAGAGCTATTCTGAAAAAAGCGCTTCGCAGTGGTAAGTGTATATTTACGATGGGGTTGCGGATTGAGGTAAAGGGGGGACGTGGTGAGGGGAATGAGGAGAGGGTAGCGAGTGAAGAAATGAATATTTTTCTGATACAAGGGAACTAGTTCAGACAGTCGCATTATTCAGTTCGTCTGGTATTTATGGCCCTTTTCATCAAATAATTAAAGCTGCAAAAATAATCTAATATTACTTTATTCAGTGTAGTTATCGTTTCGTCGTTTTTATACTATATAACTAACTTGCTATGGGTGTCAGCTTTTCGTCTCAATCGTTTGGAAAAAATACTTTATCTGTCATACATGTAGCATGGAATTGCTGTATTATCGACGTCTTTGTTAAAATTATCAATGATTCATATGCAGTTAAATATTAGTTAATTGCATCTGTATTGCGGGTTTAATAACTAACATATCAAAGTAATATTTAACAAAATGACCCGAGTTCGTCATAATTATCTAGATCAAAGCTATCAAATATGAAAACATATGACGACACAACTAATTTACGTCAGTAATAGAGATGCGTCGATAATGCAGAGTTCAAATATACTACTTGTTTGCCGCTTATTTATACGTTGTACGTGTATGTTATTGCTGTAAATTCGACGGTCTTTTTTCTTTTAATAGATTTAACTTAAGTTCGAAATTGTAATTATAAAAGAGCTATAATTTGTTGTCTTGTTTACAATAATCACAGTCATATGTTGACAACCTATTAAAAGTATTAAAGCTCATTTTAGGTTGGAATACTTCAATGTACCAGATGCGGTTAATATTCAATGGACTACTATACAATACCTATGAAGTTGCACTACTATATAATACATATACAACTGTACTACTATATAATACCGATTCTATTGTACTACTATTTAATACCTATAAAATTGTACTACTATACTCAACAAATAGAAACCTGACACTTTATATTTGGTGTATTTTCCTGGAATCAGATTTAAAGCTAATTGAATTGTGGTATGTAATAAAAATTGTGCATGTTTTGAACTTAATTATGCATTTTGATATTTTCGGTGCATGAAACAAGTGATTCAGTGGT
The DNA here is from genome assembly GCA_038501625.1 of Corbicula japonica. NCBI lineage: Eukaryota > Metazoa > Mollusca > Bivalvia > Venerida > Cyrenidae > Corbicula > Corbicula japonica. The sequence continues at coordinate 440,553 of JAZAYU010000338.1, read as the reverse complement.
TATTTTATTTTGGATGGTGCAAAAATATATAGATTTTGAATATGCACCTCATACTTATTCAAAGTTACAGTGTCAGGTTTCTTTTTTTGTTGAGTATATATAATTCCTAAAAATAATTCTTTGACTTGATAAATCTAACAACACTATTTTTACCGACGCATTTTGTATTCTTAACGCAAATTTACAGAAAATCTTGACCGATGACATATCGCTTTTATTTTTTTAACTAACATATATGTCAAACAATATTTTATGAAAGAATGGAAATTTTTTACATCACCGTTTGCGAGAAAAACTGATTTACGCATAGATCGTGCTCCAATCTTTAAGCGTATAATTGGGACTTTTTTCCCCAATCTTTTAGCGTATAATTGGGACTTTTTTCCCCAATCTTTTAGCGTATAATTGGGACTTTTTCCCCAATCTTTTAGCGTATAATTGGGACTTTTTTCCCCAATCTTTTAGCGTATAATTGGGACTTTTTTCCCCAATCTTTTAGCGTATAATTGGGACTTTTTCCCCAATCTTTTAGCGTATAATTGGGACTTTTTCCCCAATCTTTTAGCGTATAATTGGGACTTTTTTCCCCAATCTTTTAGCGTATAATTGGGACTTTTTCCCCAATCTTTTAGCGTATAATTGGGACTTTTTCCCCAATCTTTTAGCGTATAATTGGGACTTTTTTCCCCAATCTTTTAGCGTATAATTGGGACTTTTTCCCCAATCTTTTAGCGTATAATTGGGACTTTTTCCCCAATTTTTTAGCGTATAATTGGGACTTTTTTCCCCAATCTTTTAGCGTATAATTGCGACTTTTTAATGTTCGACGTCGCAAGATTATAATTTTATAATTAATCGGTAGGTAAGACAAAGTTGGTAATGTAAGCCCATCAGGAAAAAGAGTGAAAAATATTATAATCAATGAAGAAAATCATCTACCAATCGCATCTCAGGGACTTATTCAACAACGCATTAAAGATAATCAAACTTTTTAAGATCTATTGAACAGTTAAATGATATTGGGGGTAAAATGTCGATGAAAATGTGTTTTATCAGGAGTACGGTGATTTTTTCTGATCAGAATCGGTCCAAAAATTACTAAGAAATAAGCAAAACCCTACCTACAGCCAGTGATTTTGTGTGTGCGGGACATTCTAAATGTGACGTAGTGACATCAGTCGATTACATATATGAGGATTTCTGGAATTTAAAACGGCCATGAATTGTTATGTTTCGTTGGTGTGATTATCGCTTTTCGCCTACCATTTATCTTACAAATTTGGGGGTCAATCCAATACTGACAGAATTTGGAATTTTATTGATGATGGGAAAATTGGGAAAAATCAAATGAATAAAAGGTTATCTCATTCTGTTGTTTTTTTTTTTCATTAAGATAGTTTTAGAACCGCTTGTAAAATATTATTTAATTAAGTCATATTTCAGTGATTTTTGTTTCATATTATTGCACTTGAAAACTTAAAATGATATAAAAACTATAAATTTGCGAATTGTTAGAACCAAAAATGGGTTTTCGCCAATCATAACAGTTTTTATCTTACAAAATTGGGGGTCATGCCCATACTGAAAGAATTTGGAATTTCATTGATAATGGGAAAACTGGAAAAAATCAAATGAATTAAAGGTTATCTAATTCTGTTGTTTTAATAAAGATAGTTTTAGAACCGCTTATAAAAATTATTAGTCATACTTTAGTGTTTGTTTTTTTTTTGTTTCAAATTATTGCACTTGAAAACTTAAATAAACTAAAAATTGCGAATTGTTTAAACTAAAAATGGGGGAAAAAGATTTTTTTTTTAAAATAGGAATATAGCCCTTTCCTGGATGTAAAATGATCAAAATTCTTCACTGCAAAAACAATCCCCTTCAAAAAAGCAGACCTCAAGAAGGGATTGTGAAACATAAGCCTTATGAGATTTTAATGTTTTACAAAATGTACATGTAGCTAATAATTGAAATGTCAGATGACATTACCTTATTGTTATCTTAATGAATATTTCTTAATGTTGATGCTATCTTCAATTGACCAACTAGTATTGGATACCCATCTCATGGAATAGCCTTAGGCTACATGTACATGACTTTGTGTTTTAATAGTAATTAAGTAATTTTTCTTATCTTAAGTTTTTCATTGTTTATTTATGTATGTATATATTATCATTGTATATATAGAACAACGCAAATATATTTATTCTCAGACTGGATGATTTTTAGAGTACGTCAAATATATTTATTCTGGATATTTTTTTATTTAAGGTAAAATAGGGTTATGTTTTTTTCGTTTGTTTGTTTATGTGTATAATCAATATTTTTAGTTAATTTTTGTGTACTTCAAATTGTTTTACTTGTTATTCTGTATAACTTCTTATTTTCGGTAAAATAGGGGAAAATGTATAGTTTGATTGTGATGTTGTTCTTTATGTGTGTTTGGTATGATTGATTGTAAGGGTTAGTAAATGTTAGTGTATTGTTCACCGGGTTTCACACCACTGCTAAAATAACTCTCTACGCACACAATGAATACATCTCTTGCTGGAACGCTTACTGCTGTATCATTTTGTTTTCGCGTGGACCAAATTTCGACCTTAAATGTTCGTTTGAAACGTGTGCTCATTTTTCCTACGCTTCTACCATTCCACGACTGTATTTTTGGAATTTATATAATAAGTTAGAACATTTTCAATGCGAACGCATGGGTAGAAGTTTTCATCAACTTTCAAAGTAAATGACGTCACTAGCTTGAATATATTACCTAAAAATTCCGGTCACACAGCGATTTACGGCTTAATAACGGCAAAAAAACGTCAAAAAGTGGTCTCCCGTGAAGCAGACAATGTTGTTCGCCTTGGTGTCGAGTTTAAGACGAGCTAAAGTCGATTTATGGACGTGGCAGGACGCGGGGAGAATTCGAAACGGCGTCGGACGCGGCAAAAAGTTTTGAACTGCTCAAAATTTTAGCCCGCGGACAACCACGGGCGACACACGTGGTAAAGACGTGCAACACACGTGAAATACACGTGATAATCCGTGTTCCGGCAGTGATTAAAACTTGGGGAGACGCAGTGAGACGCGAAAGTTTAGCGGTCTGTCACTGGCAGAGCACGGTCATCGGACGGGTGTTACGCGTTGGTATCATGGGAAATAGCGTGTGTTTTGCGGCTTATCACTGACAAGTGGATTTTTCAGCGTACATAGCACTACCTAAGCCCGTTTAAACGACGTCTGGAACAAGTGCTAAATACGATTGTTCACTGCCTAATCACTTCTGAATCACTTCTGATTTGCGGCATATAAATACCGCAATTTTCTGAGACCTCAGCACTTGCAGTCTAGATGTCAAGGGGTGAAAATGAACCCTCAACGTCGTGATGCCCTCATCTTTATGCTTCAGCACCAACAGAACCAACTGATACAGGCCCAACATATCCTTGCTGAGAGAAGAAGAAGAAGGAGGAGGAGGAGGAGGAGGGTGGTACGGAACATCTGGGTGCGAACAACACGCGCGAACCTATTTTTAACCTTACACGTGGCTGGAAGTGGTAAGCCGTGCTTAGGCAGTGTTTCAGCAGTGGAACAGCCGCTGACAGCCAGACCACGTTCAAAGCACGGCCAAGCCAAAATTGACCAAAAATTACCACTTACGACCACGTCCACTACATTTTCATGACTTTTTGTACGTGATTTAGACGCGGAGTTCTGTGTGACCGGGCCTTAAGATACTTGAAGACGTGACGTCACTCATATAGCACGCAAACGTTATCTTTTCCTAAGGAAAACATAGATTTTATTTCTCCGGTAAATTACGCGGAAGTATTTATCCGGTATGGACGAAAAGCACTGGGAATCTTCAAAATAAATACTGCGTGCTTTCTTTGTGTCCTGAAGTTCCTAAACATCCCTGAGATTTAAAGCTACGCTTAATAAAAAACTGCAATTTCTTTTTTCAGGAAAAAGTAAATTTTAATAAACAGATGACAGCAGACAGCAGAAGTTACGAACGTTTTGCAATATTCTACAAAACAAGCGGCGACTTGGACGTCTAGTTGAGCTAGTTGTTAATACCCAACAAAAGTAATCTTGACATAAACAATAGTTTTGTCAGTCTCATTAGACAATACCAAATAAAGTCAACTCCAAAACCTTTGTGAGTTTGGGAATTCAGGTTATGAAAATTCTCACAAAGAGAAAGAGAATTTATCACAAAACCAAATAGTAATCATCAACAAAGTTAAGAGTAAATGAATTCAGGATATGATAATGCTACGGAAGCCCTGGAGGGACATTTATTACTTATTATTTATATGTTATTTCTTATTACTTATAATTTATAACTCATTATTTATTACTTAAAATTTATAACTTATCATTTATTAATTTTTCCCGTTTTCTCCTTTGTTGGCGGCAACCTGAACGTAGATGAGTGACGAAAAGGTTTGTAATTTTCTTTCCTATTATTTTTACGTAGAGTTGTCCCTTCCTGCGGGGGGGGGGGGGTCACATGTTTTACACTGAATTATATCTTGAAAACCTCCAATATCTTCTGGTCTACGACCACAAGGTCTAGAGTTTTTATAGTTGTTATTTTGAATTTACTAGTGGTTTGTTAAAATTCATACTACCCTGGTGGTCAAAATCTAGCCAATACTAGAGGAGTACTGAAGGATCAGATAAGCTGCCTAGCCCTGTCAGCTTCCTTTTGTTGTTTTTTTCATCCAGGGACGTAGCTGGGGTGACTGACAAGGGTATGAACTGAATAACTTTGAGGAAGATATACTTAGGATTATATTGCTTTTTAATGCTGTGATCATCTAACATAATTACAATCCTGGTAACTAATATCTTTAGATTATAACACAACATCAACAAAGTATGCCAGGTCATTAATAAAGTTTTAACTATTTGGTAATTAATGTTTGACACAAAGGTTTGCTATTCATATGCATAGGTTTTGTTTTTTGCTCAATCATAGTCAGATTTAAGCATTGGATTTCTCTTTTTTTAGGGAGGTGTTGAACCCCATGTAACAAGTGGGCGTGGGCGTGGTCGGCGATCTGAATATAAAGTTCACCTTGGATGGCAACACTTCAACCGAAATGCATTCCGTGTAGTAACAAATGCAAAAGGTGGAGGAAATAGAACTATAATTTGTACAGCTGAAGAACAAATAACTGTTGAGCAAATCATTGAACAAGGGAAAAACTGTTTTTAAGGATGGCAAAAGTTACTTTGGTGATATAAGTTCCATGTCAGTTACACTCACTGACCCCAGTGGTGAAGAGATCTCAAAGTTTACAAATTTAGATGATGAACCTTGTTCTTACACAGAGTATCTGACATCAAATGGGCTGTACCCATCACAGTGTCATCTTTACTTAAGAACTAAAGTGTTACAGACACCTCAGAACGTTAAAAATGAATCTGACGGACAAACATGTCAAGCACACACAAAGAAATCGTATTTGGTCAATAATGAACCAGTGGGCACTATGGATGTCACTTATGACCCCTGGGGCGAGGCCAATTTGACCCCAAATAGTATAATTAAAACAATCTTGGTAGATGACTACAAGATGATGCTATATACCAAATACTAAAGCCCAGGCCTTGCTGTTGTTACAGACAAGAAGATTTTTAAAGTTTATATTTTGAAAATATATCTTTGCTCCTGTGTCCATTTAAATTATGCAATGGACCAAATTTTGATAAAAGGTCACCCAAGCATCATTCCTGTGAAGTATGGTCGAAATTCGTTAAGGGGTTTAGGAGGAGATGTCCATTAAAGAAAAGTTGACGATGGACTTTAGAACACACGAACACCAGCCCATCACAATAGCTCACCATGAGCATGTTGTGCTCAGGTGGCCAAAAAAACACAGGCTCATATATGCTTTAGAGGTGACTATCCTAAAATAATGCTACGAAATTCACAGTTGTGTTTACAAATGGTTTCAATGGTGTAAAAGTATTTTGTTTTATTATTTTTCGTCATTTAAAAAAAAAACTGTTTCACCCCAGGGGCATAATTTGAACAATCTTGAACGATGGGGAACAGTATCTTATAGCCAAAATAATTTCTTCCTGAGAAAAAATATTTTACACTGTGATTTTTTATCCAAGAGGCGTAACTGGATATACTGACAAGGGTACACACCAAATGCCTTTGATCTTAACGAGAATGTACAGTTTTATTTTAAATAGTTACATGTGTAAACAAAAGGGATTTATATCGGTCTTGCTGTGCTTTGAAAAGCCAAATAGAAAATTGAGTTCAATTACCAGTGTATTTTTATACTTGTAATTTATTACTTATTACTTATTATTTATTACTTGTTACTTATAAACAAATACTTATAACTTATTATTTATTACTTATTATATATTACTTATTATGTATTACTTATAATGTATTATTTATAATTTATCACTTATTATTTATAACTTCTGCTTTGTTCTTGTGGGGGCAGATCCTCGAGAAACATAATATGTAGTAAAAAAGAATTAGTACTTTTGTACATTATTAGTAACATCTGTTATACTGCTATAAATGTACATTATGCCGTTATCTACATAATTATTTTGCTAAAACCTTAACTGGGACATTTTGTGTAGGTGTACATGTATGGCATAACAGTAAATCACTAGCAGCTGTGTAAATAGCTAGGCAGAACTTCTTAGTTAATGTGATTGACTTCAGGATCATAACACGATATTAATTCCTCATACAGTCTGAAACCATCCTCTGCGTTACTTGGTGTCTGAAGGTCTGGTTTGAAACAATATGCTAATTCAGTGAACACATTACTACATGTTTGTTTTGGGCGAGAATACAATTCCAGGCACAACTCCACGTCATCGCAGTCAACTGGTTTCCAAGGTCCTGTCCCCCATACAATTCCGGAACGTGATGGAGCACAAATGGTTTACCACAAGGAAGCTCCCGGTACATCTTTTGGGCGCGTATGTTATGAAAATTCCAGTGGTCTGCTATGCGATCCAGTTCTGCTTGCAAAACATCCATGAGACAAAATCTCAAACATACACGTGAATTGGATTCAGAGAATCAAACCTGCCACGATCTCGTAAATCTTCAATTTATTAATCCACCAATGGACTCCCTGTCGCCTTAAGTAACTCCACCACGCTTCAATTCTCTGATTCGAAGTACTTTTCCCGTACATGAAACTTTTCATACCCGCCAATGAGTCCCTGTGATTATAGCGAAGAAGCGGTTGTAAGAAGCTAATATTCGAATTTTCAGTTCCACAATCCCCTCGTATAACTCGTGGAACACATTTCATTTTCTTAATAGTATTAAGATAATAGAATGCGATACATTTTTGGTCAGTGTTACTTGCTCCGACCTCCAGCCACATTATTCTACTACTATATACATCTATAGCCCCATGAATGCAGAACCCAAATGGTTTTAGTTTATCGTAACCGTCTATATGCCAGACGAAATTCGGACCCTTTACATTATACCGTCTTCTCTTTAGTCTGTTTGCTTTACGGGATAAAACACCTTCCGGATCTACTTCTTTCATTATACGCATTACTTTATTTCTTTTCACCTTTATTTTATAATCATTTTCCAAACGTCGCCACATGCTTCTGTAGCCAATACCCTGTCCACTTAACTGAATTTCGTTTGTAATTATATTCTTAACGTCTTCAAATGGTGTACTTTCAACATTTCGACGGCGAAAATTGTTTACTTTTAAAATGCGTTTTAAATGCCGAATACATATGCTGATATTGTGACATCTGTATAATATAAGAAAACTTTCACAGTATTCAAATCCCGCGAAAAAATACTCTTTGATCTTCTGAAGTCTGCTCAATGCATCATGACTGTCTGATCGCACATATGAGGTCCCTGTTGCCATAGACAAGTCTATTGCCAACATAAAAGCCAGACAAGACGACAAAAGCACGGCCGTCGAAATCTGAAAAAAGGAAAGTGGCATGAATCAGATAAGTATTTCATTAGGTGGATTATATACTATGCTATAGCTTAAATTCTGCTGAAATCTATATTTAATTACTCTACAAATGGTACATATAAGGTATGTCATATTCTAAAATATGTTGTTGGAGATCTCAAACGCTTGCTTAATATACCCTTGTACTTCAGTCGGCTTTCTATGTTAGTATTTAGAATGCATTATATAAGTACTTGATTTGAAAAAGCAGACTTCTACTCTCATATTATAGCTTTTGAGGGGTTATATGGTGTATGGTATTAAAAATATGTAGTAAAATAGAGTAAGAACTATTGAATTGTTTTTAAATAATACTACAGATTTTTTAGGTGGACACATCATTTTATACTCATTTAGCAGCACCTTTATATGTATTATTTTAAATGTACTAAATGTATTATCAAAATTAAGGTTCTTTTTTACATGATTTTCATAAGGAATACTTACTCAATTAATTTCGATGAAACAGGGAAGCTTCATTCCATTTCTGTGAAAAATAACTGTACGTCTTGTTCACAAAAGAGCATGCTCTCGAATGATGCGCTCGAAGCCATGCCAAATAAATAATAACTTACAAGTAACAAATAATAACTTATAAGTAATAAATTATAACTTATAATTAATAAATGATAACATATAAATAATAAATGTCCCTCCAGGGCTTCCGTATAATGCAGTGTTTTTCATCTTCAAAATTTTAGAAGTAATCAACCTCAGCTCAACTTATCACAGCCATAACTGCCATTAAAACATCAAGGCTATAAAAAACCGACACCAATAAAATACTTAAAGGTCATTTGAAAGTAGGGAGATGCCTCAGTCACCAGTATCAAATCAAATGAAAGAATGTTTTCATTTCTGACGGAGAGACTGCACAGTCATTACAGTCAACACCAGTAAAATGTTCAAGTTCGTCCAATGCATTCTCGCCAATGTCATCACAGTCTTCTCCAGTGAAACAGCAAGAAAATAGGAAATATGTAGAATATTGATGTAACTATTGTGACAAGTATTTCCAAAACAAATACAGTTTGAAGCAACATGAACGAACACATACCAATGAACGGCCTTATTCTTGTGCTATTTGCGGAAAGTCATTTAAAAAATCCTCTACATTTTTAAAACATACGCGATGGCATAATGGACAGCACAATACACACATAATGCAAACTCAGATGCTGTTATCACAAAAACCACATCCTTGTCACGATTGCGGGAAAACTTTCAACAACAAAGATTCCTTAGTAACACATACAAGAACACATTCTGATGTGAAAGTGTTTTGTTGTGAGCTGTGTGACAAAGATTTTAAGCATAAATCATCATACACATGTATTATAGGCACAAACTGATGCATTCTGAAATCAAATTTGTCTGTGATTATTGTCAAAAAGGTTTCGCTGATAAAGGATATTTAAAAAGCACGTTTTATGTCACACAAATAACAGCAAGTTAGGAGGATTAACACATTCCAAAGGTAATGCATGTACTGATGCTGAAAATAAAGGAAAAGAAACAAAGAGACAAACAAAAAGGTCCGTTACTGGTCATCCATGTGCATATTGCAGTCGTATTTGTAAATCTGAGAAACTGTTGAAGGCTCATTTGTTTCAGCGATCTTTAAATACTTGCAAAGAATGTCTGAAGAAATTTTGCAAATTGAGTCATTTTGAAAGTCATGTCAAAGAAGACTTTAAATGTCAAGACTGTGGTTTTGGTGGTATGGCGAAACTGGCATTAGAAAAACATAGATACCTTGAGCATTATAAACGTCGTGTGAAATTTGTAAAAAATCTTTCACTGGAAAAAGTTATTTAGATAGACATAAAAAATTATTGCACAGGGATAATAACTTACGCTTTATATGCAAATTCTGTCACAAACAGTTTATGAAACCTTCGAAATATATTCGACATGAAATAAATTGTAAAAGAAATAATGAAATGAATAATAAATGACGAAACAGAGAGCCGAAACGTTGAAATAATTTTTTTACAAGATGAAAGTAGAGAGATTGAGCCAAACACCACATTCGGAGGTCATGATGCAGTGTCAAGAGAGACGTTGATAAAAAAAATAAGTGGTGGTATGGAACTTCAAACATTATTTCACGAAGACTTTAAGACTGTAATGTTTGACACAACATTCGATAATGGAAATTTGGTAGAAACACAATTAAGCTTTGTCTATTGAGACTTTAAAAATTGTTCATTCTGAGACTTCTCAAGATGTTAAAGAACTAAAAAAAATTACTGGTACAGTTTGGAAATCTGAGCAATCATGTATAACGATGTTGACCGGGTTTGAAATTGTGAAAGAACGATATTTAACACATGATATTAAAACTAACAATAAAGAAAGTAATGTCAATACAGTTTCGTCCTATTTTGAAAATGTGGTCATATCCAATGATTTATTTCGTAAAAGTCTTCTGCGTAGCGAAAGTTCCGATTAGAAATGCAGTGTTTTACTAAAATATTTAATGGGACTGGATCCAATGCAGTGGTTGAAAATTGTGCCTTAATAAGGCATTTGGAAATTTGAAGCACATAGATGTGAACAAAACGCTTTTAACTGAAACTCTGGAAGAAACAGTTTCGAAGGAAAGCAATAGTGACGGTAAAACTGTTTCTGGTTATAGTGAAGAATGTATGACTGAAGAAGATGAAAGTGGTTTTTAATTGTTTTAAATCGTAGAGGGAAACTAAGAGAAGAGATGCAATACTTTCAAAAGACTGAAAACAACATACATTACAATTATCTGCAGTGTGTATAGAATCTGATAATTAAAAATCAAAGCATTTTGTCGTCTCGTTTTCATTTTATTGGCCTACAAAATAGGTACATATGTCCCAGTCCAAACGGTGAAAAACCACAAAACCAAAGGGCTTGGTTTAAGAAGAAAAAATACGCTCTTCGCAAGAAATCGGCTATGCGGGTGTTAAGTTTAACTTCAAAAATGTAATTTTGACAACCGTAAATATTGCAACCCAAACATTCTTTTATGGGGAAAATGATTGTGCAAACACATAAAATTACTTTAACATTTATAGGACAAGTATCACAAAAATACTGTTCAAATATATAGATGATAAAACAACAACATTTTCGTAAATGAAAGTACAGATTCAAGAATCATGTTAGTTCCGTTTCCATTGAAACATTTAGAAAATTAAAAAATAATGCAACATTCATGTGAAAGAATAAATATAACAGTTTTCAACATGACACAAATATTTCTTTCTTAAAAAATATATTACATGTATTCAAATAATGGTTAACCTCTGGAGTCACAAGTGTTACTCTAAAAATATTTTTTTTTCTTATCTTAATGGATCCAGTTGTTCATTTAGAAATTTTTCACGCACATTAAATGGCTTTAGTTAAACATGAAACCCACATGATCCAACGTCATTACAAAACGCATCGTTATTTTGTTGCTGTAGTATAACCAAAGGTCAGTATTTTGTAAACCTGTTGGGGCAAGTGTGAGGTTGGTGCATCCTAGAACCTGGTTTAAACCCCCAGTGGCAATTTGATTTGCCACTGACCGTTCCAAGGCGGTAACCCCTCGGGTTCTCATTTTTGTTTATTGTTAGTGGTGTCTTTTTTGAAACTGATCATTTTATTAACCATGCTCTCTCCCCCTCTCTTCTTCTTGGCTGTGTGGGGAGGCTGTTTTTTCTGAATGTGGCGATTCCTGATAAGCATATTTCGCCTTATTACAATATGTGTCCATGGCTACAAAATGAAAATAAAGAATAATCACATTTATTTACACAATTTTAAAATTATTGATTGAACAATTTTCCAAAAAACTGCCTTACAATATTTAAAAGATGTTCTACTCTCCCGAGGATTGAACCGGCTCCGTCAAAATGAGCGCGCTGCCACAGCGCCACGGAGGTCTTACCGACAGGTGTTTCATTTTATATGACCAATTTTCATTGCTTAGTGTGGTTCGTCTGCAGTCTTTTTTTATTTTTTAAATGAAATATTTCTTTACATTACAACTATTTCATGTTCGCATTTATTATTATTTGATTTAGTTATTAATGACGTTATAATCTTGAGAAACACCTTAAGAGTAGACTCCATTTTATTATATATTGTTTGAATTGGTGTCCACAACCAATAACTGATTTATGACTGATACGGTGACACGATTTCCACTTGTCTCCTGACAACGCTGAATCCAATTATTACATGTATCACTGTATAAAAATGAAAACCTGCCTTAAGAACCACCTGCATTCAACAGCCATCAGCATTGACCTGCCATCTTGAATATGTCCTAAATTACCAATATGTTCTTATTTTTACATGTCTTAAACATCCACCTGTGTAAAGCAGCCACAATTTATGACTTCCTTGTGTGGCTGCTGAAACAGGTTTAAATATTCATGTATATGGTGTTACAAAAAATCGTTCAATGTAGATAATATAAATATCTTTCTTCGTTCATATCAATGGGAGATTTGTTCTGGCAATTTTCTGTTTACTCTTGTATTGACCGATGTGTTAAATCATTCATAAATTCTGCCATTTTACGAATTCTTTTTATTAATTAATTCGGTGCCTTTTCAAATGTTTTTTTTTATCAAATTGGATTGTGAGGGCCGTCATTAACGTGTGGCCTGAACCAATTGCAAATATGTATGATATCACATTACATATGTAATGGAAATAAAATATGTTTAAATTTAAATTAAATAAATTAACAATTGTTCATGGATCTTAAGTAAAATGAAAGCCTCAGCTAAAGCCAGTAGTGTCGTTCTCCGCAACCATGCTACCGTTAACAATCCGGCGTTCTCCAACACCCAATCCAGTGATTACACAGTTTGAAATGATAATACACAAGACAAAGACATATCCAACAAAGTCCAGTCTTGACGCCCACCTACCCCTGCATTTGTCTGACGGGTGTTCTTGATCGGATGTATCGCTCAGGTGACTCGCAATATTCTTCTCAATCCTCCAACTGACCAATGAACACATTGTGAACAAGAATTGGCAAGCGAGTGAAATAACAACAAAAGAAAATACAATCCGTTGATCATTAGCGGTTGGAACGATTGAATCTTCACCAATTAACGCTCGTATCTGGGAGATATTAGCTAATAGAAGGGCTATGTCGATGCGCTCGTTTACAAATTTTCTTTTATGAATAAATACGTTGTGAGACTGTCCTTCCTCGTTATGTAGCGATGGTATAGTTTTACGTTGGGTTTCCTGAAACATAACGAATAAATATACTTGTCTTAAATTATGTATGTTTGAGAGTGCGATAAGTGCTTTGTTTAAAATGTCTACTTATTAAAATCCACTCGTTGATGGATTTTATACTAAGTCTTGATATTGGAGAAATGAAATATTGATAGAGGGAGATATATTTTTATAGCAATTATATAACGAGAAAAACGGTAAAAAAATCGAACCAAACACTGCTGCGGGTACTGCGCCGAACTTCCTAAATCAGAGCACGCTACATGTACTAACGTAACTGATACTATGTATTCGTGCTTAAACAAATAACCTGTTCTACCGTAAAAATATTTAAAATAAAACGTGCAAAATGGATATTATGTAATAACACATCCAGAATACACTTCCCTCCCCTCCCATCCCACACAGCCAAAAAGTAGAGTGGAAGAGAGAGAGCATGAGTTATATAACGATCAATAAACAATTAACGAACATGAGAACCTAAGGTTTTACATGTACCACTGGATGGGACAGTGATAAAACCAATGCCATTTGGGTTTTAAACCAGTTTCTAGAGTGCACCAGCCTCACAGTTGCCCTAATAAAAACAAACAAGTTTAAAGTAGTCTTGGTGAATTTGCACTAACCGACCATTTTCTTTACAATATGAAAGCACACAAACATATAAAACACAAGAAGCAAAAAGCAAACTTACTTGTATTAGATTTATTGATGTTTCGTTATTAGTCACTTAAAGCAGTTGAGAATCTTCAACTTTCTCAACACAACGAAATAAGAATAAGGTTAAAGCCTTAGAATATTATAATTTTAAGACCAGAAAATCTGAAACGAAAATTATCAGTCGGCTCACTGACTAAGGTTCCAAATAAGTTCAACTCGTTATGTTGGTACCCAGACTAAAAAGACTGTTTGTCTTGTGTAATATGTACCCAGTTCCCCTCCCACTATCGTTTTCAGAAAAAATGTGTAATTGAACTAAACGATTTAAGTAGATTTATTTATACTAGTACACACTAACGTGCAACCGAGCGGCTATGATTATGAACTACCTGATAATAGCTAACACAGCTGTTCCAACTTAGAGCTGACCACATATTATTTTCATTGGGCCATCTTTGTCCGACTGATTATGAACAAATTATTTCTATAATAATCATATAAAAAAATTAATGTTAAATCAACATTAATTATAAAATAGGATTGTCAGCTCTTGATTTCTAACTCAATTACAGATAACCACAGTTGACCACTCTTCTTGAGCGACTGTAAACAAATGTAACAGCTAGACGCCCAGCTACACATATAAAAGACTATTAATCAATAGGTGACCTATTTCATCCAACTCACCAAAGTTGATGAGCTATATATGAGCTTATCTATAATAACATTCACAACATTTAGCCTCTCTCATCAAACTTACTACAGTTGATGGGATATATATGAGCTCAACTATAATAACGTTGTTCACCAACAGCTTGCCTCTCTCATCAAACTTACTACAATTGATGGCCACTTCGATATTGTATATGACGTTAGGCGCTGATCACACAATCTTAAGACGGCAACCTGGTATTTATATGCTATCTAATCTAAACCCTTTCCTGAAAGCAATGCTTTCGCAGAGAACGCGGGAAACAGATTTCGTAGCTTTATTTACTGCAAAGTTACAGCCTTTTGATTACATGTACTATCTCTGTGTCTATCTAGCAACATTCTTTCTTAAATGTATTTAGTTTTATTTATCGTCGCTACCGGAAGCCCATATGAGCGACGCCTCCAGAAGAGTGTTAGTCATTTTAGGTTTTTGGAGGATAGTGCAAGATACAGAGGACTCTCCAATTCCAGAATCGTCCCTGGTTCTTTTAAGTGCCAGGTGTATAGCACCACTACGCTGGACCTCGGTTTAACGTCTCTTCCGAAAAACTGTTAGTAATTTTAGTTGGAGTATCGGGGAAACGAACCACCTGACGATGTCTGTTGATGACTTCCGCCCCGCTCGCGACGTGCACGCTTGGACTGTCGAGCGAGTCTCTAACTTAAATTGTTTGTTTGTATTTCCATTTATTTATCGTCGCTACCGGTTGCCCATATGAGCAACGCCTCCAGAAGAGTGTTAGTCATTTTAGGTTTTTGGAGGGTAGTGCAAGATACAGAGGACTCTCCAATTCCAGAATCGTCCCTGGTTCTTTTAAGTGCCCAGTGTATAGCACCACTACACCGGACCTCGGTTTTAAATCCCATCCGAACGACTATATTAGTTATTTTAGTTGGAGTAGCGGGGGATCGAACAAGCGATCCCTGGACTCAGAGGCAGACGCGCTAACCACTGAGCTAATGATCCGCTCTACTAACTTAGATTCTAAGTACTTCGCCTTATATACCTGTTGGTGACTACTGGACCGAAATTTAATTTTGATTGGTCCTACGAACAAAAACTTCGACCATCTCCGTCTGTTTCCGTAATTCAACGCAAATAACAATATGAGCGTCTACCTAACTATTAATGTTTATTTCTGGTTGTCAGCATTTAAAATTTTGAAAACAAATTATATTATAACGTAATCTCTTTCAAACTACTTACTGAGAAAGAGTATAATTCTTTCACTTGAATATAATTTCTAAGTAGACCCAAATGCGATCTAACATTAAAGGGAAGTAACTTTGGTGATTTCGGCTAGGCTAAAAACTTGATCATACGGCGTTACACTAGAAAACGGTACATCGAGACAAAAGTGAAACTAGTTAAGTACTTACGCTTGGTCTTATAAAAATCCAGTGTAAGAAAATGTAAACTCTGGATGGTTAAATCACACTTACTTACGGTATTAGTTTTTTCTTGATTAAAAAAAACTACAACCAAAACAGAGCACACTGACTTTCAACGTGTTGGATTAAAAATAGTTCCTTCCTACCTCGGACTGTGACATCTTCGTGAATAAAGTTAAGTCTGCCTAGTATTTTAAACTCTGTCGGAGTAAAAAAGGTATCCCCAAATATAGTTTAATAACGTTCAATAAATTAATTTAAATGACTTTAAGGTTAATGCTTAAGAAAATCCTGGTATAACACTACTTTACGCCTAATTGATCACATTTAGTGCAACAATTGCAATAATTACAGACGAGTGAAAATTGATATTGCATTAAATCACGATTATAACTACCTTGCATATTAAAAATTGTTTTAACCTTTGCTGGTCGAGTTAGACGTGCAGTAAGCAATGATCTTGTTTAAATATTGGCCAGGAATGGACAGATCAGTGGCGTATGCTCGCACTTGTATGACAAACATCTTATACTTACAGCTTTTAATGAACGATTTGAGTTTGAGTCGTAGCAGAAATATTTTTCTCACATTGGAATCTTAACTCTTAATTTATTTTTAGTCAATAAAGCATACGTCAGTCAGTTTTCATTCCTCAACATAATGGATAATGCTGAGTAATAAGTCATGCAGTCATTGAAATGCACCTTCGGTCCCTTACTTACAAAAACAAGCTTAAATGCCATGTCGGATTTCAAGAGATCCACACAATTTAATTGGATTTGATGTGCAATAACATAAGATTTCAAACTTTTTATGATAAGATTGTTTTTATAAAACAAACTATCGACCGAGCGCGTTTATCTGTTTTGATCATCTTGAGATTATCCCTTGCGTGTACAAGCGTGAGTTACAGTAGACGTCATATCCGCTGAACGATTTAAACCAGGCTCCGGTTTATCTTTGCAAGTCCGGTTTATTTGCATACTCAGCTACCCGAAATATTGATCCTATCGGCAATATTTGATTATATGATGATATAATATATGAAGCTGGTAAATAATTGGCACTTTGGATCGTTCTATGTCTTAAAATGACCTTGTAAGATGGCTTGAAATCGAAAAAAATCCCATGGAATTCTTCTCCCATTTTCATGGGATTTTTTCAAAGTTTTTTATTTATGAACATTTCAACTATAGTTTCACTTTATACTTACTTGTCATTGAAAAATGATAGTATCTGATTAAAAAAGCGAGACTTAAAAATCCTTCCACATTTTTATGGGATTTTTCTCCCATGGGAGAATTCAGCCATTATAAAATGGGTGAAAAATCCCATGGGAGAATTTCATTTTTTAAGTATTGGTTTCTTGTGGTTAGATTGTCTTTATTTCCGAAGCTTTTGCTCCACAACACACATATAATAAATTATTTCAATTAGTATTTGCATCTTTAACGTGCCGATGCCTCATGATAAGAAGGCTACATGTAGTATTAATGTATACATTACGTAATATCATTCTTCCATTGCTAATCACAAATTACATCATTTTTAAAATATAAAAATACTCCGGAAATAATTATAAGGTGGTGATTACATGAAAAAACTGCCATAAAATAATGTGAGAAAAATTGCAGATTATTCTGGGAGAAAAAGTTCCGTGTCATCTTTTTTTTAATTTAAATGTTACTCTATATGAAAATGTGGGAGTTAGAGGAAAGGGCGTACATTCTTTCACCTGAGACAAAGGTAGTAGCAATAGTATTCGATATGAAAGTTCTATACTACTAGAATATTCAAAACTTAACTTGTGCGTGAGGTTTAGCCTGAGGTCCAAGTAAGGAATAATAATTTGTAAAATTTGTCTTTCTGCACAACAGTTATATCTGCGAATAATTTTAGCATTTCGAAATCACGTATAAATCACGGTTTACCGTACAAATCGCATTTGTATCAGGGGTTTTTGTATTGGGGTTAATTGTTTTATTTAGATAAACGTTAAAATAATTTGTTTATTTTCCGCACAGTGTAAGTAAAAGTGTAACATTATCCGATGCTAATGTTATCATGCAAAACTTTCTCATTCAGTAGACTGATGTTTTTTTCTAATTTTAAAACAGCGACCTGAGTCGTGTAATGATAGTAAAACATTCATTTAAGCAATGTGTTTCTGTTTCGTTGTTTAAAAATAAACTTATGATACAGTTTGGGTTATTGTGTAACATAGGATTGTGTGTTAACGACGAAATTTGTGTACTATATGATTAAGGTGATAGGATAACTGTATTATGAATTCCTGCAAAACATTGAACAAATAATAATATCCAAAATCATCTCTGACTTTTCACCCCATGGTTAGTGACCTCTTTATTGTTTCTGTA
Organism: Corbicula japonica; assembly: GCA_038501625.1. Taxonomy (NCBI): domain Eukaryota; kingdom Metazoa; phylum Mollusca; class Bivalvia; order Venerida; family Cyrenidae; genus Corbicula; species Corbicula japonica. The sequence goes on along the minus strand of JAZAYU010000338.1, from coordinate 422,180 downwards.
AACACGTTGATACATTTTTTCTTAATAAACTGTTAACCTTTTTCTTTAAGTTGTGTATGCTGCGTTGGAAAAAAGTTTACATTTAACTATTTACCATACAGTAGAACTCGCTATTATATTATAACTTGTCTGTTGTTACTTTGTTTTCTTGACAAATAAGGTTTGTTGTTGTTGCTGTTGATGTTGCTGTTGTTGTTGCTGTTTTGTGAAGTAATGTTATTGTTAAATATTCGCACTAAATGAGATGTTTTTGTCGTCAATGTTCACATTCTTAGCATAGTCATGCGTACGTATATTTATATTACTAGTTTTATATCAACATTAAGTATCTGAATACAACAGAAGCAACATCAACACAAGTGGAGCGAGTAGTTGATGATATACATGCACTTTGATTACGCGTCCGGTGCCCGTCCCACAGCAAAAAACAACAAAGTTTAACTGTATTTGCGGCGTTATGTTATTTTCCTCGATCAATGAAATTGCAATTTTTTTCAACAACATTTAAACATCACATTTATTCCTTTTCGCTGAATCTTTAAGGGGCTATTGACTAAAGAAATATATCCACCAACTGTCTCGTGACTTAATGACTGGTTTCGCCTCGATAGGTATTCCATTTCGAACGTGATCAGTTATCCCAATGGAAACGAGCACTTTGGAAAAATATTTCCATTTCACTATTCAGTTAACAGTTGAAATCGCTATTATTTTGTACTTGTCTGTATGTACTTTATAACCCTGACAAAATAAGGTTTGTTGTTGTTGTTTAGGTATTTTTGTTGATTTTTTTATTCGCACTAATTGAAATATTTGTGTCGTCAATGTTCACAATCTCAGCATATAGTCATGCCTTTATTACTAATTTTATGTCAACATGTATCTGAATTCAACAGCAGCAACAAAAGCAACACAGATTCAGATTCAGATTCATAAAGTTTATTAAGTAACGTAAACACTTTTGTATTTCTTGTTACATGATAAATTACACATACAGAGACAGTTTATGATGATCACATGACATGATAGATAATACATACAAAGACAGAATACAATGATCACATGGCATGATAGATAATATATACTTAGACAGAATGCAATGATGACAGGTATATAACTACAAAGAAATCAAAGTTATAAAATTGTAACTATTTCCCATTGCTCCAACTTAGACTATCATCGTTAGTTTAGCAATGAGGATGGACTAAGAAACATGACTTATGTGTTGTATAAATGTCATACTTGGACAAATATATTACTTAAAAATTGGCAGAAGAATGAAACTCGTTTACGATATCTGAATAACAATATTCTGACGGCGTGAAAATGATTCTGTAACAAATTTGCATAGTTTAAGTTGTACTGAATATTTTGTGTCTGTCATAAGTTCAACGAATTTCATCACAGAAGGGTTAACATAGTATTTTCTTTTTAAATAAGTTCTACGTAAATCAACGTATACATTACAGATACAAACGAAATGGAATTCATCCTCTATATCACCGTTATTACATAATGTACAATATCGTTCGTTGTGCGCTATTCTATTGTTACTATAACGCCCGGTTTCGATGCGCAGCTGATGAGAAGACAATCTTAGTTTAGTAAGAGAAATTCGGTATTTTTTAGACATTGTATCAAGATACATTGGGTATTCGAAGGATGTTTTGAAAAGTTTGTACGTACACAAAACTGGGCTGTTATTGAGCGAATTGTACCAAAATTCTTTAAATTGGTCAATAAGACGTTCTTTGAAAACTAAATGAAACGAATTTAAATCAACACTGTTATGATTTATCCACACATATGAAAAACCGTTTGCGTCCAGCAGGTTTTTTACATTACTAGCCCAATTTGTTCTTCCGTTAATACAATTTGTTATTAGACTATTATACAACGAACTTACAATAATATTATCGCTACTTAGAATTTTACACCAGTATTTTATAATTCGTGAATGTCTTATAATATACAAAGGATATCTACAAAGTTCACCATAAACTGACATATTCGATGTAGACTGTTTTACGTGCAATAACGTTTTACAGAATTTTAAATGAACTCTTTCGATTTCCTTACTTTTTCCAAAACCCCACAGTTCGCAGCCATAGCTAAGAACAGATGAGACAATCGCATCAAACAGTTGGCAAATAGTGCTTATTTTTAGTAGCTTATTTTTAATATTGGTCAGTAATACATTTAGTGCTTTCAAACCTTTACCGGCTTATGTTGTCTGACTCAATACAAAACTACCAGTATAATTAAAAACCGTACCTAGGTAATTGAAATTGTCAACAACTTCTAAATTAATACCATTGTATGTCCATTTTTCATCATTTTTTACTGGACCTCGTTTTCTAAATACAACTATTTTGCTTTTATTAGGATTAACTTCAAGTCCCCAACTTTTACAATATGAATCCAACAAATTTAAACTGTTTTGCAAGTCCTCTGGAGAGTGTCCCATAATCACCATATTATCTGTAAATAACCTAAGTATGAAAGTAATATCTTCCAAAGTAATACCGGAATCAACATTATCCATTAAATATAATTCTAGATCTTCTAAAAACAAGGAAAACAATATCGGGGACATTACCTCCCCTTGTTTCAAGCCTATCGAACATTCGAAAAAATCAGAAAACGAAGTACATTTTTTTATACGCGTTCTAACCTTGGAATACATATCGCGTATAATTCTCAATGTTTTACCACGAACACCTAAGTTATATAATTTTACCCAAAGCCCATTTCTATAAATACTATCAAATGCTTTTTTAAAGTCTATGAAGGCACAGGCCAAGCGTTTGTTTTCACTCAAAAATTTACTTATAACAGCGAACTAAGAACAAAAATAGCATCGGACAAGAAAATTCTATTTTTAGTAAGAGTGACCTTCACCTTGGACCTACAGGCATGGACATGGTACACGACTCACCACCTTGTCATGGTGAACATTTCTGCCAAGATATTTTGAAATTACTCTATTCCTAACGAAGGTTCAGCCTGGACAAGAGAATTCTATTTTTAGTAACAGTGACCTTGACCTACAGGCATGGGCATGGTACGCGATACACCGTCCTGTCATGGTGAACATTTGTGCCAAGTTATATTGAAATCCCTACATTTATAATGAAGTTACAGCCTGGACAAGAAAATTCTTTTAGTAACAGTGACCTTGACCTTGGACCTTCAGGCTTGGGTATTGTGCGGACAAACTGCCTTGTCATAATGAACATTTGTGCAAAGTTATTTTGAAATCCCTCCATTCATAACGAAGTTAAGGGCCAAGTGTATATTTTGCTTAACACAAAATGTAAGTGAAAAAAATGTTCGAGTAATTATAAGAATATGCATAAACTTGATGATCAAGTAAATTATTTGTATTTGTGGCACTGTTGTCTTCTCATTACGGAAATGTCTGTAAAAGAAGTTGGTGGTAATGCAATGCAATGTCATAGTGAACATTTGTGCCAAGTTATTTTGAAATCCCTTCATTCATAAAGAAGTTATAGCCCGAACAAGTAAATTCAAGTTTTAGTAACTGTGACCTTGACCTTAGACTTAGAGGCATGGGTAATGTACCCAACACACCGCCTTGTCATGGTGAACATTTGTTATTTTGAAAACCCTCCATTCAAAACAAAGTTATAGCCCGAACAAGAAAATTCTATTTTTAGTAACAGTGACCTTGACCTTGGACCTACAGGCAAGGACATGGTACACGACTCACCACCTTTTCATGGTGAACATTTCTGCCAAGTTATTTTGAAATTACTCTATTACATACAGGCAAGGACATGGTACACGACTCACCATCTTGTCATGATGAACATTTGTGTCAAGTTATTTTGAAATCTATTCCTAACAAAGTTACAGCCCGGACAAGAGAATTTTATTTTTAGTAACAGTGACCTTGACCTATTTGCATGGGCATGGTACGGATACACCGCCCTGTCATGGTGAACATTTGTGTCAAGTTATTTTGAAATCCCTCCATTTATAATGAAGTTACAGCCCGGACAAGAAAATTCTATTTTTAGTAACAGTGACCTTGACCTTTGACCTACAGGCATGAGCATGGTACGCGACACATCGCCCTGTCATGGTGAACATTTGTGCCAAGTTATTTTGAAATCCCTCCATTCATAACAAAGTAACAGCCCGGACAAGAAATTTCTATTTTTGGTAACAGTGACCTTCGACCTAAAGACTTGGGCATGTACGTGACATACCGTCTTGATATGGTGAACAATTATACCAAGTTATTTAAAAATACAATAAGAAATAACAAAGTTACAGAGCGGACAAGATTTTGCAAGAAAATTCTATTTTTAATAACAGTGACCTTGACCTTGGACCTACAGGCATGGGTATTGTCACGACACACCGCCTTGTCATGGTGAACATTTGTGCCAAGTTATTTTGAAATCCCTCCATTCCAAACGAAGTTAAGGGCAAAGTGTATATTTTTCTTAAAACGAAATGTAAGTGAAAAAGGGGCATAATTTTAAAAATATTGGAAGCAGGGTTATGGGTCTTGTTGGTTATGATGTAGATTTTGATGGTGAAAATATATTTTAAGTTTCAAGGCAGTATCTCCAGTAGTTTTAAAGTTATGGGCAAAATGCATATTTTGCTTAACACAAAATATAAGAAACAAGATATATTCCTATTAAAACTAATGTAAATGGAAGTATCAAAGTGCCATAACTTCTGAACGGAACATGTAAGAGCAAAACCCCACCTTTATGCACAACAACATATCAGGCCAAGCATTGTGGTAAAGTTTCATCAAATTCCCAGCAGAGATGTAGGAGGAGTTGCGTTCACAAGATATATTCCTATTAAAACTAATGTACATGGAGTTATCAAAGGGCCATAACTTCTGAACGGAACATGTAAGAGCAAAACCCCACCTTTATGCACAACAACATATCAGGCCAAGCATTGTGGTAAAGTTTCATTAAATTCCCACCAGTAGCGTAGGAGGAGTTGCGTTCACGAGATATACTCCAATTAAAACTAATGTAAATGGGAGTATCAAAGGGCCATAACTTCTGAACGGAACATGTAAGAGCGAAACCCCACCTTTATGCACAACAACATATCAGGCCAAGCATTGTGGTCAAGTTTCATTAAATTCCCACCAGTAGTGTAGGAGGAGTTGCGTTCACGAGATATTATATAGTTATTTGGTTTCTTGACAGGGAATGTGAGGATATATTGCCGGTCTGGGTGTCATATTACCCGAGCCGCAGGCGAGGGATAATATGACACCCAGACCGGCAATATATCCTCACATACCCATTCAAGGAACCAAATAATTGTTTTATTATACTGCAAAGACTTTTTCAGACAAAATTAATAAGAAAACATCGATTTTTCTATTATTTCGTTTATTTTATGCAGAACGGCTTAATAGAGTTCTTTCACATTGTTACCTCCCCTTAGCGCTCTCTAAAATGGAAGAGCATATTTAGTCGATAAATGCACGCGAGGGGCATCGTTTACTATTGTTAATATGACTAAGTGATTATAAAATTAAGAACATGTTGATTAATCATTTCAAATTTATAAATAAGTGAGTTCAGTCAAACAACAAAGAATAAAAAACCGTTATGATCACTTACAAGCACATCAAGAAAGTTTATGCGCATTTTAAACATTGTTTATCGCCGTATTTTCAGGACGCGAGTATCCGACGGATTTGTTTGGGGTTTTTATGAAAATACACACGTGAATTGTGTTTACTAAAAATAAATCTGTATAATTGACAATTCAGACGAACATTATCGAACATTTTACGGCATTTTTTTTGTAACGCTATAATTTATAGTGGAATGAGACATAAAATTTTATATTCTTATGTAGCTCGTCGGCGACTAGGTTGATATGTGTTTTGCGTGTTTTGCTTTTGAGAAAAAATATTACGTATTTACATAATAGGATGATTCCAGCTACAACCCGAGAAATCGTTAAATTGATTGAACCAAACGAATATTGCCGGACGGCAGGCCAACCAAAACTATTCAAAAAAAATCCAGAGAGTTTTTTTTTTTTTTTTTTTAAATAAAAACTATTTTGATGTTGAAGTTGGTAATTGTTGTCGCTGAAGGTTTTGAAATATAATATTTTGATTTCTGTTTAAAATCACAATGACCATGGACCAAAACAAATGAACGGAACTGCGATATTCAGGTCCGAGTTTAGTTTTATGACACTTAGCTGTTGTGTACATGTGTACCCGAGGCATCGTGTCACTTTCACGTAATCTCTCAATAAACAGGAAATTTTGGAACCGTGACCAAGACCAAGTTTCTTAAAATTAATTAATATAATTGTAAAACCCATTCCAATTCAGTTAAATTTATGTTTCATTAATTATCCTTTTCAATATTTTTAAATCCTGAGATTTTGCCTGAAAATCCTTAGATCCGGAGAAGAACCTTACGGTTCGGAGATTTCAGATAAAATCCTGAGATTTTGGAGGTCTGCGGACATTTTATCTTCTTTCTACATCATTCCCGTAACACGTAGATATTCATTAAATGCGACTTAAACTAATGTCTATTGACTATGGCTGACGATTTTACAAAAAAATGATGTTTATAATAACATGAATAAGACGTAAACTACTACATGATCTGCCATTTCAACGCTACAAATTATAATTATAGAAATATGGGACTGAACTCGTGAAAATTTTTAGGTATTTCAATTTGATGATTTGAGATAATTAATTTTAAGTCTCCTCAAATGTCAGATATCAAACAAGTTTTCACACCTCAATATGTCACCATCGTTTTCTGGGCAGAATGGGAATGGGAATATTGTGTCAAACATATAGGGACAATAAACAGTAACACGGTCGTGTTCAAAGTATGATTTCTAGTTATTAAACATAAAAATAATTTTAATCCAGGACTGATAAAAGAAATATACGAATGATTACAATAAATTTTAGTTTTAAACATATGTTAGAAGGAAGTAAAATAGTAAACAAAATAATAACGCTTAACGGGCGTTGAATACAACGGCGATACATTGTTGAATTCATCCGTTTTCTTTTCCAATTTAGGGAGATCAAGTTACATAAAATATATTTTTTGAAGTAAACGCATTTTGTCAGAAAAACACGAGACGCTTATATATGTGTCATTGGCAAATAGACAGTAACATGCAATCCACATTGTTTTTGTTTTTATATAAGACTTCCTGATTCAAAATTGCAACCACGTCTTTGATTGTTTTACGCTTTTCACAGTCAAATCTTGCCGACCTGACTTTTTAAAGCCTGCAATATTCGGAAATTCGTAAAACTTGAATTTATTGTGCCTCATCACAATTATTATTATAATTTATCATAAGCTTTAAGGCGACACCGTTATCATGTCCGTCCATTCTGTTAGCAATGACACAGTTAAATGCCCCCTCACTTCTCGGTTTAGGATAAAACCAATATTTTCCGCACCTAACGTGGCGTACGACGCATGCGCACAACAATGTGAAAGACCTCTATTCCCCTCCGAGAACCTCAATAATTACATGTCTGACGTCATTAATTTACCTGCATGACGTCACTTTTATAGAAATTGAATGGAATATCCATTTGATTTTTATTTACAAAATTTGAGAATAATCTGATCGTTTTCAACGTTAAAAACATAACAGAATTAAAGCGCGTGCAGTTCATATCTACGGCCGATCCGTAAATACGGATATACATCAGCGGCAAATTATCCAATCAAATTCAAGGAACTTTTTTGCAGTATAATAAACTCCTATTAAAACTAATGTAAATGGAAGTATCAAAGGGCCATAACTTCTGAACGGAACATGTAAGAGCGAAACCCCACCTTTATGCACAACAACATATCAGGCCAAGCATTGTGGTCAAGTTTCATTAAATTCCCACCAGTAGTGTAGGAGGAGTTGCGTTCACGAGAATATCAGACCGACGGACGGACAGACGGACGAACGGACGGACAGGAGCAACTCTTAATGCCCGTCGCCATTTCATGGCAGCGGGCAATAAAACATCCCATGCGCAGTGAAACATGTCTTCATCTTATTTAGTTTTACTCACTTTGACGTGAGTAAATTAATTATTTCCTGGGGTTTAACAGTTTATGAAGGTTTATGGGGAAATCTTTTCTTAAAAGAACCTAGAAGCTCGATTTGTTTCTTTTATCCCTGTCATCGTGTTCTTGCTGATTTTACTCCAGGAGCTCTGGTCTCGGTAAGATCATTGAGTACCCGCCCTTTGGCTTTGCAATGCTATTAGATTCTTATGTTTTATATGTTTGTGTGCTTTTGCATGCAACATTGTTGAGCCAATAAGTGGGTTGGAGTTGTTTCACCAAGACAAATTGTATTTGTTTTGTGATATGAGAACCTGTTGGGGCAAGTGTGAGGTTGGTGCACCCTAGAACCTGGTTTAAACCCCCAGTGGCAATTTGATTTGCCACAGACCGTTCCAAGGCGGTAACCCCTCGGGTTCTCATTTTTGTTAATTGTTAGTGGTGTCTCTTTTGAAACTGATCATTTTATTAACCATGCTCTCTCCCTCTCTTCTTCTTGACTGTGTGGGGAGGCTGTTTTTTTCTGAATGTGGCGATTCCTGATATGCATATTTCACCTTCTTATCTCATAATACGTAAGAAACACAAACAAATACTAGGATTAGGTCGTTGTATTCAGCGGAAATATACATTAAATTGTTTAAATATCTGTATAGTCCAAGTGCAAGTTGCTCAAAAACTGTCCAAACAGAGGTAGAATCAGTGGGCCTGTAGTGTGCAAACCGTCCGAATGAAAAGCTGAACATCAGTAGCTCTGGCTATTTAGCTGTCCAGCAGACGAACGGAAAGCTTTCAACACATCTGGATAAAGCTTCATCTAATAGTACCACTCTAACCTGAAACTAGTGAATGGCCTTAAAATATCCATATTTCTTACATGATAAATAAATATATTGTTTATGAATAAGAGAAAACAACAAACTCGAAACACCTGAAACAAAAATAAACACTTTATTATTACACCCATTTTTCGATTTATTCTCTGAAAGTTCTGTTAAACATCGACATCCATCCAAAAACAATATTTACAACCTATATGGCGGATGGGAGGGTGCCGACATGTTTACCGCTGAATAGAAACGCCTCGAATGGTGTACACAGATAAAACCAACACTTAAATAGCCTAATCGCACCACAGGTGCTCGGCGCATGTGTCCACCATCCCCCTATCCCATCACTACAACCCTCCTATATGTTTCCGTCCCATATAGAATAAGAAACAACTTATCATTGATGACCATTATCATAATACATTGTAAAGGTGTGTAACTCGAATGTAAACAAACTGCTATGGCTCTATTAAAACCCTAATTTTGCAAATATAAGCAGAAAACCATGCAAAAATGATCTTCAGATCAATCATACAAATAATACTCTTCAAGAAAACATAAACAGTCTTTTGTTATTCACTTAGATTGTAGACAGCGAAAAGACAAACTTCGTTTTACACTACCTCGGACACGATCTGACCTAAAAGTACATGTATAAATGTACATGAAGCCGTATAAGAAATAACATTAATCCAAGGTTGATCACACTAAACATTGATGGCCATAAAAGGTCAATTATATTTGTCGACAACCACCGTTACGAAAATCAAAACTTGTGTTTTATATTTTTCACAATATCCTTATTTGAAAATACGTTATTTCAATCCATCCCATGTCCGCGATGACTTTGGCAACGAACAAAAGAGAAAGAAATAAGTTTTATTTTATAACAAAACGAACCGTAATTTATAATTTCGTTTGTAATTGTTTCACTTATATTCTCCACAGTGACTTTGTGTTGCCTGCGATAGCTTGTACACACATAGAAATCATAATGTCCGGCGGCGGCCTCCGGTAGTCCCCAAAATTGTTTGCAATAATGAAGCTTAATGTTGCCTATAACTTTGAAAGTGCCTGTCCTGTTCACTTAATGCATGGAATATATCATCTCCATGTACAGAGCCATCCGTGATAATAAGGATCTGTTTCACTATTGTTTAGATATGCCCCTTAAGGCGTTAGGCGACACATGTGTTCCAATGAACATCCAATTCTAGTATTATCTTCGGTTGGTTAACGACAAGTTTGACATTTTATGGGGTGTTTAGCTCGACTATTCGAAGAATAGGTGAGCTATCCTACTCGCCCCGGTGTCGGCGTCGGTGTCGGCGTCTCCGTCCGTTAAAAAAAAAAAGCACTTTGGTCCATAACTTGAAAACTACTTACGATATCAACTTGAAACTTGAAATATATATTCACCATCAAATTCTACATCATTACCAACAATATCCATAACTCTGCTACAAATATTTTTCAAGTTATGCCCCTTTTTCACTTAAATTTTGCGTTAAGGAAAATATGCACTTTGGTCCATAACTTATAAACTACTTGAGATATCAATTTGAAACTTGGAATATATATTCACCATCAAATTCTACATCATTACCAACAAGACCCATAACTCTTCTGTCAATATATTTCAAGTTATGCCCCTTTTTTCTTATATTTTGTGTTAAGCAAAATATGCATTTTGCCAATAACTTTAAAACTACTTGAGATATTGCCTTGAAACTTGAAATATATTTTCACCATCAAAATCTACATCACAACCAACAAGACCCATATCCCTGCTTCCAATATTTTTAAAATTATGCCCCCTTTTCACTTACATTTTGTGTTAAGCAAAATATACACTTGGCTCTTAACTTCGTTATGAATGGAGGGATTTCAAAATAACTTTGCACAAATGTTCACTATGACAAGGCAGTTTGTCCGCACAATACCCAAGCCTGAAGGTCCAAGGTCAAGGTCACTGTTACTAAAAGAATTTTCTTGTCCAGGCTGTAACTTCATTATAAATGTATGGATTTCAATATAACTTGGCACAAATGTTCACCATGACAGGACGGTGTATCGCGTACCATACCCATGCCTGTAGGTCAAGGTCACTGTTACTAAAAATAGAATTCTCTTGTCCAGGCTGTAACTTCGTTAGGAATAGAGTAATTTTAAAATATCTTGGCAGAAATGTTCGCCATGACAAGGTGGTGAGTCGTGTACCATGTCCATGCCTGTAGGTCCAAGGTGAAGGTCACTCTTACTAAAAATAGAATTTTCTTGTCCGGGCTTTAACTTTGTTTTGAATGGAGGGTTTTCAAAATAACTTGGCACAAATGTTCACCATGACAAGACGGTGTGTTGCGTACATTACCCATGCCTGTAAGTCCAAGGTCAAGGTCAGTCACTAAAACTTGAATTTACTTGTTCTGGCTATAACTTCTTTATGAATGAAGGGATTTCAAAATAACTTGGCACAAATGTTCACTATGACATTGCATTGCATTACCGCCAACTTTTTCACAGACATTTCCGTAATGAGAAGACAACAGTGCCACAAATAATTTACTTGATCTTCAAGTTTATGCATATTCTTATAATTACCCGAACATCACTGTCTTTGAAATGCTATTATTCCCATCATTTCACTTGAGTGTCTGAAAACGATGCATAGCGGGGGCATCCGTGTCCTATGGACACATTTCTAGTTTCACTTATATTTTCACTTAAGTGCACTTCATCGATAACTTAAGGTATCAACTTCAAACTTCCATTATATTTTCATTTCAGTTATTTTCTGTAACATTACTGAAGTGATTGATATTTGACTAAAAGTAAATGTCTCTAATAAAAAATTACTAACATGTTTTCTAACAAATTCAGAAATATTTCATAGTTATTCCCCTATTCAGTTTAATATTTATGGTACATTAAGGAATTATTTCTGTTATTTGAAATGAATTTCTCCCTTACCATTCACTTGTTAATATTTTTTCTGATTGCACATGAATGTATGGCCATAGTTGTTATTGTTGTAATCTTCAAATTGCATTTGTTTCAAATGATACGAATAGTCGAGCATGCTGTCTCCTCTGACAGCTCTTGTTTTATTGGGCCTGCTCATGAGCAGTAATGAAAAAGCACCAAATCCACATAGCCAAGATTGAGTGCAAGTTGTTATTTTAGTACGTATCGTGAAGAAGATATTATAAAATTCTCAAGAAACCCAATTCTATAACATTTTACAAAACGCAAATTTAATTCCAACGTTTCAGGGGGGATAAACCCACTACCCGTACATCATTTACTAATGTTTACATATTGTCATATTAAAATTCCATGTTACATAATCCATAGATATTATATGCACGATATGGAGAAATGTATAGTTTTATTGAACTGGAATAATTAATTGAACAATAAATACTATGTATTTCAAAACTGCATTTTAACGACTTAGACATAAGCACTTGACACAGATTTCCCAAATAAATTCCGCACTGTCCTATGTTACAATGCGAACATGGTCTATTTAATGACATATATGCTTTATGTATTTTGCCTTGATAGATAGATAGGCTGTAAAGCCCATAATTGCACATAACAGAACATGGATAACGTTCATGGCGAACATTTTACAGGGACTTTCAAAAGCACATTACAAATTACACGACATATACATACAGTCATGCAGATTATGATGATTTTTAACGTGAGAGATGGCTGCCTCTAATCATTACAATTGAAGTTAAGACTTTTGTGGTTTTAGAAAATCCATCAATCGGAACGGCAAAAACAGAACGAAGGTACAGTCACACTAAGTTGCTTGCACGCATTACTGTATATTTTACAAACTACAATAATTAAGAAGAACGAAATAAAAAACGAAAAGAAACGACCTGGATATATTACACGCATTCCACACTCTTGGGCCTTTATCCATTATCTCAATATTGCCGGCATATCATCAAAGAAATATTCATAATGACCAAGTGCTTTAATTGGCAACCATAAAATGGCGAAACCTCAGCATGATTGGCATACTTTCACTAAACATTATGTTCCGATAGATGGTCCGTAATATGCCTAAATATGGTTCTTTACATTTTCGTAGACAGTTCGTATTGTCCATAATAGGGTCCCTTTTGCTTTCATAGATATTCCATAAATCTCTTCTGTTATGTCTGGTCCGTAATGGTCATGATCCGCAATGTCCCTTATTCATTGAAACATCATGGCGGACATTGGATGGATTGAAAAATAAGGATATTGTGAAAATATAAAACACATGTTATGATTTTCGTAACGGTAATTGCCGACAAATATAATTGGCCTTTAATGGCCATCAATGTTTAGTTTGATCAACCTTGGATTAATGTTATTTCTTATACGGCTTCATGTACATTTTTACATATACTTTTAGGTCAGATCGTGTCCGAGGTAGTGTAAAACGAAGTTTGTCTTTTCTCTGTCTAAAATCTACGTGAATTAGGAAAAGACTGTTTATGTTTTCTTGAAGAGTATTATTTGTATGATTGATCTGAAGATCATTTTTGCACGGTTTTCTGCTTATATTTTCAAAATTAGGGTTTTAATAGAGCCATAGCAGTTTGTTTACATTCGAGTTACAGACCTTTACAATGTATTATGATAATGGTCATCAATAATAAGTTGTTTCTTATAATATATGGGACGGAAACATATAGGAGGGTTGTAGTGATGGGATAGGGGGATGGTGGACACATGCGCCGAGCACCTGTGAATCGCACGAGATACACGCACCTTTTCCCTCCACACTGACAATTACAGTCAAGTTCGTATTATTCGAAACGGAAATAATTTCATTTATCTAAAACTGTAAATGTCATAATTATACATTACTAACTGAAGTAGCTCAAAATAAGTATCATAGAATTAAATATTCTAACCTTTGTCATACAAGGGTAATGTTCTAGGTCGTCTGGAAGCTTGCTCATTGATCCGTGACATTTCATTGCCTGGCTGATGACGTCATAAAATTTGCATTTTGTTAACTTGACTGCTTGTGGTTTTATTGTATGATTTCGAAGAAATTTCATAACCTTAAACACGAGCCATTATAACATCCCGCACATATAGTCTGCCTACGCACGAGATATATATGCCACACAATCACAAACACCACGTGACTTAAATGATGAGGACTCCCGGTTCCCGTCACGAAGAAGTGAAGTCGCAATTTTTCACCAGCTCTAGTTTTGTAAAAACTTATGATATCTTTTGCATTTCAGAAACATATACTGATAGTACTGATATTACAGATATAAGGATTACATATGTTTTCCAAAGCACAGAAGTCAACCGTATTTCAGGAAATCAGGAGGTATTGGTATCTATGTGCGTGAACAGATTTCACCTTTCATTGCTGTACACGAAAATAATTCAGACTATATTTTGTGGATTTCGATCGATAAAAAGTTTACTAACTTAGATGAAGACATTTACATTGGTGCCATCTATATCCCACCTGAAAACACGAGATTCTTTAATAGTGATCTCTGGTGCGAATTCGAAAGCGAAATTTCTGAGAAAGTCAGTGGCCACAAATACGTTTACATAGCTGGTGATACAAATAGCCGGGTCGGAAAATTAAAAAATTTTATAAGATCAGATCCGTATATTAATGATATCTTTGATATTGATGAAGAATTACAATCTCAGCTCGATAAGTACAGAATTGTTGAGAGCCTATCAATTCCGTTGAATAGATGTTCTTGCGACTGTAAAACTAATACACACGGCTTGCGTCTAGTCGAAACTCTACGTAATAACAACTTATTTTTGTTAAATGGAAGAATGGGCCAAGATCGCGATATAGGTGCATATACATTTCGCAATAAATCTGTTATAGATTTCGTTTTCGCAACCGCCGAATGTTTTAGTTCAATCGTAGAATTTTATATTGATGAAACCGATACTTTATTCTCCGATGGACATTATGTACTGCATTGGGAAATTATGTTACCTTTAAAAACTGCTGTTTCTAAAATCAATCACACACATGGAAATAATTTCCCAAAATGGCACTCCGAAAAATCTGGTATATTTAACTAAAATGCTGTGTTCCGCGGAACACATGTGTCGCCTGCATGGAAAAAGTTGAAATGTGGGCCTATGTTTAATCATATATAATAAAAATATTTTATTTAAGTTGATTTCAATACTACACCACAGAACACATGTGTCATCTAAATTGCATTTAAAAGGGGAATAACTAAAATAATGGAGAAACCCGAATTTTCATCTTCAAAAATTGGTATGTGCTTGTATTAAGTGAACTGAACAAGTACTTTCCATTTTACAGGCAACACTAAGTTGCATGTTAAAGTTGCATTTGAAAGGGACATAACTCATAAAATATTCAAACAGGAGTTATAATTTTTGCAGTTGTCGATGGCACTGTTCATGTTGATGATACAATCCAAGTATTTAATGAATAGGGCAAGTACTTTCAAATCATACGCAACATTAAATTTCATGTGAAATTTGCATTTGAAAAAAATAGTCAAACAGGAGTTATGATTCTTGTTGTAACCGATGTTGTTGTTGTTCATGAAGATGATATATTGAAAGAGTGAATAGGACAAGTACTTTAAAAGTTATAGGCAACATTAAGTTTCATGTTAAAGTTGTATATTAATGGGACACAACTCATAAAATAGTCCAGCAGGAGTTATCATTCCTGTTCTTCATAATGACGCTGTTCATGAAGATGACTTATTTTGAATATTAAATGAATAAAAGTCAACATTAAGTTTCATGTTGAAGTTGCATTTGAAAGGGGCATAATCAAACAGGAGTTATGATTCTTTTTCTTACCAATGTTGTTGATCATGGTGATAATGTATTGCAAGTATGAAGTGAACAGGACAAGTACTTTCAAAGTTATAGGCAACATTAAGTTTCAGGTTAAAGTTGTATTTGAAAGGGACATAACTCCAAAATATTGAAACTGGAGTTATCATTCTTGTCGTCACAGATGGCATTGTTCATGCTGATGATATATTCCAAGTATTAAGTGAATAGGACAAGTTCTTTCAAAGTTATAGGCAACATTAAGTTTCAGGTTAAAGTTGCATTTGAAAGGGGCATAACTCAAAAAATTTTGAAACTGGAGTTATCATTCTTGTCGTCACAGATGGCAATGTTCATGAAGATGATATATTCCAAGTATGAAGTGAATAGGACAATTACTTTCAAAGTTATATACTACATTAATTTTCAGGTTAAAGTTGCATTAGAAAGGGGCATAACTCAAAAAATTTTGAAACTGAAGTTATCATTCTTGCTGACACAGATGGCAGTGTTCATGCTGATGATATATTCCAAGTATGAAGTAAATAGGACGACTACTTTCAAAGTTATAGGCAACATTAAGTTTCAGGTTAAAGTTGGGGGACTACCGGATGACACCGACGACGACGACGACACCGACGACGACGACGCCGCCGGACAATAGGATCCCTATCGCAGGCGACACAAAAATAATATAAACGTAGCGGCAATACATAACCTAAGCGCCATATTAGACAATCAGCCAATAACCCAAAGTACGATTGACGGCATAGCGACAGAATTACAAAATATTTTCCACACTGCAGCCGAAATCACTTTTCCAAACAGACCAAACTTACCGAAAATCGGATCTTTTCCTAATAATAAACCTTGGTTTGGTCCAAAATGTAAACATGCGCGCGATAATTACCACAATGCTAAAGAAAAGTACAAAAATAATCCTAATTGACAATAAAACAAGGCTCCGAAATGCTAGTAAATCATACAAGAGTTATGAATTTTTACATTAAAAAGCAAAAACAATCAAATAGTGATAAACTTAGAGAAATGAGCGATAAAACCCCTAAGCGATATTGGAAATTTTTGAAAAACCTTAAACCCAAGAATAAAGATAATCGATCCCCACCTGTTTCTAAATTTTATGAACACTTTAAAGAAATTAATACGAATTTTATCATAGATGAACGATTCTCCGAAGAAATAAACGTATCACAAGAGTCAAATGTCTTTATTAACTCACCGATCGCCGAATGCGAAATCAAGAAAAGCAAATCTACGTAATGCAAAATCACCAAGCCCCATAGATAAAATTAAGATGAATACATTAAATCAACTGTTGATATTCGGAACCTAGTCAAATAGCCCCCAAGTGAAATAGCCCCCAAGTCAAAATGTCCCAATTTTGGTCAAATAGCCCCCACTTTCATTTTGAAATTGGTCAAATAGCCCCCAAAAATGTCCCCATTTTTCATATTTCTTCTTTCTTGTTTTTAATATTAGAAGTTTATGCATATTTATGTTTTAAATATTTTTAATCATATTGCACATAGTGTTAGCTTGTTTTGGTTGTGTATTTCGTCCTTTTTTAAGAATTAAATATCCACTTCTATGAAATAACAAACAACATAGGGTTAGGGTAAAGCTCAAAACGGTTGTAGAAGGGTGGGGAATGTATGCGATTGTGGCACTCTGAAATATTAGCACACACATACTTATTTAATAATCATACATAATAACATAAAAAATGATGTCACAATAATTTTCGTATCTTAATCTATGGCTCTGGACTGTGTCAAATTTACTGAACTGGCATACTAGTATTTTGCACAAACATTAAAATGTACGCTTGTTTAGAATGTGTAATCAGACGTTTTGTTAAATTTGTTATTCTCGAAAAAGATCATATCATAAACCAAATATATCATTATGAAAAGGGGAATGAAAAAATTCTGAGATACAGTTAACTTCTGGAGAACACTTAATGATATTGAAGAAATTTTGAGAGGGAAATGCGCCATAAAGGATAAAGAAAAAACGCTGTAAATACATGTAATAATAATAATAATTATAATAATAATAATAATTATAATTATTATTATTTTTATTATTATTATTATTATTATAATCATAGCAACCGGAGAAAAAAAATTGATTTACACTGCAGAAAAACTAGAGTCATGTTCTATTAATTATATAAAATAATTAACATTTACAAAATAATGATGAAAGTTACTTTTTAAAATTTCTTTCTTATGACTTTTTAAAACATTTTGTTTTTGCAGGAAACAAATTCAAAAGTATTGGCTTTAACACCTATGTCACCCACTAAATAGGTGACACATGATAGACAGTACAACTTAAGTGTTTGGAGAGGGTCACTGTGTTAGACAAAAAGCCTCTGGTAATAAAGGATTGATGTCAGTGGCATTGTGTATTCCAAAAAGCTAATTTTAATTTGATAGGCGCATCTGGAATTAAGATATATGTGATAAATTATTAAACAAACATTTAAGAATAATGACCTTCTAAGCTTTAAATTTCTGACTATTTTATTAAAATTGGTTAAAATCTTTATTTCAAAATTCCCACCATGCTTTTCACACTGGAATTTCTATAAAAATGAATTTTTATTGGAAAAAAGAAACAAATAATCTAGCAATCTACAAATGGTTGCAACAGCAATCTACAAATTGTTGTAAAAAAGAACAAATTATTGGTGAGAAAAAAATTGGTGGAGTTGATAAATTTAAAGTACAGTTAGTAATTATGTTGTCATCATTTTCGTCACTATACAAGTACATGTGTTAAAGTGATGAAAGGGTGAAACTATCTAATTAATAATAATGCTAATTATGAATATGAAAATAATAAAATTCAAACTTCAAAGTTTTCAAAAAATATATTTCCTAAGTGCATGCTTTATGATATTTTATTAAATAATTGTTAGAACATCCGACCAGAATGGAATGAATAGATATAAATTTTTTAACAATACTTGTAAACTATTTTCAATACTAATTATAAATCGTAGTGTAGGCATGAACACAAATTTATGAAATAATCAAATATGCATATCAGGAATCGCCACACTCACAAAACGCAGCCGCCCCACACAACGAAAAAGAAGAGAAACCAATGTGGAAATTAAAGTTGTACCATTTTTATAATTACATTTTAAATCTATGAAAATTGTATCAATGTAACATTATTAATATGTCTGAAATAATATTTCAAATTAGAAGTATATATAAACATATAGTATCTTAAGTAAAAATATAATGCTTATCTTCCATATAAATGTAAAAAGAGAAAAAAAATACTGATAAAAACATGAATATCCTGATAAAAACACAAAAAATAACAGTGGGGGCTATTATACTAAAGTGGGGGCTAATTGACCAAAATGGGGGCTATTTGACCAAACTGGGCGCTATTTGACCATTTTTTCTTCAGTGGGGGCGTTTTGACCAAGTGTGGGGGCTATTTGACCAAAATGGGGACATTTTGACTTGGGGGCTTTTTGACTAGGAACCTGATATTCACTTGCCATTTTATTGTAAATTGTTAAATAGTGTTTTTAAATCAGGCTATATCCCACAATCATGGCTGGAAGGCATAATTATTCCAATATACAAAAACAAGGGTGATCCAAAAGACCCTAATAATTACTGCCCCATAACAATTTTAAGTTGCCTGGGTAAATTGTTTACTTCTGTACTGAACGGAGACCAAATATTTAGAGGACAATCATATTTTACATGAAAATCAAGCTGGTTTCAGAAAAGGTTTCTCATGTAGTGACCATATTCTCACTCTCTACTCCCTTATTGAAATTATTAGGAAAAAGAATCGTAAACTATTTTCGGCATCTATTGATTTTTCGCAAGCGTTTGATAAAGTTTGGAGGGCTGGGCTATGGCACAAACTCCTCAAAAATTCAATAAATGGTAAATTTTTTACATTAATACAAAATATGTATAGAAATATCAAGTCTAGAATCTCACATATTGGAGACTTCTCAGACACTTTCATATCCGAAATCGGTGTTAGACAAGGTGAAAATTTATCGCCCAAAATCTTTTCCATGTTCCTGAACGATCTGCAATCTTATATGCATTTAAATGGTTGTGTTGGCATAGAGCTAATCGACCCAATCAATCTTACCTTTTGGCTTAAACTGTTGGTATTACTCTATGCTGACGACACTGTTATAGTTGCGGACTCTCCGGAAGATCTCCAAACTAATTTAGACATCTTTCACACTTTCTGCAGTAACTGGCACCTTTAAGGTTAACGTAAATAAAACAAAAATTATGATTTTCGGCGCAAGACAACTCAACCGTTTTAATTTTAAACTTGGAGACCAACCAATAGAAGTCACTAATAAATATCATTACTTAGGAGTTACACTTTCTAGTAGCGGCTCTTTCTTGAAAGCCAGAGAGCATGCCGCTGAGCAGGCATCAAAAGCCATGCACCTTCTCTTTTCGAAAGTAAATAATGCTGAATGACCTCGTTATAAAATTATTCGACCATGCTGTTTTACCTGTTTTAACATATGGATCAGAAGTTTACGGTTTCGAAAATCTTGATCTGATAGAAGAAGTGCATAATGACTTTTTAAGAAAAAATACAAAATCGAGACGCTCAACACCAATCAATTTCCTCTATGGGGAACTAGGCAGATATCCCGTATCAATAGTTATAAAAAGTCGGATGATAGCATTTTGGAACCGTCTGATACTTGGTGACGAAAAGACACTGTCCTTGCAAATTTATAAATATATGGTCAATCTACCAAACAGTAATTTTAAATGGCTAAATGAAATAAAATCAATCTTAACAAAAGTCGGTCGTTTAGACCTATAGGAAAATCAGTTCCACATCACAAATAAAAATATACATAAAGAAGTAAAACAATTACTTATAGACCAGTTTAAACAATCTTGGCACAGTGATTTACAGACGTCGAACAAGACGTATTTATTGTAGCTTTAAAGAAAATCATGAAATGGAAATGTACTTTAAAATGTTACAAGAACACGATTATCTTACCCTATGTAAATTCCGTACCGCAAACCACAAACTCCCAGTAAAAACGGGACGCTATGATGGCACACCCTTTGAAGACAGGACCTGCGAATTATGCCAGAGCGGATCCGTCGCTTGTGAGCACCATTATTTGATCGACTGCCCTTTCTTCCAACAAGAAAGTGAGTGATATCTAGATCAGCTAAACATAAGACATTATAATAGAACGCTTAAAACTCTATTATCGTCAGCATCCAAGCACGTTCTACAAAATCTGTGTATATTTATTAGAGTTATTGTGAACAAATTTCATTCATAAATATACCAATGCCTCCTTTACATACATTTACATCCCGACCAATAATTTTAATCACTACATATTTGTTAAATGAACCATAAACAATTATATGTTCAATAGATTATTAATTAACTTTTAACAATTACGATGTGATTTCTCGTGCCGAAATAGTAATTTACATTGTGTAAATATCAGCCTACCTTGTCTCCTGACCTACACGGGAAATTTCATTGACTGACCAGTCTATGTTTTTATAAGCGAGTAACGCTTGTGTAAACATCTGTCTCACTCTAAATACAGGTCCGTAGCAGTACTCGATTATTGTCTGCACACCAAGCAATTGTGAAATGAAACACAATTTATACCTCGTATATTTATAACTGATTTTGGATAATTTGACAGTCATGTGATATTTTGTTAATATAGATAATCGTGATTATATCGCTTATATTAGCGAATTGAATATCTTACCAGTGTTACGGAAGGTATATGGCGATATTAAATTCGCCAAATGAACAATATATAAATATGACCCCAGTGTCATGTGACAGTTAAGTTTTCGAAAACCCACTATATGTGTTGTACGTCCATTGTTACACTTTATTACTACTTTTTGCTTTTTATGTGAATAATTCCTGTGTGTTAATGCTTCCCTATCATATTTATTTTTGTTGCCATTGCAAACAAATTATGACCGGTTACCACAAAGTAATTATTCATATATTATTTATGTAATTCTCCCCCATGTTGTATGTAAATACCTGGGTGAAATAAAAGAAATGTTCTGTTCTGTTCTGTTCTGAAGGAATATCCATATTAATTTCTACTCTGAAGCAACTAACGATTTTTTGAGTTCTTAATTTAAAATACATTTACAGTTGTATCGGGGTGATAAAAACACACAAGTTAATTTAAAGTTATGCAAACAAGTTAAGTGAATTCTAACTTTGAATTAATTGTACATAAATGACACAAAGGTGTGCGTTTTCATTAATTGTATGATAATAGTTTTTTGAAGATGTATTCGGCCCTTCTTCAAAAGTTATATTCGAAGACAACTTCTGACAAATAGCCAGTGTAAACAGTCCAACGGATATGTCGATATATACTTATCAATTCCAGCTTGTTTAAGACCATCGATATATGTGTAATGACGTAAAAGGCGGGTAGCATTTTTTTCGACAAATTCCGGCTTGTTTAAGATCATCGATATATGTGTAATGAAGAAAAATGCGGGTAGCATTTTTCGACAAATTCCGGCTTGTTTAAGACCACCGATATATGTGTAATGAAGACAAATGCGGTAAGCATTTTTTTCGACAAATTCCGGCTTGTTTAAGACCATCAATATATGTGTAATGAAGAAAAATGCGGGTAGCCTTTTTTCGACAAATTCCGGCTTGTTTAAGACCATCAATATATGTGTAATGAAGAAAAATGCGGGTAGCCTTTTTTCGACAAATTCCGGCTTGTTTAAGACCATCGATATATGTGTAATGACGAAAAATGCGGGTAGCATTTTTTGACAAATTCCAGCTTGTTAAAGACCATCGATATATGTGTAATGAAGAAAAATGCGGGTAGCATTTTCTCGACAAATTCCGGATTGTTTAAGACCATCGATATATATGTAATGAAGAAAAATGCGGGTAGCATTTTTTCGACGAATTTAGGCTTGTTTAAGACTATCGATATAGATGTAATGAAGTAAAATGCGGTTAGCATTCTTTCGACAAATTCCAGCTTGTTTAAAACCATCGATATATGTGTAACATTAGCATTTTTTCGACATTTTATAATTTAACTTGTCACCTTAGACAATTTTATTATTGTCACGGATAGGCCGAGGGGGATACTCCGCCCGAACACAAAACTATGAAAATTTTTACAATTTATTTACAAAAATAAAATATTTATACATGAGAAGAAAAACATAAAAAAATAATGGAATAATAAAATGAGATGTCCTTCCACACAGATGGTTATATGTACAATAAATTAGTGTCCACAGTGTTCACCAAATGTTCACTATATCCGACACCACAATACCCGTAGATGTAACAACTTGAGGGTTCCCAAAACCCGCTGATGTAAATAGGTATAACGACACAGCAGGGGCACTTTGCTGTCCTTGTACCAGAGGTAAACAACCCCAAAGATATATGTGTAAGAATCACTTCCCTGACACTGTTGTCTGTCCCTCGGGAAGTTTTCAATTATCTGTAAATCCCTCTTGCTCTTGCTTCTTGCGCTGCTGCACGTGGTACCTTCCGCCTTATGCTGGACAGGCCCTAGCTCCGTTGGGAATACAGTAAAGTTTGCCAACCGGCAATAACGTAACGTATGCTCTGAGTGACGTGACTACCCCAGCCAATGCTTCGCCCAGTAGAGCTCCAAGGGTAAATAAACTGGCAACTCCTGCCTAAGGTATTAAGCGGCTGCAAATGGCAACACATATTCAATACAAATGAGTCCCCAAACTATGTAATATCTTAAATGTAGAAAAATCCTTGTATCAAAACCCTGAATACATATGAAATGATAAAATATATAAATATACATTGCAACTTGACATGTAGAACATAAGATTAATCAGTTAATAATAGCTTAACATTGATTATCATTTGCACTAATACAAATACTAGATTTACATAACTTATGAAATGACTGACCTCTGGTTATACTGAAAACAATTTACGATGATTAGGTTTTGTTTATTAAATTGAAATTCAACTCCGCAAAACAAAAACAAAACAAAAAAAAACAAAACAACGTGAGCTAATATCGAACCCGCAACCTCGCAATTACAAAGCCGATGCTCTACCACTGAGCCATCGAGGCTTCATAAAACCTTACTTTAAAATCAAGTAGACATTGAAATCAACAATAAAAATATTACCAAAAAACCTAAGAAATAGCAAACAAAACAAAATTAAAATTGTACCTCTATCGTCCGCTTACAAAAATCCTAAATCAACAATAACAGCGTTCAAACGCTCTGTAAGAACACAAATGTTGTACTGCCCAAAAGGCAAGGGTGGGCGATCAATTTATGCAAAATATCGCCGCCACACGCATTGCACGAATAAAAGCTGGCTCGGCGAAGTACTCGAGAAAGAAGATTCGTGAACAGCCAAATTAAATCTTGATTGGTTAATGTTAAACTGCTGATTTTAAGAGGCACATTATCATGTGTTGAATGAATGATCATAGCATAACTATCAATAAATATTATAAAAATCCCGTAAGGAACCTCAGTCCAAAAAGATGACAACTTTTACTATACAGTTAAGTTCAAAATTTGTTCAATTAATACCCAATGTTTAGTACCTGTGACACATGTTCCCCCTTAAGAAGAAAATATTAAATTTTCTTAACGCAGGTACACAAACAGGTATTGAAAGCAAGTACAATTTATACACAGTATTAACAGCCACCTAAGCTAACCTAACCTTCTGCTCTGCTTAAATAGTCTGCTCCCACATTCTCTCTACCTGGGATTGCACGAATTCGCATTCTGTAAGGTTGCCGTGCAAGAGCCCATCGCATCAGTCTTGAATTTTGCATTTTGACCTTGTTCAAATATGTCAAAGGTTGGTGGTCAGTTTCCAAGTCGAATTCCTTCCCAAAGAGGAACCTGTGAAACTTAGAAACTCAGAAAACTCTTCTAACAGTGAGACAATGTCCTGTTTACAACTTTCAGTCAAATTCGTGTTTATATCAACATTTTGGTAAGTTTCTTCACCTAAAGGTAAGGGACATAACACAACTTCATCTACTTCGGTCTCAGCTTCTTCCTGTTCTTAACTCTCAATCTCTGTTTCAGTTATCACAGCGGCGCACACCTGACTCAGCACTCCTGCGTCCTGTACTCTTGCTCTCTCACAGTATTCTTTCAACATATTAGCATGGAATGTTTTCAACTTACCATTCATATTCACTCGATAGTCTAGCTTGTTGACTACTTCCTCTATCACAAATGGTCCTTTCCAGTGCAAGAGTAACTTGTTGTGCTTTGACGGCAACAACACTAGGACTTTATTTCATTGCTTAAACGATCTTGCTCTAGCCTTCCGATCATAGTACTTCTGGTATCTACGACTAGATTATGCTAAGTTCTCTTGTGCTAAGCGACAAGTTTCTTCTAGTCTTTCTTGCAAATCTAAAACATACTGATAAGTAGTCTTAATCTCATCATCGTCTTACCAGACCATAACTCTTTCAAAATTGTCACCGGTCTTCTTACTGTTCTGCCATAGAGCAATTCAAAGGGATAAAACCCTAAACTTTCCTGCGGAACTTCCCTATATGCAAACAACACCGCGTTCAAGTATTTATCCCAATCTTTGGGTCTTTCATGGCACATGCGTTTCAACATTTGCTTCAAGCTTCCATTGAATTTTTCAACCAAACCATTACATATCGGATGATATGGGGTAGTAGTTAATTGTTTCAAGGATAATAATCTACTCACCTCCGACATGAGCTCTGAAGTGAATTGTGCACCACAATCCGTCAACATCTCTTCAGGAATACCCAACCTGCTGAACATGTCAACCAAGGCCTCCGCTACTTTTTCTGTTTCTATGCTAGACAATGCAACTGCTTCTGGATATCTTGTGGCATAATCCACCATCATTAAAGTGTAACGATTCTTCCGGTCTGTCATTGGTTCGATGGGACCTACAATGTCTACAGCGACTCTTTTAAACGGAGTGTCAATTAAGGGCATCTTTCCTAACGGTATTTTACTTACTTTACCCTTAGCTATTGTCCGTTGACAAATGTCACATGATCTACAGTATCTACTCACGTCGACAAACACACCTGGCCAATAAAATTCTGCCACAATCCTATCAGTGGTTTTTCTCACACCTAAGTGACCTGAAAACAAAGTGTCATGCGCAACCTTTAACACAGTTTCTCTTAAAGACTTCGGAACTATTAATTGACATGTCTTAACACCACCATCATTTGTGAACTCTCTGTACATCAGTTTACCTTTCTCGATGTACCTCACTTGTCCACCACTTTTACATCTCTGAACTTCCTGATCTCTAGCTTTTCTGCGACAATTCTCTAAGCTACTATCCTCAGTTTTGTTTACTAGCAAACTCTGCCTTTGACATATCCAAAATCTGGGAAGGGACCTTTAATCTTGTTTGAGGTTTTACCTTTGTTTGGGCTCGAGTTTCGACTGCTTGCGCCAAAGTAGTGAACTGCGGTTCAACTGCGCCTTCTACGTTCCCAATCACAACGTCATGAATCGGGTTTTCTACGCACAATGCCTCCACTTTTCCTACATAGTAGGGACACTCAATTTCTACCATCGCCCTGTCTAATCTATGCTCACTTCCGTCTATGTACTTACACTTAGTACTCCTGCCTAAAAACTGTTCTGGCTTAACAAGAGCTCGTTTAACTACCACACATGTACAACCAGTATCTCTCATTGCTTCAATTGGAATACCATTACATGTACCCTGTACAGTAGGACAACTTGCTAGACTAACAGCTTCTGCTAGGTCACAATTGATAAGAACTTCGGTTAAGCTACTGCCACTCTCCGTTCTTGTTCGAGTTTCACGACCCTTATAATCATCTGACCTACCTTGCCTATCATCTGTGTGTGTCCCATCCGAGTTTTCATCACTACTGTCAATTCCGGCACTAGCACTATGCTGGGTCTTGTTACGACACTGGTATGACTTATGCCCTGGCTTACCACATACGTGACATATATTTCTCGTATCATTTCCCTTCTCTGACTTACTCTTAAATGCTGTTTTGTCTTGATCACCTTTTTTCTCACCTTTCTTGTACTGTGACTGTTCTTTCTTGTCAGATTTGCTACGACTAAGTACGTTCTTGGGACCTCCTCTTGCTTTTGCGTACAAGTCTGCATCTTCAGCCATGTCCTTACTAGAGGTAAACTTCTTGCTAACCAGATGCTGAAATAATTCCTTAGAACAAACCCGCAAAAATTGATCACGTAATATAAAGTCTAACAGTGCTTCATAAGTTTTTTCTACTTTACTGAGCCTAAGCCAACTGTCTAAATATCTAGCCGTCCTTGCTAAGAACATAACAAATGTCTCACCTTCTCGTGGTCTTTCAGATCTAAACTTCTTCTTATAGCCGTCATCAGTTAACTCAAAGTGTCTCAACAAAGCTTCTTTCAATTTGTCATAATCTTTCCGATCTTCCAAAGGAAGACGATCAAATACCTCACGTGCAGTACCTTTCAACAAAAATGGCAAGTTCAACGACCAAAGCTCTTCATCCCAATTTTGGGCTGAAGCATAAGTTTCATAAACGTTTAAATAAGCGTCTATTTGATCAGTTTTTTCATCAAAGGGGAACATCTTAATCTTAACCTTAACATCCTTTCTCTTTTTCTCATCTCTTGCAAGCTTCAACTTATTCTCTGCCTCAATTCACCTCATTTCTGCTTCGGACTTATCTCTTTCTATCCTACTCATCATTTCTAGCTTCTCTCTTTCTAAATTAGCCTGCATTTCTAACTGCATTTGGAACTTCTCTCTTTCTACCTTAGCCTCCATTTCTAACCTTTCTTTGTTTAACTTTGCCTCAAGTTCTAATCTTTCTTTCTCAACTTCTAATCTTTCCTTCTCCTTTCTTGCCTCAAGTTCTAATCTTTCTCCATTTCTGATCTTTCTTTCTCCCTTCTTGCCTCAAGTTCTAATATTTCTTTCTCCCTTTCTAACCTGTCATGTCTCTCTTCGCGTTCTCTAGCCTGCTCTTCCTTAACAAACTGCTTCAACTCTTCCCCTGAGTATCCTAACTTCTCTCCTACTTTCGTTAACTCGACTACACTTGTCATGTTTGAATGTTTGTATGTTGTTTAATCAAGATCAAAATTCATGTATGTTTGTTGATTAAACAAAATCCTAAGTTAGCAGTGGTCTCAGGCGGTACCAGGTATCCTCATCGACCACCTTGATAAAAACAGTCAAAATCAGGTATAATGAAACTAGGGTACGAGCAACTGCAAATGTAACTTTAATTAAAGCTGTAGTTATCTACACTCGCACTTTAATTTGTATCACTATACAACCTAGCTACGTCACTGAGTCCACATATAATTCGATCTAAAGAGTTCAAGTATACTGAAGTGTACCGGTTCTCAATAACCGTATAAAGGTATGTTATTAACAAACACTACCCCAACAGTATGTACTAAGTTAACCGCAGTCTAACTTAACACAATTAACACTCAAGTATACAACTCACATGTGTCACATGCTATAAAACTGAAAGCATAACTATGACTCAAGACAGTAACCAAAATAGTACCCAAACTAGTAATGAAACAATTGTATAAAAATACCCGAAAAGTGCAAATTCAACACTGAAACTTCATTGGTAGTGAGGGGCGACTGCTCTCAGACGTAGAGCGCGGTGGCTTCATCACAGAGCAAGCAATAACAATAAAGAAAACAAAAAGGAACGGACTCACCGGATCTTCTTTCTCTACCGACCAGCCATAAAACTTTACCCCTGAAGAAGAAAGAAAAAAAAAACTGGAAGAGAAAACAAACTGAAAAATAAAGATGAATAACCAGGGTCAGTATAAACACAAAGAAAATATGCTGTAGTTTAAAATGTCTGTGCTTGTTTGGAGTATCCCACTTCTGACACAATTGTCACAGATAGGCCGAGGGGGATACTCCGCCCGAACACAAAACTATGAAAATTTTTACAATTTATTTACAAAAATAAAATATTTATACATGAGAAGAAAAAAAAAAAAAAAAAAAATAATGGAATAATAAAATGAGATGTCCTTTCACACAGATGGTTATATGTACAATAAATTAGTGTCCACAGTGTTCACCAAATGTTCACTATATCTGACACCACAATACCCGTAGATGTAAAGATGTATAACAACTTTAGGGTTCCCAAAACCCGCCGATGTAAAGAGGTATAACGACACAGCAGGGGCACTTTGCTGTCCTTGTACCAGAGGTAAACAACCCCAAAGATATATGTGTAAGAACCACTTCCCTGACACTGTTGTCTGTCCCTCGGGAAGTTTTCAATTATCTGTAAATCCCTCTTGCTCTTGCTTCTTGCGCTGCCGCAAGTGGTACCTTCCGCCTTATGCTGGACAGGCCCTAGCTCCGTTGGGAATACAGTAAAGTTTGCCAACCGGCAATAACGTAACGTATGCTCTGAGTGACGTGACTACCCCAGCCAATGCTTCGCCCAGTAGAGCTCCAAGGGTAAATCAACTGGCAACTCCTGCCTAAGGTATTAAGCGGCTGCAAATGACAACACATATTCAATACAAAAGTGTCCCCAAACTATGTAATATCTTAAATGTAGAAAAATCCTTATATCAAAACCCTGAATACATATGAAATGATAAAATATATTAATATATATTGCAACTTGACATGTAGAACATAAGATTAATCAGTAATAATAGCTTAACATTGATTATCATTTGCACTAATACAAATACTAGATTTACATAACTTATGAAATGACTGACCTCTGGTTATACTGAAAACAATTTACTATGATTAGGTTTTGTTTATTAAATTGAAATTCAACTCCGCAAAACAAAAACAAAACAAAAAAACAAACAACGTGAGCTGGGATCGAACCCGCAACCTCGCAATTACAAAGCCGATGCTCTACCACTGAGCCATCGAGGCTTCATAAAATCTTACTTTAAAATCAAGTAGACATTGCAATCAACAATTAAAATATTACCAAAAAACCTAAGAAATAGCAAACAAAACAAAATTAAAATTGTACCTCTATCGTCCGCTTACAAAAATCCTAAATCCACAATAACAGCGTTCAAACGCTCTGTAAGAACACAAATGTTGTACTGCCCAAAAGGCAAGGGTGGGCGATCAATTTATGCAAAATATTGCCGCCACACGCATTGCACGAATAAAAGCTGGCTCGGCGAAGTACTCGAGAAAGAAGATTCGTGAACAGCCAAATTAAATCTTGATTGGTTAATGCTAAACTGCTGATTTTAAGAGGCACATTATCATGTGTTGAATGAATGATCATAGCATAACTATCAATAAATATTATAAAAATCCCGTAAGGAACCTCAGTCCAAAAAGATGACAACTTTTACTATACAGTTAAGTTCAAAATATATGTTCAATTAATACCCAATGTTTAGTACCTGTGACACTTATCTTATTACAAGTTTACAAGCTTACAAGTTTATTTCTACACTCAGTACATGAATACATGTAAACATGAGGCTAAAACATACATCATACATTTATACGAGGCTTATAGTTTCGAAAAAAGTAATAGAGGTATCGTGACATACAATGACTAAGTAACAGATTGAAAATACATTAATTCCAGCCGTTCTGACGACGACATTTCTGATGTTTTCACGTTGGTGATAGCTCGCTTATATATTCATTGTTTTAAAAACGCAAAGTCAGAATGAATTAAAATATTGAAATAACATAAATCGTATACCCCGCTTTGACGTTGTGAAGTTTAGCTCTTTTTCCGCTAGTTGTTTTGTTTATATTGACATGTATGTACTTTATTAAGTACAACGACAATGACGTGCGCCGCATGCGTGTTACCATGGTTATTCAAACAAGCGACGCGCTTTTGAAATCTATTAAATATATGAATATATTAGCTCAGTTTGTTACGTTGGTGTTTTGATTGAATTTAGTATATAATTTATTGCGAACGTGTTTCAAATTAAGATGCGATAACAAAAGTCTACGTAATTTTGGATCATCCCTCGTATGAGTAATTTCAGTAAATCAGCGAGAGAATGACCTTTACATTTTATTGAAAGATTCCCACAGTGTTTAAGTACATTAACTGTTCCATACATATGTAAGTAATATTTAAATAAGAAAACAAATTTAAATGATGTTAGTTGTTAAAATTTCTATTTTACAAATAAACAACGTTTGTTAAATTCAATCTTATCATGGTAAGGTAACAGATTGGAAGTACATGTACAATTTATGAGTAATTTCAATAAAGCAGCGGGAGAATGACCTTAACAATAAACATTTTTAACAATACCCGCTATGTGTTCAAGTATATTAACTATTTTCTTGGGGTGTTACATAAGTATGTCAATACTATTTAAATAATGAAAGAAAAATTAAATGATGTCAGTTGTTAAAATTTCTCTTACAAATAAGCAAAGTTTGTTAAATTCATTCTTACAATGTGTATTCATTAAACTATTGTATTTTATTACATTTGGTCTTTCATAATATACTTTTTTAATGTACTTTTTTCTTTTTGGGGGAAAAATATTGACACTCCATGATGTAATGATATTCATCACCTAAGCAGTTAATGCAATATAGACATTTTCTTTGTAAGTATGGGATATTTTGCCATCTTCCAACTTCAATTGGCAGTTTATGATTACGGCTTCTAAATTTCAAGTACAATTTTTCATTTTTATTTAAGTCATATTTTAAATAATGTTCAAGACCAAAAGTGTTTTTTATTAAACGATAATTTTGTAAACTTCTGTGTTTTCGTTTGTACTGTGCCAATCGTTAATGAACAAGTCCTTAAGTTTTTGTTTTGTTGTTTCGGAAAGCAATTTTTGATTTGAGAATGCGTGTGTTATCCAAATACCATACAATCCGCATTAAATTAACAAATCTTTTACACATGAGATCCATGGATAATGTTTTTGTATGTTTCTAGATAGGCTGTTTTCAGCTTGAAAATATAATGCATAGTAATTCTACATAATAGCTTTAGAAAATGTGGTTGAACAAGGTTTGCCCCAAAAAAAATTATTCTAGTGTGGATATCAATTCTTAAGGGCATAACACCCGTTTCTCCATAAACAACTGCATTTGGTGTAGAGCTTTTTAATTGTAAAATGTATTTCAAAAATCTTAGTTGGACACGTTCTAAACTTTCTAAATTACCGAATCCCCAAATTTCACAACCGTATAATAATATTGACTTAACTAGTTTATTATATAATTCCAGTTTTTGCATATCTACCGGTATAGGCAAAGATAAATGTTTTGCTTTCTTTATTAAACTATATATTGCTCTATTAGCTTGGTCTGCTATGTGCTTTTTGGCATTTAAAAAAGATCCCGATCGACTGGATAAAATTCCTAAATATTTGTAATCATTTACTATTTCTAATTCGTTTCCATTATAATAAAAACTACAATTTCGGCGTGCTCCACTTGAAAATATTAATATTTTTGTTTTTGTAGCGTTAACTTGGAGTTTCCAACGTTCACAATATTCAAAGTAAACATCTAAAGCATTTTGTAAATCGTTTGGACTTTTACAAATTATAACTGTATCATCTGCATAGAGTAATATAAAAAGTTGTATAAACAAATTTATTTGGTTTATTTCTATGTTTGTCCCATCTACTCTTCCATTAATAAAATAATCTTGTAAATCATTCAAAAAAAGTGAAAAGTGAAGTGGCTTCAATTTTTTTTAAACATTTTTATGATTGAAATTATCAATATTACATTTTTCTTTGAAGACGAATTAGTCTATAGTAAATAATAATTAATCTTCTCAGATAAGATTAGAAAGTTTGTACAAGTGTGTACAAACTTGCCCAATTATCGGATTTCAGGGCCAAGTTTTCCACACCTTTGCAAACTTATGACGACCAGATATCGTCTCAGGAAATTATCCTTTAATAAATTAATAAATTTATAAATTGATTATCATAATGTTTGTTTGAACAATAGAGAAGGTGACAAATATTTAGTAAATGTTTGTAGCAACACCTGGAAAGGATTAACTCCAGATTTGGATAAAAAGAAGAGGTTTTCCTGTCAAATTATCATTTACAACTTGACGAACGTAGAAATAAAATTAGATTTTGGATGAAAACTCTTCTTTTATTCTTCCAGGTATGTGCTCTATTTCTCTATGTTAATTTGTTTGTTGTTTTTTTTCATGATAAATTTTGTATGCGACGACGTCGCTTGTAAACTTTGAACTTTGATATCCTGGCCGAAAAGTAACAAAAGGACGAGGCAAGTTGTGATTACGTCAAATTCGTTGGGAAATGACTGTAACGTAGGGTAAAATGGAAATATACTATCGTTTAGTGGAATCGCCAGTTTTTTTTATAAAGCTTATTGCTGACATTACCTTTCTGCCACATAAATGTTAAAAAATCCCACACTTAAATGGGAGTGACACTATATAATTTATATACATGTAAACAAACATTGCAAATATGTTTGTATTAAAAATTTTATACAACTACATTATTACACTGTAATATAGGTACACACGAATTCACTCATCTGGATATAAAATATAACGCAAAAAATATTCGAAAAAAAAAAACAACAACAAAAAACAAGTCGCTCAGCTACATTTTGATGTCCCAAACTGTGATGCGCCCCATTTGGTTATATAGATTTACAAAATGTACC
Source organism: Corbicula japonica (assembly GCA_038501625.1). Taxonomy (NCBI): domain Eukaryota; kingdom Metazoa; phylum Mollusca; class Bivalvia; order Venerida; family Cyrenidae; genus Corbicula; species Corbicula japonica. The sequence goes on along the minus strand of JAZAYU010000338.1, from coordinate 388,669 downwards.
TATGACACCAACTGATATCGTTGTTTGGTATATATACAAAATACACAGCTTGGGAAGCACTTGGTTTACCAAGGAATATACCAATTAAGCAACACAATATTTAATATGTTTACTTTTAATTGTTATATAAATGAAATAAATATTTAAAATTTATGTGTATCAGTTTATTATCCTGAAAAGTGTTAATTCTATGTCAACTTAAACGTTCGGATTATTTGAATATTTAGCATGAAAAAAAAAACGTGTCCATAGTTTATAGATTGTTCATTAAACTTTGCAGGAAAAGAATAAAAAGATGTCTGGCGCTCTATTAATTGTGTTGTTTGGAATGGCGTTGAATCTCTGTGGAGCTTAGCGTAAGTATTATTTTACAAATGGACATGAATTTATCTGGCCTAGTACTTAGCTCAAACCCAACCATCAGGAAATAATTGTTTACGTGTTTAAAAAGTAAAAACTACCTACCATGATTATCTACATTCTGAAAACAAACCTCCCCCCCCCCCAAAAAAAAAGTCATTATGATCAAGTTATAAAATAACCGAAAACAATGTAGCAACAGAACTGTGTTGAAAAATATGAAATATGCATATCAGGAATGGCCACATCCAGCATACACAGCCTCCCCACACAACCAAAAAGTAGAGAGGAAAAGAGAGCATGGTATTACAATAATCAGTTTCAAAATGGACGCCACAAACAAATAACGAATGTGAGAACCAGAGAGGTTACCGCCTTGAAAGTTTTTCTTTTACCTAATATTTATAAATATTTTCGTTAAAATTACAAAATCTGCGGTAAGATGATTAAAATGAATAAAACACATTTTTTATATTTATATTTAACGAATTTTAAATCAACCAAAATTACTAAAGAAACTATCTTTATTGATTTTGGATCCATTTGAGGGTATTTCATTGAAGGAACAAACAGAATTTATATATAAATATCCCGATAGATACATAATATGCATGCTTCACATCGCAATCTAATCGACAATTTAAAGACCAAGCACATAAAAAGCTATTACATATACTGAGCTTTAGGGCAGCTGAAAGTCGTTAAAATTAATTTGTATTGTGATTGTATACGTACTTTAAATTTAACAATATCAACATGCATTCATGAGTTTTGATCAGTTGCAAACATGTTTATCTGCTGTAATTAATGAAGGCATTTTGTGAAATCGATAAAATATCAAAAATCAATCCAGAAATTCCAAAAATACGCATTTTTTACAGGGTTATTGGCATTATAAATTAAGGAAAAGCTTTTGCAAGTGATCTTTTTTCCTCTCTTCTGTTTTCGCTGCGAAGGTAGGCTGTTTTTTGTTGGTATGGCAATTCCTATTATGCACTTTTGTTTAAAGTGCAATGTCACCTTTTCTTAAGGATACTGCATGTTCGTAAAAGAAAAAAGTTTCTTAAGCATTTATTTATCATTTATTTGTTTTGATAGGAAATTAGAAATACTTTGTTATGTTGTAATACATGTTAAATAAGTTTTGTTCAGCTTAGAAATAAACCTGTTGTATTACTATTGCAATACAACAAAATGTATTCATAAATTGCTTCGAATTCCAAATTGTGTGTATACATTTTTGATAATTATGTAGCATTATTTATTTTTATTTTTAAGACTCGTGCAAGGATCTTAAGATCGCCAATCCTTCGACCGCAAATGGAGAATATGAGATGCACAACGGTGCTGTTGGAAAGTACAACGCATACTGTGAATTCTATGGCACCTATGGTTATCAGTTCGTGTCCAAATCAGCAAAGACATTCATTCAAAAAACGCTGTATCTAATTTCACCTTCAACAACACAAGTACTCGTTCGCCACATGCGATCAAACGGTAACCAGTACGACACTCTAATGAAACAGATATCAAGCAAATCTTACACACCCATTTCCATACAGTATAACCAGAACGTTAACTACACGAGACCCCAAAATTACGCCACATTGGCACCATACTTATATTTGGGGTTTTTGCCAATCATCGAAGTCAAGCAATTTTCGATACAAGGGTACCGAGCGAATTCGAAGGAATTCACTTTTGGTAATTGCGATGCCAATCCGAATAGTTACCTGGCCTTCTTTTTCAACGTAAACAAGGGACAACCGACAGACAAACACAACGGATGTTGTTACACAAAACTAATGAGAGATTGGATTGACGTTGCAGATGCTGCTTCAAACTATCTTCCTTGGGATTACTTTTACACCTTTGAGATGCACATGGGAGGCTGTGGAGGTTATGCCATCAACGTATACAATTCTCTGCAAGATATAACAGGTGCCGCTCTTGGCATGCGCTTTGGTAAGTTAATTTCGAATTCGAGGTTTTAATAAAATGATGCTATCAAATCAAAAAGAGGAAGTTATGAAATTTCATTTAATAGCAATATTTGTGTTCAAACCCATTAATGTAAATGATTTCAATGCATATTTATAGCCATCAATGCCTATAAATGTGTACGCCGCTTATTCGTTTTGACGCAAGGTACCACATCAATATCACGGAATCAAATCGTTCATCTTTCATACATCCCATTGCAATAGTTAAGCAGTCGTCAGTTAAATGAAATATTTACGACTTGTAAAAAACAATCAGCGACTATGATTACATGTATGCGCTAAAGACATTTAAGTCAAAGGTACATTTTTTTCTGTAAAATTTAATGTCAAAATTTTATTGCTTTTGTTTTGTATAACCACCACTCAAAATGTATGCAATACACGTGACGATCATGCAAATCAGTAGTTGTTTTTATTTTCTGTTGTACATATATGTATTCTGTTTAAATTATAATTAAATATAACAAAGTCAGTTTTTTATCGCATAACTATTTTATTGCTAGGACATACTAGGTTGACCCACGTCTTTCAATAAACACTGTATAAACATACCTTAATATTACTTTCTAGATTATTCCAAATAAGATAATATCTCGAGATATCTGGTGAGGGTTCCAACGTACATTATTCTGGAACTGTTACCTCATCTATTTGAATTTGGCAATGTTTGCAATTACCAGCTAACATAGGAATAATTGGAATACACTTTATTGTCGTATAAAATGTGTGTATTGCCTATACTTTAACTATTGTCTAACTTCACCAATTACTTTTTATAAATTCTGTATATTTCGGTTGCTATGATCGAATTTGACTATCTAAAACAAACATTTAAATGCGAATCGTTAGCCTAAGGTTGCTTGCCAAAAAACAATATTGTACATCACATGATTCAAGAACCACATCTGCAACAATTGTTTAAACCATGTATCTGTTGTGCTAACATGAAGTTTAACTTGTCTTTGTTCATTTCATTTCAGATCTTTTAGAATAGATGTTTGCGGGATTTCCAAGACTATTACCGAGAGTCAACATTAAATCTATGATAAAGAATCATAAACAATAATTATGTTAGTTTTTTTTATACTCAGTATCTTATGAAAGTCACACAGTTAACATACTAAACCACTTGTTTGGGGTTCAATCTATCCTATCCGTAATTATAATAGTGCGAAATCGGCCAATATTCTATTTATTGATTACCTCCCATGTTTGATGAAGTGTATCCATCTTCGGTAAGCTCATGTTTTAATTATCAGGCGTAAACTAAGACAAAATGTGTCTAAACTATATGATTTGTAAACATTATGTTTTGAGTTAATACAAATCTAAAATATCTTAAAGCGATTTGTTAAAATGTGACATGTTTTAAGAATTGTGAGGAATTCTCTTTCCATGCCTGCATTCTGTTTCTGCATTTATTACTTTCTATGAGCGTTATATCACCTGGCCGTCTTGTTCTTTGTAAGCAGTAATAGTTTTGTTAAATTGCCGCGATATATTGTATATAAGCGATATCAGTATCAATTTGTTGATGTACTGGACCTGACGGCCGCCCGAAAGAAACGTCCGTTATGGTAAAAACGATGTCATCACAACAAATGACGTCCAAAGGAACACTCTAGAGTATGGCGTCGTCCAGTCATACGAATCCCAAATAGTCGGTGATTACTTGGATTGATTCAAAGGGAATACTTTGGTTTTATATTACCAATATAACAAGTAATAAACCACTAATTATCTTTCATAAATAACAAAGCAATTAGAAAAAAAGGCTGACACACAGACGAATAAACTACAGTAAAACTGAAAGTATCATCTACATTTCATCTTTATTAAAATTTCATCGAAATAAGTGCTAATTAAACAAACGAGTATCTGTAAATCTGATGTTTTACACGGGATTGTCTTTCCGATTGTTACTAGCAATGTGACAGTGTCAGACTGTAACTAACTAAAAGCATTAACAACCCTTTCTTACAGAAGTGATCTATTTTATGCCTTTCCGCTAAAGTATTTGTAAAGTATATAGCTTTATTTGCTGCTATTTGAACAAAAAATAAAAATCTCAAATACACAACACTGACGATTCGTACTAAAGCCGAGAACTATCAGTAAATAGTATTGTTATAGTGTTGTTGCAATTTTTATAAACTCACAAGAAAGCAAACAACTTTACGTTAAATGATGTAGATCATGCACAATGTATCACCAGTTAATGATAATCGCCTATAAATCACATTCCCGGACATCTGGAAATCGTTTTTCCATTCTTTTACAGTACTTTATCGAATATCCATGTGAGTTTCTAAATAACGGCCATCACCGACGGGGTTCTTTATCATGTGGAAGTGCCCTTCCTACGAGATGACTATTTAGAGGTTAATGAACAGGTTAGTGCCTTTGAATGATAATGGCCCTGCCATGTTGATAATGGCCCGAGGGCTTTAGCCCGAGGGCCATTATCTCATGGCAGGGCCATTATCATTCAAAGGCACTGCTAACCTGTTCATTTACCTGTTTATTACATGTGTACGTCGACTCTCTGATGTCCAGTTGGTCTATCGTATAAAGTATATTATCATGCAAATGTATTAAAATTTGACAGTGACGGAACTACTTTCTCAGAAAGCCCCTCGCCCTCGCTAATTTCTTAGTCTCGCCTAAATATGGAGGCACTGTACGACAATTGTATAATATCATACTAATGCTTCTCTTTTTGCAAGTCATCTAACCGAGAACAAAACCATTTGTACTATGAGAGAGTCAATAATTATTATAATCCGCTTGAAGCAGGAGCCGTTATAACCTTTATAACACTGACGTCATTTTACGAGATAAATATTCCTTCCGGCATGTCAATGCATTCAATTTCGGACGTTTTTTTTTATTTTATTACTCAAGTTTTTTTAAATTATTGTTTAGTCTGTGCTGATGGATTTACATGCTTGATGATCAGAAATCCTGATGATCTGAATGCTTGCGTCTAGGCCATTGCGGTTTCTAAATAAAAACTTAAATGGCTTTGTTGCTGGTGTTAAATTTCAACTGACTGAAGAGAAGAAGGAAACAACAAAAACAACAACACAGAATATTCTTTTGAAGTTGAGTGTATTTTTGAACAAGGAAACAAGATGTCAATTCTTTTACAAAATAAACAAAAAATTGTTTATTTATGCAATAATAAGCTCATAAGCGCATGTGCAAATGATCATTATTTTGACTGTGTTTTTTTTTTAATTCTTACTAAAACGATTGCCTGTAGAACAAACATAATTGGAATTGGACAAAAAATTGGCAGGGCCATTATCACATTATCACTTTTAAGCCCTGGGCCTTGGTTTGATAATGAGGCTGGCGACATGATAATAAGTTTTGACATCATACAATTTTGTTACTATATTTAGTAACACATGTAATAAAGCAAAATAACACAAAGCTGAATACGGTTAAGCGTGATTACAGTGTTTTAGCCACACCCAGTAGTCGGCGTTTTCGCATAATTTTCAAATAAGGATTGCGCAAATTTGGGACCGGCTGGTCTTTGTTAACACAATGGGTCTTGGCAAATTCATTTCAAATTTAAATGTTTCCGTGTTATCCTATTATAGCAAAATTAAAAATGTCCAGTAACTAGTGAAATATTCATAATTTTATCAAGAATTGCCTTATCCAGAAGACACTGCCTCCCCACACAGCCAACAAGAAAAAAGAGTATGGGTAATAAAACGATAAATTATACTTCATAGACCTATCAAGACCTTATTCAGACGCTCACATTTTTATTGAATTATATTTATGCGAGATTTGATACCTCTATCTACTGTTTTGCATGTGAATTTCCTGTAGATTTAATATGTATTCGTAAAGTTATATGCATGATGTGAAATGACATGTATTGAATGATAATTTGAAGGGCGATTTTGTGTTTGTATCTCTGAAAATTATTATGAGTTGATTTGTTTCTGAACGACAACTAACTTAGCTTTATTGGTGTTTATATAATTAGAAAGACTCGAGTAAGAACAAATAAATGAAAATGAGTTATAAAAGTTGTTGATTATTGAATTATAAAGGTTTTAATTAAAAGCAATAATTAACAAATCGATACATTTATGGTCCATTGATTATATTTAACTTTCTCTCAGTACTGTTATCAGTAAATAACCCCGTTACCGATGTCATGCAGTGATTGTTACGTATATCAGGGCTATCCGATCAACGTTTTTTTGGCGTTGTCCCGGTTAGCTCAGTTGGTTACGTCGCAGGAATTGCATGGCTAGGCGCTGTCGCCGTGACGGTGCGGGTTCGCTCCCAGCTAGAGACACTATCATTTGAAATTCACAGTAGCGCTATTTGTGCAGTGTGGAGGCCGTAAAAAGTCTCCCCGTACATTTAGTCAGTACTGTTATCAGTAAATAACCCCGTTACCGATGTCATGCAGTGATTGTTACGTATATCAGGGCTATCCGATCAACGTTTTTTTGGCGTTGTCCCGGTTAGCTCAGTTGGTTACGTCGCAGGAATTGCATGGCTAGGCGCTGTCGCCGTGACGGTGCGGGTTCGCTCCCAGCTAGAGACACTATCATATAGTAACCCCGTGCAAACGCACACAATTTTTCTTTTGGCGTGTAGACATGCATGAACAACCTCAAAACAACAGCTTATTTACGGCTGCTTCACAAATCCCATCTTCAGTGTGCAAACTTTACTCTAGACAAATGTGATTTTACCGATGCTTTCAGACAACCAGCGACATAAGGTTTTGGGCATGATCCACTGAAGGATGTCTCGACTTGAAATCGCTCGTCGGATGCATTGTTCACCGTCGATAATTATTCGCTTGGTCAATGACATTTTATGGATTTAAACACTTCTCTACCTTTGCCAATTTATCCAACAAACAAAGTTTTGCTTTTTCATTGGCATTCAGTATATATACAGATGTTGTCAGGTATAAAATGCCCCACAAATGTAAGGTTTAGTTTTATGTGATGATTTTTCTTTTTGTGGTTTCCTAAAAAAATGGATGTTGTTTTGGCACCATGCCCACCCTCTATCAATACATTCAAAATATCATTGTCATCTTAAGTTAGTACATAAAGTCGGCGTACTATTTGAAAATATTTCCACCTGCCTTATTTGGTTTCTCTTCAAACTAATGAAATAAATTTAAATTCTGACACTTCCTAACACACTTAAAGCGTTCAGAAACGGAAGTTGCTGAACTGTACGCCGACGATCAGTAAGTTGCAAACATAACATCGTTTCATTATAAGTTATTACAATTCAAAGAGTTCAATGCGAATTTGAAAGAATTGTTTTTGAGGTAAATACATTCTTTAACGATAGTCGTACCGTGATAATATTTACTTGAAAGAACGTTCGGTACAGTTGCAATGGGTCATCGTTCCCAACTTGATCAGTCTCAAATGTGTCAAACGATCGAAGATAATCTTACTTCGTGTCCGTATCTTTCAGTGGGTACACATATTTTGCTCTAGTTGTGTGCTCCAAAAAATCAATTCGCGACCCCGTAAAATTACTTGATTGGAGCTTTTAACGACACAGCTCCGAAAAATTGACACTTCCAACCACTGAAAGTTACAAGACAATAATTAAATTATTTACTGAAAATCCCTATGTTTGACTTATCTCAAAAGTCAAATGTTTCTCAAAAAACATCAACACCAAATTTTCGGGAGTGAAAGGAAAAATGGCACAGACTTCTTGGCAGATGAAGTCAATTTATATCAGGTTAGTTCTTGAAAACAACTGAACTCATACATGAAATTTGGTTAACTGGTATTCAGTAAGAAATGTCCTTTGTAACATAACATTAGAGACTTTTGGTCTCTTATCTTATTTAAAATACTCCACGTCGGTTGTAATTCATAAGGAAAGTGATGAATATTCAGCATGTTATTATAATTATAAAAAATCAGCTTTAAATGAAAGTACGAGGGTTGTTTGATAAATTCGCGGACAGCGGTGTTTATTTTATTATTGTTCATCCAAAGTTAATGAAATTTTCAGGTTATGCGGAATCATGTTTAATAAAATGGTAATTACAAATTTTAACTTTGTTTTTTTCGAAATGCCCATTTTATTGAGGAATAACGCTACCATGGTAACGTTCTACGGAGCAGTCCGTAAAATTGGCATAACTCTTGTTTTTAATGCTTTAAAATGGTAACTTTGAGACGTCGAAATTACGCGGGAACGCGTAACGTCAATACTCAATATGTCAACGTCATTTCCGTTAATTTTCATTGACATCCGTTGTTTTCTCTCGTCGGTACAGCAATTTATCGCATAGTGATAGAGAAAACCATGACGTCAAATTTAAACGTTGAAACCAGGGCAAATATCAAGTTTTGCGTTAACCTAGGTCATACACCCACGGAAACGTTACGATTACTTGAGAAGTCGAACTCAGCAAAGTGTTGTCGCACTATTGTCTTCAAATGGCATGAGAGATATCGACCTCCTAGATTTCGAGACCATCGTCCACCCACCGTACTCGCCTGATCTGGCCCCTATGGACTTTAGTATCTTCCCCGAGATAAAGCGTCAACTCCGTGGACTACGTTTCGAGTCAGCAATAGACCTCAGTTTGAAAGTGCGCTCGATCGTGGCATCATTTACCGAGAGCTGGTATGTTTCCGTGTTCGACCAGTGGATCCGGCGTCATGAGAAATGTGTAATCCGGGAAGGAGACTATGTGGAAAAGTGAACCGGCGCTATATTCTGACGTTGACATTATAGCGTTATTTTCGACGTCGTGCTCCGTAAATCGTTAATGTACCTTTTGTTTTATGTAGTTATTTGTTTATTGTTAATGTAAAACTATTACCAGTTGTTGTATTGTATTCGACTTGAATTACAGATCATGCACATATAAATTTTATACATGTATTTTGTCTTTTTCTGTTTTTACGACCGCTGTCCGCGAATTTATCAAACAACCCTCGTAGTTAAGAATTTTTTAATTTTTTAATTAAGGATTGAATCGATATAAAATGGTTTTTATTTGTGTATGGAAACCTTTTGGTTATTTTAAGTGTGTGAAGCCGTACTGTGAAACATACTTTAAACAATCAAACTGTTTTCCTTACCCCAAAAACTCCATCAAATATCAATTCTATTTTTATATTTACTCTTATACAGAAATAATGATAGGAATTTCAGATATAACGACCTTTTAGAATGGCTGTTAGAACAACAACGTTGTCAATAAGGTGAATGATGGCACGCTTTTTCGCAGCAACCCGTGGCAAAATGCGCGTCCTAATCGACCTCACGCGTCAAATTATTTTGCACAGTCGAATAGGTTGTGAGCGCCTTTGACGACATTACGTCACGAGGCGTACTATAACAGACATTGAAGGTGAAGTAAAAATATCTTGAAACTGTATTATAGGGTAGATGTTTTGGCTATAACACATCGAAGAAAAAGAGATCAGCAGTTGCAATGGGTATTTTGACAATTTACGTAAGTTCCAAGTGTTAAAAAACAACTCTTACAATACAGACAGACGCGCTCTAACATAATCGAATGAGAGACTTGGGACGAATAATTAAAAAGCGGTTATTCATTGTAAACTCTTAAGCTCCGCGGCGGAAAATTATAACAAAACAATCAAAATCTCACTTGTTGTATAACCTATATTTAAAGTAGGGATGTAAACGAACGTTCGAACATTCGAACGTTCGGATAAGATTATGAACATTCGAATGCATTTGAAGCAATAATGAAAGTTTGAAAATTTCTCGTTTCATTTTAAAAGTTAATTATCGATATCGAGAATGGCAATACAAAATGTATGACACTCATACCGTCAAGATAATTGACAAACAAAAAGTGGCTATTCATTGTAAACGTTTAAGCTCCGCGGCGGAGAATTAAAACAAAACAACACAATATGACAACAACCTGTGACTATGAGTGGCAACACTTTTTTGGTGCTTACAGAGAATTATCTTAAGATCTCAATGACCTATGTGCTCATGCCGGTTTGTACAGAGAAGCAGCGTCAGGACGAAGGGGAACATTACAATCGTCTGTTACACAGCAATAGGTACACTGGAAGTCTAGCCTCTGCTCCTCATTTTCATCAAATTTTCGGCATTTATCATCGTCTGATGACTCCTGGTAATACTCTCGATAACATGTGTCAAAATCACCACATCTGAAGTTTAATGATACAGATATAATGATTCACATTTTTTTTCGCTTTGATTTTGTCGAAGTGACATGAACTATAATTGATGAGTACTTTGCAACATTTTAAGATTCTGTGTTTTGCAAAATGATGTAAAATGTTTTTATGTAAAAAGGGTAATCGCTGGGTAGTATTAACTTAAAACTCGTCACATGATTATATATTTACAGCTGTAAGAGCTTCGAATTACAGAACCAGATTTAAATCACACCGTTCCAATGCGGTAACCCCTCGGGTTCTCATTTTTGTTAATTGTTTGTGGTGTCTTTTTTGAAACTGATCATTTTATTAACCATTAATCTTTCCCTCTCTCTTCTTCTTGACTGTGTGGGGAGGCTGTTTTTTCTGAATGTGGCGATTCCTGATATGCATTTTTCACCCTTTTCTAATAAAAATAAAAGTTGATGGTTGTAACAGTTTTGGAATAAATTACAAAGAAAACGTATACTTGTTTGTTCATATAAGAACCTGTTGGAGCAAGTGTGAGGTATGTACACACTAAAACCTGATTTAAAATGCAAGTGGCTCTGATAACTCGAAGGGGGTAAAATTCCAGGTTAACTTTTCCTTTTTCATGACTATTTGTGGTGTCACATTTGAAACTGTGTGGGTGTGATATTTGAAACTGATCATTTGATAAAGCCAAGCTCTCTTTTCCTCTACGTTTTTGCTGCGAGGCGAGACTAAGTTTTCTGGTTGTGGCAATTCGTAATATGCACATTTTACTTTATAACATTGAATAACAATATAACACATGTTACGTTCCCGTACCTGCCCTATACACATGCACATGGTGTCTGGTAATTTAAACATGCTTTTATTTTGCCCTTCATGTTTACATAAGCTTTTTACGAACTTTTTGGTTTTCCGTCTTATGATAATAGGAAACTTACATTTTATAAATGCTAGTCGGTTAAAGTTACAGACAGCAACTATATTTTCTTACTTTCTGTCGACTGTTCTTGTTCCATCTTTGTGATTTATAACTGAGTTGATGCAGTAGTTGTCTGGTGCTGGGCAAGGAGTAGGAGCAAAAAGTTTTTCACAGAGGAATGCTGGTCCAGCACAAACAGCACACGATGCTGAGAAGTAAAATGAACGAAGAACTGTGATATAGTGTATATGGGCAAACACAGGAATGCTGGTCACACATTGCACAAGATGCTGTCAGATTAAAGTATTAGATATGACACAAAGTCAAATTGTTTTCCGAAAGGTCTATTATGTTTATTACACGCTGTTAAAGAGGAAAAACGAAGGAACAGTCGATAAGACAACGAAGTCTGCTCTAACAAAGCAGATGACAAACAAGTATAGAACGTCTCTGAATGCGAGAATATGTGGTACATGTATTGTATCGGAAATGCATTTACTTATTGGGGAAGAAAACATACTAGTTTATTTCCATTTTACTCTATAAGCTGCGACTCCTTTCATTCTCAAATGTAGAAACAAAGATCTGGCATTATGAGAACTTGGCGCATGCAATTATGTATGAGGTTATTGCTTCGAGCAATATTTCAGAACGTACACAATTATTGCTTGTAGTCACCGGATTCAACACATGAACCTTCGCCATCAAGCTATTACCTAACACCACAGGGTTTTCAGTTTTTCAATACTTAAAATATCTATCTAGAAGATATTATTTCTGAGAAATAATAGTAATTTGTAATTAGTGTAATGTAATGTGTTTGTGTAATTTGGTTCGATGCGGTATTCGACAGACGGGTTGTAAACTTTATATTCTGAGCCTTACTGCTGTTTTGTTGTTTACGGTATTTTCCCTAATTTTAACTTAGTCTATTCATTGCGATTTTCATGCAATATTTTAGAAACAATGTAATCTGTAAAACATATGATTGTTTGAAATAAAATAATGTTGTTTTGACTTTATTATTTAAGCTAACTAGTACGCTCTCTTGGAGGACTGCACTCGTATCTCTTACTAAATCAAATTTTGAACGTTAAATCCGTGTGTAAGAATATACATAAGAAATTACGACATACTTGTAACAGTAGGTGGTAAAGTCTTTGGAGGAGATGGTGTAGAGTTTGGACCATCATATACCGTCTGTCCACTTGTTACTGTTGAGGACATTGCACTCGTTCCAGATGATAAAGTCGTTGTTGTTGTCATGAAAACCGAAGTTGATGTTGAAGTTGGTGTATCTGTCAGAGATGTTGCAATAGATGATGTCAGCATGACTGAGGTCGGCAAAGTTGGCGTTGTTTCTGATATATAAAACTGTATAACTATGCATGCATTTCTTTAAAAATTAAAAATTCTCAAAGAATAATCGACTTTGAAAGCTAAAAAAACACAATAATTTTGATTATTATTTCTTTCTCTTAATAATAAGAAAAAAAAAGAAAATCATTTCGTATTATTAAGCATCTCGCACAGATGACGGGGTAAGCCAACTTCCGAATGACGGATTGTAACTTTCCTGTAACGATGTTAGAAATTTTTATTATTATTATTATTTTTTTTGAACTTTTACATGATGTTTATAATGACTTGTACATGTACATGTAAACGTGAAAGAGCAAAATAACAGACGAGAAAAATGAAACGGGTGAATAAGTGGGAACAAAAAAAGGAAAGAGAGTAAAAAGCCAAAAAATAAAAAATAAAAAAAAATAAAAAAGAAGAACAAAAGGAAAAGAAAAAAAGAACAATTTTGATCGAGAGTCTCAGACAAAAATAATTTTTAAATTTTCATCAGTTTTGCACATCCTATCAATACTTTTTTTATTAATAAAATGCTTTTATAAGTTATAGTGGTCTACGATATTAGAAATTTATCAAACGATTTTTTCCCTTTACCAGTGCTTAGATCAGGTTTATAGAGCGAAACAGCATCAGGACGAAGTGGAATATTACAATTGTCTGTAACACAACAATAGGTACACTGGAAGTCTAGTCTCTGCTCCTCATTTGCATCAAAGTGTCGGCATTTATCATCGTCTGATGACCCCTGGAACCACTCTCGATAACATGTGTCAAAATCCCCACATCTGAAATATTGGAAAACAATGGAGTGATTGAGTAGTAAAAGAACATGATTTCTTCTTGAAATGTCTGCATTTTCGTTTTTCTTTTCGTGTGATAAGGAAATTGAGCTCTTAGTAAGACCAGTAAGACCCGTGATGCGCTGAAACGTTTCCTTACAATCACAAGTAAGCTATAAATGAATAAAATATTACTGTGCTACTTTAAAAATGAGTTGGAAACGTATAAATGAAACGGGACATTAATTCGCCAGAAAACCATTTATGATACAGATATATTGTCGGTTATTGTCGGTTATTTATTTTATTATATTTAGTATATTATGTTTTAATTAGCACTGCCGATCAATTGTTCAATGTGAAAAGACCTGGTACAGGTATGGGAATTGTTGGCAACCCTTTACCATTTTTACATTAATCTGTCCGGCAAGATGATATAAATGGCTGTAGAGTATTCGCTGTGTGGTGTTAACTTGAAACTCGTCACATGATTATATATTTACTCCTAAGGGAGCTTCGAATAATAAAATCAGATTTATAGCTTCACCTCTTATAGTTTATAGGTATTGGGATTTGAGCTTATCACCAAGACAACGTGTACTTGTTTGTTCATATTAGAACATTTTGGGCAAGTATGAGGTTGATACACACTAGAACCTGTTTAAATCCAAAGTGGCAAAACTGTTTTGCTACTGACCATTCACAGGCGGTGACACCTCAGGTTCTCTTTTTAGTTTAATGCTTGTGGTGATTTGATAAACCCATGCTCTCTTTTCTTCTCTACTTATTGGCTGCGCGGGGAGACTGGTTTCTGGGTGTGACAATTCCTGATATGCATATTTTACTTTATTATATACCCCGTCAACTTGTCATCACAATCATTTTTTGCCTTTTAGATCTGTAATAGATGGTGACTGGTAGTCGTTTCTACCATTGCAACTTTTCTACCTACTACACTGGTGCTTAATTTACAATATATTTCTAAATTGATAATATATTTAGTCGGTACAAGTATTACTTCTGTTAATATTTGTATTTATATCAACAAAATAACACAACTATTCATTCCTGCTCGATACACATATAAATAATGTATAGTAATTTACACGTGCTTTTGTTTCGCACTTCAGGATTACATAATACTTTTTACGAACACGTGCGTTTTCTGTCTTAACCAAATTCTCGCTGATAAGCTACCTAGATTTAAGACACGCTAGTCGATAAAGTGACAGAAAGTAACTATATTTGCTTACTTCCTGTCCACTGTTCTAGTGCCATCTTTGTGGTTTACAACTGAGTTGATGCAGTAGTTGTCCGGTGCTCGACAAGCAGTAGGAGCAAACAGCTTTTCACAGAGAAATGCTGGTCCCGCACAAACGGCACATGATACTGCCAAAATAGTAAAAACGGAGAAAATGTAAGATATTATTTAATGCCAGAAACGGTTCAAACACGAATGCTAGCCATTGACAAGCCACACATCATCATTTCAGAATAGCATACACTAATGAACTACGATTTTTAGAACAATTTACAACTGTGGTCAGTGTTCAATAAATGGTTACTATTAAAGTCAAATATAGCATACACTAATAAACTACGATTTTTTAAAACAATTTACAACTTTGGTCAGTGTTCAATAAATGGTTACTATTAAAGTCAAATAAATGTTTCCCGTATTTTGCGCAAGCAAGATTCATCTCATTTGTAGCAGTGCATTCTGAGCACATCAAGAGAATTGTCTTTCAAAAACGAAGTGTGCTTAAATTAGTTTTATTACCGAGCAGCTTGGCAATCTTATTATATTATAATATACTATTGTCAATTAATCATAACTCTAATTACCGTATTCTGAAATATAATTTGACCATAAAGTCCAGTGATTTATGTAAAGATTGCTTGCGCGTATCGGCAAACGTAACATGCACAAAACACAGCACAATGTTGTTCCGAAAAACCATTTCGGTTAAACTAGAATACAAGTGAGTATATATTTGTATCAAATGAGAACGCTTCATTATTGATATTTGTTGATCCACATGCTAAACCCAAATCTCTATTCTGTATGAGTTATTTGTTGATCCACATGCTAAACTCGGATCTCAATTCTGTATGAGTCATTTGTTGATCCACATGCTAAACTCGGATCTCAATTCTGTATGAGTCATTTGTTGATCCACATGCTAAACTCGGATCTCAATTCTGTATGAGTTATTTGTTGATCCACATGCTAAACTCGAATCTCAATTCTGTATGAGTCATTTGTCGATCCACATGCTAAACTCGAATCTAAATTCTGTATGAGTCATTTGTTGATCCACATGCTAAACTCGAATCTCAATTCTGTATGAGTCATTTGTTGATCCACATGCTAAACTCGAATCTCAATTCTGTATGAGCCATTTGTTGATCCACATGCTAAATTCGGATCTCAATTCTGTATGAGTTATTTATTGATCCACATGCTAAACTAAGATCTCAATTCTGTATGAGTCATTTGTTGATCCACATGCTATACTCGGATCTCAATTCTGTATGAGTTATTTGTTGATCCGCATGCTAAACTCGGATCTCAATTCTGTATGAGTCATTTGTTGATCCACATGTTCAACACTCACCTCCATCCCAACCCTATACACCCAGACTGCACAGACTGATTTGACTATAATGGCTTCTTAAAATCCTGTGTAATCATCGAGAAAGTTTAACAACTCATTTATGTGAACTGTAATAGATAATATAATAATGAAGCTTAGATTAATAATAATAATAATAATAATAATAATAATAATTATAATAATAAATTCTTTATTTTTAGAGAATAACATATTTGGCGTAGCCATTCTTACATATGGACATATGGTCCTCTTAAAAACAAGTACAAATAATTACAAATTTACATTCATACATACATACATTCTCATAATACAATTGAAAGAAATAAAAAAAAATAATAATAAAGTTACAAAAAAATTTCAAGAACAATTTGAAAAGGATGAAAGTAGACAAATTTAAATGATAAATTTTAACAAAAGCAATTACAACAAAAGATTCATTACCCAAACATTTTAACATTTATACATAATTAAACTGTAATTGTCTTGACAATGCACTACATATTATCAAATAAGAATTTTTTAACATGTTTTTTAAATGATTTTACTGATTTACATGTTTTTACAAACAGGGGAAGAGAGTTCCATAAATTTGGAGCAACAACTGAAAATGATTTACTGTATAATAGAGTGTTAAATTTTGGAACTAATAGATTCCCATTTGAAATAGATCTTAATTGCCCGTCATTGCTATATGTTAGTTCTTTAAACCTCGAAGTTATATACACTGGAGCTAAGTTATGTAATGCTTTGTAGGTTAGTAAAAGAATATGGTATTTGATACGACATCGGATTGGCAGCCAGCTTATATTTTTAAACATGATTGATGAAGGCGTAGTAAGCGCTGTTTTAAGAATAATTTGCGCTGCTCGTTTTTGTAGTTTTTTGATTTGAAAAATATTGGATGAGTTAGTTCCGCCCCAAACCAAACAACCATAATCAAATAAGGGAATTATATACGCATTGTAATATTTTATCAAACAATCTTGAGAGACGTATAAAGATAATAACTGCATGAGAGTAAGTTTACGGGAAATCTGAGTAACCATATGATGAATTTGTAAGTTCCAAGTCAGTTTATTATCAATAATTACTCCTAGTAACCTTTGTTGGGTAACATTTGCAACAGATGTATTATCAATATATAGGTTAATATTTGAGACCTGTGCAAGTCTGTTACGTGTCCCGATTAACATTACTGATGATTTTTCTGCATTGTCATTATTTACGCACCATGAGATATTTGTTGATCCACATGCTGGGCGTATAGGGTTGGGATGGAGGTGGGTGTTGAACATGTGGATCAACAAATGACTCATACAGAATTGAGATTCGAGTTTAGCATGTGGATCAACAAATAACTCATACAGAATTGAGATTCGAGTTTAGCATGTGGATCAACAAATAACTCATACAGAATTGAGATCCGAGTTTAGCATGTGGATCAACAAATGACTCATACAGAATTGAGATCCGAGTTTAGCATGTGGATCAACAAATGACTCATACAGAATTGAGATTCGAGTTTAGCATGTGGATCAACAAATGACTCATACAGATTGAGATTCGAGTTTAGCATGTGGATCAACAAATGACTCATACAGAATTGAGATCCGAGTTTAGCATGTGGATCAACAAATGACTCATACAGAATTGAGATCCGAGTTTAGCATGTGGATCAACAAATGACTCATACAGAATTGGGATTCGAGTTACAGATAATGCATCAAATTTAAAGTACAGCATGTTGATCTTCTCACTTTTAGATGGGGAAATATATATCATATATGCAGTGCGGTATTTACATTGAGCAGTGTGAGGACGTCTGGTGGGAAGGTCTTGAACATTGTTCGAGTTTATCATCAGCTCTCCGCCTAAATAGCCATGATCGTTATGTATAGCTCCAATCAACTCACAAGGGAGGTGATCAGCGTAATAAGTGTTAATGTTGGACTTCCCCACAAATGTTCGTTATCAAAGAAACAAACATACTCTGCATATGCAGAAGTTTATAAACTGCTTATAAACATGCACAAATACATGTACTCTTTTAATGCTTTTGTGTTATGTCTGTGTCATGACACAAAATGGAATTTTAATGAATTTTGATAACTCAAGTGTCTAGCGTACCAATAAATGGGACGTGACTAAGTTTGCGTAAATTAACATAATTCAAGGATTATTGGAGGTTACAGTTTTCTTTTCTACCATAATTTAATGGCATCCATTTTTTTTTAATTGAAGACAGAAATAATGTGGATATTAATGGTTTAAATGTGCTCAATCGCATTATTCTTTAATATCGTCAAAAGTAGGAAAATCAAGTTAAATACTTACGAACTTGATGGTCAAGGATGAAACGACGATCATACAGTGCCATATTGAATGTCTCGTCTAAAAATAGAATGAACGTATCTATAGTATCATCATTTATAAAGAGAAACTCCAATAACGATTCATGAAACTTTGATTTGGGATGGATCATTATCGTATTGTGTACTTCATAAAAAATTGCGTTGCGCTGAACCAGGGTCAAGGCGGCGTGGACACTTCCATAACTACCCTTGAACAGGCTTAATCAAATCGAGTCTGAAAAATGTATATATTTGTCGTCTTCGGTAGCTTTCAAAGTAGCCCTCCCATCTATTTCATTGAATACCCTCTACTACGAGAAAATCGAAACGCAACCAGAAAATTCGGCTGTTGTGAAAATTCTTTACAAAACATATTGAATTTCGATGTTTGGATAATATAGATGCATCCGTCAATATGTGTTGCTTACATGTATATAAAAGTGTGTATATATAAAATTTGAGCGTTTTCGGCAAATTGTATGTGTTGATAATAAATATTGGCAAATATTGAGTTGTATAACAATAAGCTGTTCCGTCTACATGATGTTACGTGTAAGATACCAACATTAGGCGAGAATAACTGCATAATGCCGTCAATATTTGTAACAATATGAAATTGCAGCAGAAATTGAAATCTTAATTTGTGTTTTATCTAATAATAGTACAATCTGGAAATGTCAAATGTATCCCGAATACACTATTTCGTATAAAGCGGCACACAGGCAAGCGAACTTTATTGATAATACATTGTATGTTACTTACCATTATTTTGTTCATTCGGAATGTCCTTCAATTTATCTGCTTCACTCATTCCAACCGCGTACCATATCAAACCGAGAGTTACAGCTTGAAAAGCAAGTGCCAAAGGTTACGTTAATAATACGGTTTTAATTTAAACATTATGCAATTAATTTATTTATGGGAATAAATCTTTTGACATTGGAAAGAACTACTTTTGAATATTAATAATTTTCGCAAAATCATTAATATTTCAGTATGTTGTTACAAATTTATGAGTAGATAATGTTATTTTTCGCTACTGTAATTGCATAATAACCAGTGCGATGTGCCAAAATTGCTGACGTCATTTCAAGGATCGACGTTAGTTTCACCTTTTACGGCTCCATTTTGTTTGCACCAACAGCTAAGGTCTCCGGCACTGAAACGTTTACCAGCCGGGAACGTCTTGATGGGGACATGAAAAATACATGGTATAACTACTGAGGTTCTAAGTTTGCTCATTAATTAAAAGAATTTTAAACTGTGAGGACGGTGTTCAATTGGCTGTCGACCAGCTAATGATGGCGTTTAAATAGCAGTCAACAATCAAAACCGGATGGATAGTGGGAAGGACAGACTCATGAAGCGATAGACAAAGTATAACAGCACGGCTTAATCAAGCCCAGCTGCCTGCGTTTGAGAGAGAGAGAGAAAAGCGGGGCGTGGGGCGGTAGCACCCGTTTAAACTCACTATTATTGAATTTTTTATTTTGACAAACTACTATGATACTTGAATTTTCGCACAAGCAATGCTGTTTAGTGTTAGGATCCACTAAACTCGATTTGTTCCAACCACAGTAACGAATCTTTTCCTTAATTAAGGATCTCTATGCTGATTCAACGATCGAAGTAGAAGACTGATTAAAAAGCGTTTTGAAGTACTCAGAGGTATTAAGTGAGGCCACTTCTTTTTTATTTTCTGGTTTACGAAAATTTTTCAAAAAAATGTTCACCGGCAGGTCGAAATAAAAATAAAAATAAATTTTAATATCAGACCACATATACAAGCAGAGCACTAGACAACTTTTGGTGACAGGTACCCATACCCTCATAAAGGGGAATTTTGCGTCTTTTTAAGACAAAAAGGGGAATTTGAAGTCATATACGTATGTTTGACTTTGAAGTGTCACACTTACTCATAACATTCTGTTCTACCTCTGTTTTTAATAGCTAGTATATTTTTGTGACTAGACTTACAAATAAAACAATTTTAGTTACATGCATTTTCGGGAGTCCCATGTTTTAGATTTTCAAGGGGAATATTTTACTGAGATAGGGGAAAAACATACTATTTTGAGAGGGGAATGGGGCCCATATTCGGCCCAAAAAATGGCCAAACAAGTGCCCTGACATGTTAACAAACATTTGATTTCCAGCTGCTTAAACACCGTTTATACATTACAATTTATCAGACTATATCGGTAGGTCTCAGAATCAATAATTTCATGTCGCGAATTTACATGATGTTAACAAGATGTCAACAACCTATTACAATAGACTCCAGCAAATCGAATACACAAATTGTCAGCTAAAATATTCTATTGCCCGGAGTACCCGATTGGCCGGTAATCGTATTCACCATGAAATCTGCATATATTTGTTGACAAGGGAGGTCAGATAGATCGTGTTCTGGATAAATATGCATTATTTTATATGTTTATTTATTGATTAACAGACCCTTCTGTCATGTTCTGCTACAAAATCTAAGTTTCAAATTATATTATGCTACCGCAACATTTACAACGTGAATGTGAAATAAGTATTAAAACACTAACCAATGCGAACATATTCCATAATAAATTGCATCCCCATTTTATCTCAAGTATCATATTTCATTATTATTGCATCATCAACCAATTTAACCCAGCTAAAAATGTGAAATGTCACGTACACAGTTTTGTAGATCAAACGATTTCAAAGCAGAGCCGACAAAAAAAACACAGTCTTGATACGAGCCGACAATTTCCTTTGAAGTTGCATTTTATTAATGGTTGGTAACAATGTTTACCTCCATACTGACTGTCAAATCAAATTCAGTCTCCGTATGAAATTAACATGGAAGGCGGATCAAAGAAATGTACAAAATTCTATGAGTGTTTTTAAACATAATTGAGAAATACTTTTTGTTTGTTTCTGAATTGTGCGGATTAATTTATGCGATAATTAAAGAGACAATGGAATTTAAACGTGGATTATTGTAAGTACATGTACCAATAACGTCTCGATAACGGATATTCCTAGGCTGCTGTGTATTTGTAACAGATTTTTAATGCCTGATTGAATATGCTGTTTAAAAGAGGTGACAGGTTACAGTTTGTTTACCCGGAGGCTTCACTGTCCCTGTTCATCGCTGTCAAAATATTTAATTGGATTTATCAGCTGACAATAGACAAATAATAAGGGTGTCATAGGCTTCGATACGGACGATAAACGGTACATCCGGTGTCATTTCCTGTAAACAGGCGATGAAAATATTCGATTTCAATCAGTTTTGGCCAAAAAAATGCAAATTTTCTATTCGATTTGGCGATATATTTTCTTATCCGATACCCGTATGGCCGATAAAATTTACATTGCTTATATAGGAAATGGTTTTGTGTTCGAAAATCGTACCCCATTTGCCGATATATTCTTATAGCCGATACCCGATTTCGTGGAGTCTACTGTACCAACCATAACATTTTCGAAAGTGATGTTCCTCGAGAGCAGACCTCCAACGTCTTCTCCTTCGACACTTCTGACGAATTTTTTTGTACACGTTCCACCAGGCTCCGATTTTGTCAAAGACAACTTAAAATAATTTCCACTCCCTGTCGCAGCCATGCTGGATTCTCGCTCCGATTCGTCAACATACGAACCAGCCAATGAGATTCGTTAGATTCACATTCGCTGATGTCTGTGACGATGGAAATTGCCGATGTCGTTTATGGCGCGAAATTCGGTCTCAAGTTTATTTTTCGTACTCGCACTTTCTCGACCATCGTAAAAAATAAAAACGGCAAAATTGATTTTTTTTTCAATTTTAATAAAAATACGGTCGCCGGTCTCGCAAACCAGAAAATTAAAAAGAAGTGGCCTGAATATCTATTTTGATGATGAGATATAATAATGACTATCAATGTTTTACGTTTATTTGCCGAGTGCACGTTTAATCACATGATTAGCTGGGTAAGGTAACGTATGACTCACTGGATAATATTGAAAAAAGTTCTGATATGATTTTTATTTTATTTGAAACAATGTTTGGTTTACTGATGCTTATATGAAACGTATAAAAATGTATTCTTAGGCCAACACCCAGTTGCACACAAGTTACACACTGTTAATTCAATTAATTATATAAGCCATAAAGGTTTAATAAGTTACATTAAATGAACCTACTGTTCATTATTTTCTCCATAATTCCTTGACTTATTACAAGTGTTCTTGTTATCGTGACACTTTTTAGGCTGAAAGACTGTACACAGTATACTACTACACGTACTAACTTAAATCTTATCTTCACTTAGCTTTTGACAGAGTTAGGTGAGTGTGTTTATTGTACGTCATGAATTTAAATATACTGACCACCATGAGCATGTCACAAACTAAATTTATCTTTAAGACAACTTGGTATATCTTGTTGATACATGTTAATACGTGTAATATTTTCTTTGTTAACCCTTTTAATCTGAATAACAAATGCCACATGAAGATGGCTTTTTGGTGCCAAATTTTGTGCAAAAGCCTGTGTGGGACTGATGCAACGTCAGACTTTAATTATGACGTCATTGACGTCATACAAACATTTCTCTTAACTTCCTGTATGTATTAAAGCCTTAGCCAGAGACTATAAAAGAGTGACTCTAAAAACTTACCGAAAGTCGACTAGGCTCCTAAATCCTCGAAGGGTTCAAAGCTGTGTCAGTGTTAGGTGAAGTCCAGATCTAGAGTGACGTCACTGCGGGCCCGCGTGATCGTCTTCTACCAGGCTAGGAACCAGACAGTCCGGTCCAGTCCGGACTGTCAGAATCGGTCGCTACCACACTCCTCCCCATTTTATTTAAAAAGCCTCCCCCCTCCCTCCGGATTAGTTGGTACCTGGAGTGGCCACGGTCCGAGACGACCACCCAGACGGCCTCCAACTAGTTTGACCTGTCCCGTCCCCCCAGGGTGATCTTGGAGCCCCACAACCCTCTTGTTAAGACAAATAGGCAGAACCCAGCCCCCACTGGGGCGCTCTGGATCCCCCTCAATCACCTGGTCAGTAGGAGACCCTATGGTGGGGACTCTCCTAAGACCATTATCCCTCAGTTACTAACTTGCACGGCAGCCAGTATTCCCCCGAGGGGCATTCTCCCTGGCTCGGGGCCCCTACGCGGCCGCGTTAAGACAAGTAGGCAGAACCCAGCCCCCCACTGGGGCGCTATGGGTCCCCCTCAATGACCTGGTCAGTAGGAGACCCTATGGTGGGGACTCTCCTAAGACCATTATTTCTCATTTACTAACTCGCACGGCAGCCGGTATTCCCCCAAGACAGCAGGGGACCCTCAGGTAGGACTCCCCTGCAGCTTTTGTGATCCCAGAACTCCTGTGAACTGCCGGATTTCCGCACGGCCGCCAGTACTCTTCCGAGGGGTGGAGACCTTCCCCGCCCGGGAGCCATACCCGGCCGTCCGGTGTATTGTCGGCCATGTTATTCCCGGGAAAGGACTCACCCGGAAATTTTATTTAACAGAAAGTTACCCAAGCTTGTTTGAACCCGGGCCCGCTAACGGAAAGTGTTCCCGGCTCACTTTAGTAACCTAAATAAACGGTATAGGAAATAATGGACGTTGGTTGAGGGCCAGGACCCATAGCTACGGCGCTCCTGACTCTCTAAGGTAACCCAAGTAGTGAGGAGCTCCAGAAGGACTCTCCTGCGACCTCAATAATGCCAATACTGCCTTAAGGTGCCTAGCTTTTATACGGCCGTCGTGGATCCCCCGAGGCAGGAAGAAAGCTCTTTCCTCAGGGGCCACAACCCGGCCGTCTAGTTACTACACGAAGGGGTAGCCCATTAACCGGCAAATGCTTCCCGGGAAGAGATCCACCCGAGAAACTGTGACGGGCAGCGCAGGGAGCCACATGTTCTATTCAGACAGAAATAAACCTACAACCTCCCTAGCGTCCATGGGCTCGTAGGCGGCCAGATTGCACAGCATCTCAAGTGAATATAACAGCCCCCCGCCCACGGCCTCCTGCTCGACCCATTGTCATTTATTCCTGCCGCGAGGCCCGGGACGGGGTTGTCGCCCATCCCGCGGCCCACCCGGACTACCACTAACCCCCGTCCCCCGATACACCCCAGGAGGCCCGGAACGAGGTCCTCCTCGCCCCGTAGCACCCCTAGGAGGTCCCTCATTTCTCCCGACGGGACCTTTTGCGGCCCGCCGGGATCAAAGGGAAGACCCAGGAAATGGCGACACCCCCGGGATAACAGGACCACAGCCAACAGTTGCTCCCGGGTAGTGCAGTACCACTTCTGTTCCCAAGTAATCGCGGAACCAAGCTCAGCCCCGATCGCTGTCTCACAAGCGTCGGTGTTGAGACTAAACTCTCCCCCGGATCTAGGCAACACCAGCACCGGGTGATGGTTTAAGCAATCATCCACTCTCGGCAGCGGAAACACCGTCACCGAGTTCAGTATTCGGTTGTCTATACACGGGCAAACTGTACAGTCTTTTTTTCCAAATGAGCACTGGTGCAGAGGCCCATTCAGAGGTTAAGGGTTCTATTACCCTGGCCTCCAACATTTTAGTCAGGTGAGCCTCCTCCTTTTTCGCAAACCTCAACGGGGTGCGCCTCATCTGCTGTTTGATAGCGTGGGCGCCCCCCCGTATCGATAGCGTGCTCCACCCCCTTAACAGTTTCCAAATCAAGGTCATGTTTCGCGAACACATCTGAGAACCCCAAATAAGGTTCGCGGTATAACCTCAACTCTTCATCCCCCAACTCTAGAAAATCCCTCTCCAGTAAGCATTGAAGGTGCTGTGGAACCTCCTTAACCTGGGACTGACCTTCCCTCAGCCCCTCAGGTTCCAGCCTTTCCCCCTTCAGCCCGCAACGTGCTAAGCTCCTCAGTGGCTCTAGCCCCGAGTCATAGACCCCTTCAGGTTCCTCAGCCGAACCTAAACATTGGCCTTTTTTCAGTACATGATAATAATCTGAGGGATTCAGTACTGCTTTTAGAACCTCTTCAGAGGCCCCAGTGAGGGTACTGGGCACCATTACCCTCAGTCCCGGCTTGGGCTCAATCATAAAAGGCTTAAATCCCCCTTTGTTTTTACAGGCAATCATTTTCACAGAATTCGTGGAAACTACCCCCAGTTTCCCACAACCACCTTAGATACCCGGCATGCTTGGTTCGAACCCCGATCAAACTTCAATGGTACGCTCCAAACCCCAAAATTCAGGGTCTCATTTCTAGTATTTATAACTGCTCTTTCCTTGTAAAGGAAGTCTATTCCCAAAAGCATGTCATCCTCTATTGGGGCAACATAGATATTTTCATTAAAATATCTGTCCCCAATTCTCAATTTCACTGGCCCTACCCTAAAACCATTCATGGCCATGTCTTTCCCCGCCCCTATCAATTTAACATTTTGTAAAATTGGGGGCCGCCCCTTAATGGACCAGTATAAGCGGTCCGAGATAAGAGTTATCTCGGCCGCCGTATCCACCACTGCCTTAAATGTACGGCCATTTAGCTGCACTTCCAACGTGCAGGTGCCAACCGATGGGAGGCGTTGGATGGGTGGACCGGGTGTAGGTCCCAACCCGGATCCAACATGATCCAACGTCTCACTGCTACAAAGAAATGAGTCACGGGGACTGCCCGTGGGCTGGTCCCCGTTATTAATTCCCTTAACAATAGACCTCTCCCCCTCAACTGGGCCACACTCGCACAGGTCCCTGTCTCTCTCAGCCACCCTCTCATCTGGGTTGCTTCGAACCCCTACCTCGGACTCTAACCGGATTTGCTTTATTTTCTTTTGAGAATCAGCCTCCTCTTTGAAAGTGACCCGTCGGTCAGATGTCCCGCCGCCTTGGGGACGTCTAGGACAATCTCTTTTGAAATGCCCAGGGTCCCCACAATGAAAGCAACCTGCTAGGGACCGTCGCGGTGATGTTGACCGTGACGAGTCCCTTGTCTCAATCCGCATTTCAGACAATGAGGCCATCATGCTTTTAACCAACTCTTTTAAAGTAGGAGAGTCCCCATCTGACTCTGGGCTCATACCCCGACCCACGTTATTGATTCGGGGTGTCACTGGGCTCTCAGACTCAGTTGAGGAACAGCTATTCCGACCCTCAGCCGGTAGGGCCATCCGTATGGCTGGTCCAGAACCCTCGGGCCGGTGAGACCTCCCCATTGCCCGAGGTGAATCTGGACCAGATAATTCCCGATGCTTCATTAATCGGTGATTGTGCTGGTACCATTTAATTTTATCCAAGGCCTCTTCTACTGTGCGGGGTCGGAGGTTACACACCTGCTCACCCACAACAGCATCAGCAAGCCCTTGGCACACACTCAAAATTGCTTGAGATTCCACAAAGTTTTCCGGGAGGTGGGGAAATGCCTTCATAGCGAGTTTCACCACCCGATCCGCCCACTCCTCAAGCGGTTCCCCTTCATTCTGAACAGCATTTTGTAAACACAAATAGGATGCCTCTGGGAGATCATTGTCCCCATACCGCTTCTCCAACCGCTGGATTAGAGAAGCATAACAAATGCCAGGGTGTTTTTTCAATAATATAGCCAGATGGTCTGCGGCTTTGCTGGTGACCGCCCAGCACAGCTGATCTAGGCACTGCTCATCCGTCCAAGCACTCACCCTGGCAAATTTCTCAAATTTCTGGTAGAAAACCTCCCAACTTGAACTGCCGTCAAATTGGACTGTTTTCGGTAACTGGCCTACACGTGGGAGTTGGTTTAGTTGGGCACCCCTAATGGGGAACCCCTCCCCCTCACCACCCCAGGGTACCCCGCCCCTTTCTCTATTGTCCCATCCCTTTGAGGGCCCCCAAACTCCCAACCCCGTTCGCAAGGTGGGGCCCATCCCGACCCGGAGTAACCATCCTCCCCCGCGAATAGTATCGCCCTACATGAATTGGCTCCATTTCTCATTAGAGATGTGTGGTTCTCCGAAGTATCTAACCGACCTGGCCTATCAATAATGTCTGTCCTACCTACCGGTGCACCCCTGCGCTCGGGGTCTACACCTACATTACTTCTGCTATTCAGCTGGTCTAACCACGCCAGGTACTGGCGTTGGTCCTCCCGTCCACTCCTAGCACAACCTATTTGCCTATCACAACCGGGCCCAACCTGAGACTGGGGTCTACACCTACTAGGGTCTACACCACTCCCTAGGGAACCATCAGCCTTAGCCTCCTCCACCGGATTTCGAGACATATGGAGCTTTTCATAACTCTGATCCGCCCCTGAACTGAGTCTACCCCGGGTAGGGTCTACAGCACCCCCACCCCAGGATCCACCCCGATCAGGTACCGGTGGGCACTCATCATGTAGCCTGTACTGCCTAGCCTCCATAGAGAAGTCATTGATTGGGCCGCCTTCCCTAGATTCTACTCCTACATTATCTAAAATGCCAGGCCGGGGTCTACATCCGGCAAGATCCGCCCCAGGGTCACTCCTGGCAAATCCAGCTGGACTCTCCCTCGGTCTTGCATTACATTGCTCTACACCCATTTGATGTTGGGCTTGTGTGCCCCGGGCACCGAAACTGCTGGTTCTATCTCCTAGACGTTCAGATCCCACCAGCTCCGCCCCTGAACGATTACCGGAAGTGGGTGGGGTATTGTTTGTTGCTTAAGGGGTGCTGAACACTGGACCAGCTTTATTTGCGCTTTCAGACCACATTTTATTGTAAAAAGGCATAACCCACTGAGTTGTTATTTTGGGCTGGAGCGGGGCCGTTAGGGTACCTCTTGGCGGACTTGGAGGAGTGGGTCTATCAGCCTGGGGCTGTCCCTGATCCTCCTTGCTTTTAAATAAAGCCCTGCTGGCTGCGTTGTTCTCCGTGGGGGGACGGGTTGGGGTCCCATCCCTCCACGGTGAAAAGACCACTTTCTGGACATGCGATAGTTCTTTTTTAAGGATTTCAACTTCGAGGGCCAAATCCGTGGAAATAGGTAATAAGTTTATCATGTCCCCGCAGTGCGTCTATGTATCGAAAGTTGTATCTGGTAATATTACCATGCCTCTGTCTGAACCTAATTATACCCTCTGCTCCTTTTTCCCCAATCCCCGGTATCCCCTTTAGCTCCTCCACCCCTGCCAAATTAATTTTCACAAGGGTTGAGGAGCCCCCATTCTTAATAAGGGGACCAGAACCCGGCCCCACCATAGGCCGGGCACTTACAATGCATGGGGGACTGAAGGACAAGGGGCTGCACAGGTTCCACCCAAGACCCTCTTCCTCCCAGGACCATAAATCATTTTCAGTCATGTTTGTTTAATTGTATAAAGCAAACCAGAAACCGCAAATATAGACAAGATAACACACAGTAACACACAAAATAGCACTTTATTTAAAATATTCACACAAAATATTCAAAGAAATATCAACTTCAGAAATCAACCGGAAGTAGAGAAACCGGTGCCGCCACCAAATGGCGATCCCGCGAGATCTCGCCCAAGAAAATGGCGGGCCCGCGGAATCTCACCAAAATGGCGGCAAAACGAAATTTCAATTTTCCGACAGAAACTATTAAAATATGATATTTACAGAACGAATTGGCCGAAAATATCAAAATAAAATAAAACGTAAAACAAAAATATTAATAACTAAAAATAGAAAAACGGCCAGACGATATCGGGTCAACCACGTGATCGTGACCCGACACGTCACTTGGCGGCTTCACGGCCTATGAACCGCCAAGGCAGAGCTTTCTAGCTGAGGGCAAGGATCGTCCGGGATCGAGTCCCACCCGATCACGGACGAAATCCTAAGTACGTAGACAAAACGCAACGGCCAATCCGTCCAACTTTCCCCCACTCCACCCGTCCAACGGATGGAGCAAGTTGCCGGTAAAGATGAATAGATTCCCCGCTGTGGGTACGAAAATACTCGTCGCCAGTAAAGCAGCTATGCTGCCTTAGCCAGAGACTATAAAAGAGTGACTCTAAAAACTCACCGAAAGTCGACTAGGCTCCTAAATCCTCGAAGGGTTCAAAGCTGTGTCAGTGTTAGGTGAAGTCCAGATCTAGAGTGACGTCACTGCGGGCCCACGTGATCGTCTTCTACCAGGCTAGGAACCAGACAGTCCGGTCCAGTCCGGACTGTCAGAATCGGTCGCTACCACAGTATGTTGTGGTAATAAGAAAATGTAAGCTTGTTGTGGCAATTTCAACTTAAGAAGGCCGATGGCCGAAACGTTTTGAAATTAAAGAGTTTAACTAAACATGTGATTAACCGTTATATTAGTGAAAAGCTATAAAAGGGCGAGGGGGAAATGACGGTTTATTATTAGGGTGGTGTTAATGATATTGTTCTCTATTAACTTTACTAATCACATGCATATGAATACTCAAGCTTTCAAAATACGTAACTTATCTGGTCATACAATACTGTTTATCTGGTGGCAATCTTGGCGAAATTGATACTTGTAAATTGACAAACTGATATACAATTTTAATGCATTAAATGTTCTGCTATCAAACATGTAAACATGTATTTTTGATCAAGTTGGTATCAGTTAATGGTTGTTCTAATGATAGAAGATCAGTAAAATGATTTTTTGATGTCAGATATTATTCTTTTTATAAACTAATAGGTATAAAAACTAATAAACGAATATGAAATAGTAAGTACCTCCTTCCAACACATCTGTTCAATGATTCATGATTACGCTCAGTTTAATGAATGTTTTTGTCAACACTTTCAAATTGTGATTAAATGTGATAATCCCAATGATTGCTTAGTTTAAGTTTTAAGAAAAACACAATTATTAAGTAATCAACAAGTATTTTGGAGATTGAGTACGTGAAGCGACAGACAGACGGACGGACCGGACAGACGGACAGAAAGAAAGACAGACAGACAGATAGGAAAACAGAAAGACTTTTTGGGAGTGGTTGTCGATTTGGAAAATGATATACAAAATCAGAGTTGTTTAGATTTTAATTAATATTATACATTTTGTATTACAAAACGCATCAAAACAAAAAATACGGCTGCATGAAAATTCAATCTAACTAAAATTGATAAATTGATAGGAAAGGTGTTGTAATGCAAAATTCAATACATAATTGCCAAATATATGTTCCCAAGAAAATTTTATCGTAACTGGTTTGATAAAAAATAATGATTAATAACAAAACAAGAATGAAATATATACAGATGAACTGTTGCCATACACAAAATCAACGGGATATCACGCGATCACAGTAATTTTTAAACAAAAATATATGAACAAATATAATGAAGTTAAGTAAAGTAAGTGATGTTGATGTTTATTGTATAGCCCAGAGGCGACATCCGATGCTGTTCAATAGGGATGCTCGAACTCACATTTTGGTAAGCAATATTTTATTCCCGTGGGGATTTGGGTCATAAAAACGCCAATTTTATTGGGCTTTAGGTCAGAAAGTTGGAATTCCCAGGAGAGTTTGGTCAGAAAATCTGAATTTTTAAAGTGATTTTATTCAAAAAGTTGGAAATTATCTCGTGACTACCATAAGACTGCCAAAAACAACCCGCACTCCACCTTGTCTAGAAATTGTGTGTCCGACCATGTAATATGTCACTAGCCCAATAAAAGGCATATTACATGAGTTGTTGTTTTGTCTCTATTGACATCGCAACTAGCAACTTATATTTTAAATTACAGAATCTTAATCTTTCGGTTGAGAAAATGTTGTGTTGTCCTAGTTTTTTTTTATGATATGGCCATTTGATGGCATACGTATATAATAATATAGTTCGTGAAATTCAAAGTTAAACGCAAGTTACAAAAATGTAAGATTTCACTTTTGTTAAGCAAGTATATTATGACGCGATTTCAAGCCTTAAGATAAATTAGTTTATTTATCTTCTTCTCCAGCATTCTTGCTCACAATATTCTAGTGGACACGGCCCTGCAGAGCACCTGTCGGAGCACCATTTATCACCATCTGTTGGGCTGGCAAACCTTGCCCGCCAAAATGGCTTCGCTTTACAGTTATTGTTTACTCCTCTACATCCTTCTTCGCATTGCGATTTTGGACAACTGCTTCCGTGTTTACAGTTCATCTGGCACCACTGGTCTGCCAGAGGAATTTGTAACTGAAATTGTCGTGTAGCTTTACATTCCTGATTGTTCCCGGTTTCCGGAAGAGAAGGTATATTATTGTTTCCGCCAATAGGTACGAAAGAACCGGGTACGAATCCGTTTCCGGTGTTTGTGTTTGTTGGCAAGATTCCAATATTTGGCTTTTGACCTGCATTTTGCTGGTTACCAACGTAAGGTAATACTGGAGAGTTGATATTTCCTTGAATAGAGACGTCGGAGCAGCCGTAAAATTGTTCTTGGTTCCCGCAACCTCTACAACACTTAGAACCGTCGCATGCCGTATTGCTGGCTGGAAAATAACATAACGGTGATAGGTTATCCAAACCTTACGTATCATGCTTAACGGGCAAACATCAGCAGACGAAACCAAGATCTTTTATATAGAATTAAATCCTTTATTATATTTTAATGAGCCGCTTTTGGATCACACTGTTTTGAGCGTATTTATTGGGTTAGAATTATTTAACCATTGATTCTTGCACATGGTAATAATTCTTTGTTCAACCGGTTGAAGGGACATATGTAGCATACGTGTTTCCAGGTACCTGCCTTGAAACTCAATCCGGTAACCCCTAGATTTATTATGTGAGACTATTATTTGTGTCTTCTGTTCTAATGGTCATATTATAAACATGCCATCCCAGTGCATGCTTCTTAATTTGCTGTATCAAGTCTCAGTCTTGCGTTGAATCATTTCTTCTGGGACGGTATCTTATCCACTAATTTAAATCTTCATTATTATCATTACTATGTCAGTGGTTTAACTGCCATTTAACTGCCATTCATATAGTTTTGGTGAATATAAAATATAAATGTAATGCAAAATCAAAGCAAATAACGATTCCATTCAATTGAATCTGTTATTGATATCTGGTAGTCTATGATCTTTGCATGCATTATAATTACAAATAAGTACCAATAACATGTGCATCGATTATAATTTTATTAAGATATTTCAAAGAATATTTTGATAATTTTGGGCAAATTTGGGTAATACTGAATAGGTTTTTGGTACTTCGTATTGCAGAAATATGATTTACCTGTGTTCCATTTCCATTGCAGTACACACTGAGAGCATGTTAATTCCTTCGGCAGCTGGAGCTGTACTGAGTAAATACCACTTGATCCACCAGGAAAAATATATCGTGTTTCACCATTGGTTTGCTTTAATAAATATTTATCCAAGCATTCTTGAGTTGCTCGTTTCTTGACATCATTATTCGGGCAAATTCGAAATTCAAACCATCCGCCATGATTCACGGTAATTTCCAGTTTCACCGTTATGACGTCACCAGCTTTGTATGCGCGCGCAATCGTGCCTGTTGCATACAATCCACCAGCCTCATTTTGGCGTTCGCCGTCGTACCTGTCTCCACAAATCCCACACTTTCCACCGTTTACAAAATATTGTACCTGTATTAAAAAAATAAAGGATATTTTATTGTTGAAGAAGTTGATAATTCCCCCAGTAAATACCAAAAAAAAAAAAAAAGAAATAAGGTAAGGAAACAGGAAATATTAAAAGAAGTGAATTATAGTGACAATTATAGTGACAAAAAACACCGATATTTCCAGTGAATACGCTGAAAGCAGTGAGAATAATTAGGTTATATTCCCTTGATATACATAAACATTGAATAACTACAAATTAAATAGGTAATAAACTATTTAACTCTATTAAACTATGTAGTATGTTTTCAATTTTTTAAACTGTCTTGAAAACCAGTAATTAGTATCGCTTAGAATATTTTAAAGTTTGAAAATGTTGGATTTTTATTACTTAACACTCAATATCCACCTTTAATGCTGCATATTTACAGTTAAGTGTAGAGTAATATTTCAATATCTCAAGTGTGGCTCATATTAATTCAATCACTAAATAATTACTTTAACTGACAGAAAAGGAAATAATGTAGCAGAAATTGTATGATATGTTGTGAAAAGAATTGCTATTTCGCTGAAATAACGGACTAATCAGTACATTTTAGGATCTGTTATGAGTAGTTGCTATAAAACCTTCTTCTTTTAATATATTCACTCATAAGTTAATCGCATAAGAATATTGAACCACATATACTTTGTTTACAGGTCTTCTACAGTTTACATTAATATAAATTCTGATATTTGAAAACACTTAATGTCCTGACACATGACAAGTGACGTTAAAATGATCCTACATCCTTCTGGATGGGACATAATTGTCATGCCTTACCCCAAATCCACCGCATGAAAGAGCGTGGTCGTCACTGTTTACTGGAGTATGAAACCCATATCGCCACATTGTGGATCTTCCGGGGGGTTCGATCAGACGTCCATGCCCAGCGACCAATATAAACAATGATTCTAAGGCAATTATTCTCAGTATAAAGTCCATAGCTGTTAGCTGTGAAATCAAAACAAACATATATTTAAATGGCTGCAAGTTCTGAATCAAATGAGGAAATAAATTATGAAAACATTATTTAACATGTTGTTCTTAAACAGGCGGAAGTAGCTAAAAATGTAAAGCCTACGCAGCGATTCGAATCCGTACGGTAACAGCGCAGAGCCGAACTCTCCACCGAGAAAGTTTTGTTAATTTCTAAAAATCATTTATTATATTGTACTGCCTTTACACGAGTTGTGAATACAAACGAAACGAATGGTCCATACTATAAAAACACTTTTTCGCTGATGAACATCTCTAAAATAATGATTATTTCATATCTTTAAATGTTATGAAATATTTTATGATTTAAATAATGTATAATATCCCATTGACATTGTTTAATAATAATAATAATACTAATTATTAATAATAATAATAATAATAATAATAATAATAATAATAATAATAATAATAATAATAATAATAATAATAATACATGTAATATGGTAATAATAATACTAATAATATGCATTATTATTATTATTATTATTATTATTATTATTATTATTATTCAAATTATTTAATTAAAAATGCTTTCAATAAAAATTAACTTAATGTAACAATGCATTTTTTACATCCGCGTTTTAAATTCTTTCTGTAAATATCAACCGCTTTTTATTAAATTTAAATATTTTAAGTTGAAATACTCTTTTTTCTGATAACAGTAGAATTGACATTGATTTCCACAATATTTCTTTCTTATTTATATAACACATTGCTATATTATGTTTTATTTCTCAATTCATAATTGTAACAATTGTAAAAAAATAAAAGGTACATAAACAGATTTCATAAAGTTTAAATTAAATCAACTATTTTAAAATATAATTAAATCCACACTCCTGTATATATATTTATTGTTAATAAAATAAATCTTCTTTTTAAAAATTACCCTTACAGTATGAATAACATGAGAGAAATGAATGTTTTATCCGTTTCACACCAAATTAATACCATTCAGAAATATTTGAGCATGTAATTTGTAACCGTAAGAAACTTATAAACTCATATTACATAAAACTACCGCCAATGATCCCCTGTTCTTTCTTCAAATGTCACACAGTTTTTCATTGGCTGCTACTAAAGCCCTCTTTGTTCAGAACCAAGTGCATTGCACCCATGGTATAAAGGTGCTCGCCCGTTGTTAACTGAGGATGGATTGATGCAAAGTATGTTACCTTAAGGTTCCGCAAAGATTGCAAATGGCGAAAAGTGGCTAAATTTTCAAAATTGAATTTTGGGGGAAATACTTATTGCCACCTAGATGTTAGTAAATAAATGTATTCAGCGATGGATGTATTAAATGTTTGCAAGCTTAATTTAGTCTAATTCATGTTCTAATTACTAAGCACATACTAAAACAAAAGAAAAACCGTTTGCATGAGAACTCTGAAATTCATGAACAATATACCAAAGCAACTCGTACCTGAAATAAGTATATGCTGGTCTACAATGTTTAGTGCCAATTCGTCAAAATAATGTTAGGGTTTTCAAGAAATTCAAGGAAATCTTACTTCCTGGTTCAAAGTGAAAGTACTTAAAGTAATCAAATTTATAGTGTTTTTACCGATAAGCGACAGGTTGTCATTCTGGAGACCAATCAAACGTTGATATTAACAAATGCTGACAATTTAAAGCTAGGTTCGAAAATCAAAAGTTGATCGTTCTGGGTAAAAACAATCTTTAAAATGCGCCAAGTCATGCCTGCGCGAAGCAATCATTTTGCGGTTTGCGCGCAAAGGTTAGTTTTCGAAAACAATGTTTAATTCATGTTTCATAATATCAGCGGTTCGTACATGTACAAATACATCCGAAAAGATAGGACATTTTAAAATATAAAACGAATCATAACCTTTAAAACAAAAAAATAATTATTCAATTCCAAAGTAAAGTTGCGTTGTCAAGGGTGCTAGGATACGGCCACATGAATCATGCACCCAAAGGCCCGCATCCGTCAAAAGTGAAAATATTCATATCTTTGTTTGCATGTCGCATTTCGCTGTCACCAGCGTATTATATTTCGTTAAATAAACATTGATACGAATATCAAATGAAGATTAAATGCGTAGATACCAAACGTAAACAACGGATTTTAGAAGTGGTGCGACTGGCAGTCCTGCGACAAGTTGGTTTAATCTTGAACTGAACGTAATTAACTTCATTTGTCTTTAGAAGACATTTATGCCCAAGGTTATAAAACTGAGCATGGAAACCAGTCTCAAATCTCATGCATCTGATTAGATCCTTGAAATTTGAGACTGGTTTCCAAACTCAGTTTTTTAACCTTCTGCCCTAGCTTTCATAACTAACGTTGTCCATCAGGAAGAGCGTTATTTTAATGCATTTTCTGTTCACGTGTTGTACAGGGCTGAAGGTTATACATGTAAAACGGAGTTTGGAAACCAGTCTCAAATCTCAAGCATCTGATTTGCTGAAATGGTTTAATAACCTTGGGCACATAAGTCAAATCCATCTATACAGGATGTTAATATGCAATCGCTACTCAAGATTGTTTCATTTTTTTTATTGAAAGAAAAACAGATAGACACCTTGTTCGAATTTGCTTCTTCAAACCATCACCCTCATGTCGCGTAACCAAATCTTAAAATCTTCAACTCCCGACAAAAAGTACTTTTTACAGCGCGCTTAGCTAAGCGTCATGTATTACAAAACAACAGTTTAGATTCCATAAGCTATTATTTAAAAAAAAACCTGGCAAGCACAGCATTTTTTGCGTGGGAGCAAAATCCTAGACTGCAATGTATTATATTCCTGTTTTTCCAAGAAATCTTCAAAATTGATCAAGTGTGAAGTGATTTCAAAACATGTGTTTTTGTTTGTTTGTTGTTGTTTTTTTGAGTCACTGTGATAGGTCATAACTCTCTTTTGTTCTACATAGCAATCAAACCAACAAAAAAACTACTGTAAAAGTATAATGATTCTAACAAGAATAAGTCGAGTCCATTAAAAATATGCATTCTATTATGAAGAGAGTAATCAACGCTTGCTACCCCTTAACGCGGCCAGGAAGAGACAAGAAAATGCAAGGTCAAACACATTTTTACAAATATCTCATATTCGTTTTCATATGTTAGGCTGAAGTACACAGCATTGTGTTGTCAGTATCATCTTACCCAGGTAGGCATTAAAATGATGTTTTGTGTTGTTTTGTTTTGTGAATTTAGGTAAAAAATAATTTTCGGGAATTTTCAGATCTAGTTTGTTTTCTTTACTATTCCAAAGTGTCTCAACATCTGCAAAAATAAAGATACATTAACAACATTAATTTTGTCAAACCTTGTTTGGACGGCATTTTGCCATTAGTGAGATTTTAATAATAATATTCTTTTTTACGGATGAAATTGTTATGATGACAGTCGAAGGCCCGTGAAATACAGGGAAAATATCATTTTTAGATTTTCACTGAAGAGAGTGCACATTTTATGCAATATTCCATAGACATTTGTAGGTACCTCAAGAAAAAGCATACAATAAAATTTATTCTTTTATCTTATAAAATTATCGGCCGTTGCTATACATTAATGAACTTGTTTTCAACACTACTTCACGATTAAGCATATCAGCTGCAACAAATGCATGCGTGTGTCAGTTTTGTCAAAATTTTAATGCACACTGATTACAAAATTTATTTATTGAATCTCACAAAGCTCTATACAATTGAAAAGGCGACATTTTACCAATAATATTAATGGATAAACTTCTCCGACATTTCTGAACATCTGGCATTTTACATTAAAAATTGCATTTCGTTGTCACTTGATAAAACCATTTGAGTTTAATTTGAGTAAATAACGGATTTATGTAATTTCTTTGCAGATATAAAGATAGCTGCTTATGTCCAAACTTCACTGAATACCTTTTCCCCCGAGACAAATCTTATATCTGCTGATAATCTCAAAAATTTATACATTCCATTAAAAAGCAGGCTTGTTTGATGCATATAAAGAACGTTGCATTATAAAAACAAAAAATAAAAAAAGCCTATTCAACAGTCTTTAAAAAAAGGACGGACTTATGACCAATATTTCAAATTGATAAAATGAGAACTTTGAAACCATCGAATACGATAGATATGAAAATATTGCTTGGTTTAATTGAACCTGTTCATGGGCAGTAATGGTAATGAATATTACTACCCACGCCGCCTAGCCCAGGTATGAGCTTAACTCAATACTTAGACCAATATACAATCGTGTATCGTGCGTCCGTCTAACGTGAATCATGCGTCCGTCTAACGTGCATCGTTCGTCCTTATATCGTGTATCGTGCATCAAGCATCTATAATTTTATCATACATTCTTATTCAACTTTATATGATTTAATTTCAATTATTCATCTTATCTTTTGATAGCATTTTCAAATTTAAAGAAATCTCGAAAACAAATTATATGAACCGGCAGTATCGTGTATCGTGCATCTACCGTGTATAGTGCGTCCGTCTATCGCGTATCGTGCGTCTATCTATCGTGTATCGTGCGTCAGTATATCGTGTACTGTGCGTTTCATTTGTAACCTTAAACGTTCTCAGTACTGTTATTTTATCCCACTTAATTGAATGTAACAAATATAATTAAATCTAAGACGACAATAAACACACAATTATAATAATTTATCTCACGATAAATCCATTGTTTGTACTGGTCTTTCCTTCCGATGTTAACACAAAGATAACATGGTAATTCAGGAATAAGACGAATTTGCCGTTTTAACATATCTTTCCTAACAATGTTAACACAAAATATAATTAGTCCCAAGACGAGTTTGCCGTTTTAACTGGTCTTTTCTTCATTTTCCAGGTGTTTAACCATTTTGCAGCCATTTTTCGCCATCTTCCCACTCCAAAACCATAAAAGATCTTATCACGTGTCTCTGGATTCATCCCGGCTAGATTGTTCTCACTACCACCTTTGGTTAAACTGTTATTTGGAAACGAAGAAGAACTATCAGATGCAGCCGCACCCAATTCATTGTTACCATTTTGTAAACCAAACATATGTGCTAAATTGGTGTCACTTTTATTTTTACGCATTGAAGACGGTTTATCGACAGCTTTACTTCCAGTGTTGTCTTTTGCCTTGTTATTGGCATCCAAAAATGGAAACTTCTTCGCTAATCTATCTGTCCCAAAAAACGGTTCAGGTTCCGTCAAAGATTTTCTTCCTTGTTCTTTCAAAAGTTCTTTAACCGGCGTCTTTGAACCACTTGTCCGAGCGATAGATTGTTTCTCTGGCTTTGATTGGTTCCATGCCGGTTTGTTCAAAATATATTTACCAGTAGGTGGACGATTCTTGGTTGTATTCAGATCACCAAGATATATATCTGTATCTATTCCATCATCGTCCTTGCTACTATCATGCCCATTCGGTCCTTGAATGTGTTGGGGTTTGCTCGCCTGTTTCATAAACTCTTTGTTATCGTTTGGATTTCCATTGTCTTGGATATTCCCATTACCATTAGAAACATCCACTCGATTACCCTGATCATTTTGTCTAAATCCAACAAGTTTCTTTGGCTTGGTTTTATCTGGAAATTTCTTAAGGGGTTCCAATGAATCACTTGGATTTATATACAATCCTATATCGGGAACATCTGTTTTGTTTAGCTTTGTAGCATGGCCTGGTTGTGACCAATCGTTTCGATAATTTAAATTGTTACTCTGGGCGTTGCTAGCTAACGGTTGGCTACTGTTGTTTTCGATCCCCGTTTGTTTTTTCAATGGCGGTGGATTATTTGATTGATGTTCCGATGGATTTCCGGAATCAAATATGTCCTCTCCGTCATGAGTATTTGTAGCAAATATATCTTCACCATCACCGAAATGTGCAGGTACCTTGGATATTTTTCCATTCATCGGGTTTGTTATACCTCCACTGTCATTCGTTCCTAAGCCATGATTGCGTGCTTTGTTCATTGCTTTACGCTTAGTTGACGCGTTAAACAATGCATTGAATTTACTTCTCTCATCATAGCTTCCATTCGACAATGGCGGCTGATTGGAATTTGCAAATTGATATCCAGTCATTTCTTTAATAGCGTTTGGATTTCTCTTGTTATCTTTCAGATTACTATTTCCATTTGAAGCTTCGTTATCACTTCCCCAGTCACCAAGATCTTGTTTTTTACTGTTTCCAAACTTAAGGGTGTACGTAGAAGAACTATTTCCATTGCGATTATTGCTATTTCCGTTATTTTTCAACACCCCGTTATCAAATGGGATTCCTGGACTTCCAGCCCATGTTGGCAGGTTTTCAGATTGTTTGACAGTTCTAACTGACAGATGTGTAACATTGTTAACTTTGTATTCCACGTCATCGTCTCCCCAGTCAGCAAATCCATCAGACTTGTTTACGACGAAACCACTTTCGTTTAGTAAGTCTGTAGTGTTGAGTTTGGTTGAAATTGAAGGATTTTTGTTAATATCAGAATTAATAGGTGTTGCAGTGTCTTTCTTTTTATTTAATTGTGTAGCTTTAGGACCACTTTTGTTTGAATTCCCTAACAAACTTCCGAAAATGCCTTTCTTTTTGCT
Source organism: Corbicula japonica (assembly GCA_038501625.1). Classification (NCBI taxonomy): domain Eukaryota; kingdom Metazoa; phylum Mollusca; class Bivalvia; order Venerida; family Cyrenidae; genus Corbicula; species Corbicula japonica. The sequence goes on along the minus strand of JAZAYU010000338.1, from coordinate 348,021 downwards.
TGTTCGTTCGTTTCCTTCAGATTGCTTTTTACTCTGCTTACTTGAATCTATATTTTCCTCCCACTTATTCGAATTTAATGACCCTCTTCCTGAGTCAATCGGTGAACTTGTATCTTTATTATTCTCTTCAAACTCAGACGAGGCTTCTTCAGAATCAAAATCATCTGATTCTTCAAAATCAGAATCTTCTGCAGTGTGTTCTTGCCTATTTATTCTACTTAAATCCTTCTGTTTAGCATCAGAAGTTTTTCTGCCATCAACGTTTTCGTTTTCTTCACTCGTTCGTCTTGTTTTATTATATTCAGATTGTTTTTTATTTGATGCCGTTTCAACGCTGTCTTTATCTACAACATCATCGTTTTTCTTTCCATTATCTTTGCTTTTATTTATTGATTTGACTGATTTTAATTCTTTTTCATTTGAAGACTTCTCGACAATGTCTTTCTTATTAACTTTGGTAACAGTAGTTTGGGGATTATCCTCTGCATCCGGATTCCAGTCTTCATAATATTCTGCATCGCTTTCATCTTCCGACTCGTCACTTTCACTTTGTTTTCTTTGTTTTGTCTTCGCTGTTTTCATATTTTCCTTTAGGGTTTCATGCAAATTCGGGTTTCCTTTTACTTTTACTTTGTCCTTATCATTTTCATTTGCCTTGTTCTTTCTACGTTGAGAATTTGTCTTCTTATCGAGTGGTTCTTTTTCATTGACAATTACAACATTTGTGCTTCCAATTAAATGATTCTTTGTTAGTTTCCCAATTGTTTTCTGATTTTCTAAGTTTGAAGTTTTACCTTTAGATCCATCACTACTATAGTCCGAAGCCTCACTTTCGCTTCCTTTCTTTTCTTCTTCAATGCTGCCTTCGTGATAATTATTAACACCATGTCTCTGCTTTCCAACGCTTGTACTCTTCTCTGGTAAAAGTATATTTGCTTCATCCGGCGATTTCTTTTTCTCTTTCTTTACTTCGCTTTTCTTCTTTCTTTCTCCTGCTTGTTTCTGTTTCTGTTCTGCTAGTTTGTTCTGTTTTTCTGCTTTTAAGTTTTCCTTTTTAGCTCTATTTTCTGATTTCTTTTGCTCTCTTTCTTCTCTGCGCTGCTGTTTTTCTTGTCTTTTCTTTTCACGTAGTTCTTTAGCAGCAGCTATTGCTGCTAGTTTCTTATCTTTCTTGATGGCTTTTTCTTCATCATCGAGATCTTCGTCTCCTTCAGAAGTGAAATATTCTTCATCAGATGGACTTTGGACCTAGAGTAAAGATATCGGTTATGTACATCTTCAAAGTTCTCCAATAATGCAAACTTATATACCCCGGTAATACCTAAATGACCGGTAAAGTGCGAGTGCTTAGTGAATTGTAGGTGTCACTGTCAAACGCAAACGAAGGACGCATAACAACAAAACAGATAAGAACCGACTGTAATATAATGCAGGTTACTTGGAAAAGGACAACGAAGATAATGAAAACATGTATAAATGTAATGGCTCGATAAAACAAATCTGTTTCTCAAAGGGGTTTTCTTAAAACAGCAAACAAACTGGACATGCTAAAAATATCACTAGAGAGAGACATATTTCCCATAACGAGGCTTGGTTAAAGAAATCTATTAAGGACATTTTTAGTAAGATGTCATCACTTGTTAGATATGTGGTACCGGTATTTAATTTCGCAGAACATATTTTCGCGTAACAACCGCGAATGACATGTTCGCACGGGCATGATTGCATGCAGTTGTATTTTTCTATTAAGACAAAGTCAAATTTCACTGAGGTTTAAATTTGCGCAATTGTGGTGGCGCGAAATACGCAAAGTATAATGATACAGCACTATTTATTGATTACTGCATTTTTGAATTAATTAGGTTTTTTATAGTTTTACTTAAATCTACCGTCATCTCTTTAAAGTAAGCCTTCGCCGTGTCTATTGAAAGAAAATCTTGTGAAGAGGTAGTCAAATTGGGTTCAGACTTATTGCAAGTGTCAGACCATTTAAATCATAAAATGTATTAATATCATTAAGGGATTAAAACATAATATCAAAATCCGCTTTGTAGGTGAACGATTTTTTTGTAAAAGTACGATTCATTTATAGACATGACGCAGCTGTCAGCTATTCGCCAATCCTGTTTGATTTTTGTTGTGTCTTATTGGCTCTTTTGCAACTGAACTTTGAATAATCTCACGCTCTCTTTACCTCTCTGCTATGTGTGGCTGATGTATATTCTGAGTGTGGTTATTCCTGGTAATACTTCGCATGTTTCAATTTTCTTTTATGTAGATCTATCTGATTGTATTTACCTCTGAAGATTCTGCTTCATCAACATCTCCATCTTCATCGCCAGAATCGTCTTCAGTCATCTCTTCCGGTTCTGATTCGTCTCCAGTTTTCGCCTTGTCTAACTTACACTTCTTCTTTTTAGCTGCCAATGCAGCAGCTGCGGCGGCATGTGGAGCGGCTTTTGTTGGTTTACCTATTCTGTCATAATCATACTTTTCGTCTTCGTCGTCTTCTTCATCGTATTCTTCTTCATCTTCGTAATATTCTTTTTCTGAAAAGCATGTACCTAAGGACCTGATAGAAATATTATACAATCATATTAAACATCTTTTTATTTTTTATTTTTAATTTCAAAAAAAAACTTTAAAAGTAAGTAATTATGTTTTTGCACTTACGCTTACATGTACAACCATCATAACTTTTACGTTAAACATGTATGCTGCTTATTTAAACAAGAAAAAGTCGTCGCCACGCGCCGAAAACCAGGTTTTCATTTAATACTTATACTTTTGTAAAGAAAATATCTTATATAAAGAAACTGATCTTCTTTTTTTAGCAACAGTGACCTTTATCTTGATCACAGACTTCTGAGTAAAACACCGAGTTGCGTCTTGGTATCAGCTACCCAAAGAAAGTTTAGTGTCAATAGATCACAGCTAACCCAAGTAATAAGGAGAAACCTAAATTTCTATTTTTAGCAAAAATGACACAGACCTTTATCACAGACACCTGGGTATCAATCCTAAGTAATTTCTTGATATAAGCTACCCACAAACCAAGTTTGGTGTCAATAGGCCAAAGAAATCTCAAGCTATTGAGCAGAAACTGAATTTCTATTTTTAGCTACAGTGACCTTGAGCTTTATCACAGGCGCCTGGGTAGCAATCTCAAGCTGCATCTTGATATTAGATACCAACACTAAGTTCGGCGTAAATATACCAAAGCAAACTCAAGTTATCGCGGGAAAACTGAATTTCTTTTTTTAGCAACAGTGACCTTGACCTTGATCACAGATACATGTGGCAATCCCAAGCTGTCTTTTGATATTAGCTACTCATATACTAAGTTTGGCATCCAGAGGTAAAAGCAAACTCAAGTTATTGAGGGTAAGCTGAATTTCTATATTTAGCAAGTGACCTTGACATTTATCACAGACACCTGGGTAGCAATCGCAAGCTGCCTGTTGATATAAGCTACCCACAAACCAAGCTAAGCGTCAACAGGCAATTTGGCATCAACAGATAACATTCACAAAATACTTAACATAAAATCTAAGTCAAAAAGGGGCATAACTTTTGCAAAACACAATCAAAACCCCTATGAAACTTGACCTGATAATTGGTACTGTGATGTCAAACAATTGTGTAAAGTTTTAAAGCTATACCTTGAATGGTAACTGAGAAAAGACAACTTTCACAAAAAACTTAACACAATTTTTAAGTGAAAAAGGGGAATAACTTTGTCAAAATAAGTCAGGGATTATGAAACTTGTCCTCATAATTGGTATTGAGATGTCAGATAACTATGTTAAGTTTCAAAGTTGTACCTTAAACGGTTACTGAGAAAAACACAACTTTCACAAAAAACTTAACAAAATTTCTAAGTGAAAAAGGGGCATAACTTTGTCAAAATACAGTCAGGGATTATGAAACTTGTCCTGATAATTGGTTTTGAGATGTCAGACAACTATGTTAAGTTTCAAAGTTGTACCTTAAACGGTTATTGAGAAAAACACAACTTTCACAAAAAACTTAACAAAATTTCTAAGTGAAAAAGGGGCATAACTTTGTCAAAATAAAGTCAGGGATTTTGAAACTTGTCCTGATAATTGGTATTGATAAGTCAGACAACTATGTTAAGTTTTAAAATTGTACCTTGAACGGTTACTGAGAAAAACACAACTTTCACAAAAAACTTCACAAAATGTTGACGCCCGCCCGCCCGCCCAACGACATACCCCAATCTAAAGAAAACCTGGTTAAAAAATCAACGTGGCTGTGCTTTTCTGATTTTTGATTTTTTTTTTCTGAAATAAGAATAACATCAAGTGACAAAGGTGAAAGCTAGATATAAGAGTATGACACCATGCAGATATACAAGTTTTTGTTTTCAACCTCGACTAAAAAATGGAAATATGCTTATCAAGAAATGCTACATTCAGAGAAAACAGCTTCCCCTCACAGTCAAAAAGAAGACAAGAGAGAGAGCATGGTTAATAAAATGATTAGTTTCAAAACAGACACCACAAACAATTAACAAAAAATGAGAACCCGATGGGTTAACGCCTTGGAACGGCCAATGGCAAATCAAATTGCCCCTGGGGGTTTTAACCAGGTTTTGGGGTGCACCAACCTCACATATGCCTAAACAGGTTCTCAAGGCAAAATGATTATCTTTTTTTACAGGATTGCAAGGCAGTTCGTTTGGTTTGACAATGCTTAGCTTCTTTGTCTTTATATGTTTATATGCTTGACTTTAAGATGAGACGATAGAAATTCACCAACTTGAAGGCAAATGTATTTGTTTGGTTGTATAGAAATCTTTAGCAAGAGTGTGAAGTTGATGCACCCTTGAACTAGGTCAAACTCCAAAACTTCCCCAATGGCAAAATGTTCCAATGACGTAATCCCTCAGTTTCACATTTTCGTTAACCTAATTGTTCGTGGTGTTTAATTTATATTAATCAAATTATAAACAACTTTAACTCAAGCTCGTTTATCCGCTCAACGTTTTGGCTGTGCGGTGAAGTTGTATTTTCTTAGTGTGACTCCTGGCTATTCCTGATATATATACGTATTTTTGTTTTTTGCATACCTTCGAACACTTCTTCGTTGTCATCGCTTTCTTCGTAGTAATCTTCTTGGTTGCTGTAACGAGAAAAAAACTGAATAGTGTGATATCATTTTGTTTCGCATTAATTTCGGCTTATTTCGCGCTAGGCCATCAGCGGCAGTGGTAATGACGAAAGTTAAAATTTAGCCTAATTTTAGGAACATGATTACTTGTTGTTATTTTATTTCAGCAGATATCAAAGTAATTAGTGTCGTCTGCTTATCAGTATGGCCTCATTTCACGGAATTTGCCATCTATACTGTTGTGATTTCGCCTTTAATTGCATAAGATTTAACCCAATTTACGTTTTCACAAGTCATCAAATTGATTTTTCAAGACTGAGAGTAATATGGCATTTATAATTTTATCACCAATGACAAAATGGAATGGAATACATGTAAAATTCCCATACAATCGCGGTATTTTAACCGGGCCTAAATTAAATGGCAAAATGTATAGAATGTATCAATGTTGCGGTCACAGCTTAATTATTAATTGTTTTCGGATAAGCAACCAGTTTAAAATTCATTCATGCTCAGATTAAAAAAGTAATTTACAAAAATGAATGTCAGAGACCTTCTTTTAATTGCAGCAATGCTACATCATGGTGAAAATATTTGAAATTACAGGGCAACCCCAAAAAACCAGGTTGCCATGCAAAAACACGACGTTGTTTAGGCGATAAGTTAATGAAAATGGGTAGGTTTGCAGGTAAAATACAAAATAAATTAGATAAATCTCCTCTCCATGCGGTCGCTAAACATCTAAACTGCTGACAAACAAAGCAATTGGGGAGCAAAAAATAAATCGCATTGGTATTTTTCGGGCTTATTTTGTTGAATTGCTAAATAACAAATTTCGTTGTTTTTCCAAAACTTTTAGGTACAAATTCCAAATGGCAATTAAAATTTTGTGATACATTTGAACAGCATTCTATTCATGGGCATTTAAACTTAATTCTATTTAATATCATTAACTTATTTGTTTATTTTAGTCTCGCAAGAATTAATCCTTAAATAATATATAATTATAGGTTATTTACTCTGTACTTCGATGTATTTACAGGCACGAAATTGCGAGTGTATATATCATTAAAGTCGCATGTAGTATTAACATAAAATAAAACTTTCGACAAAACCTATAATTCTTTTTGATATTTAAGGGATTGCCACACTCCTCCCAACTTTGTTCGTCAATAAAAAGAAAAATATCAAAATCTCCATAACGGCAAAATGCCGTTAAATGAAACAATTTTCACAAATGTATGTAATTAATGTATCTTTATGTTGCAGATGGTAAAACACGTTAGAAGAGTAAAGACAAATAGCGAGATCTAAAAATTCCCTAAACTTCTATTTACATAAATTCACAAAAACTAAACAACACAAAACATCATTTTAAAAGCCCACATTAGTAAAATGATACTGACAACAGTTTGTTGTGTCCTCGTGACTTACATATGTTAACTTTACGAGATATTCAAGTTTCTGGTCGCTTCCTGGTCGCGTAAACGGATGACAATCACTGATTTCTCTTTTAGTAGTTGAAATTTTTATACAAAGTACACAACATTTTCTTGTCAGTATCATTGCGCTCACGTGGGAATTTAAAATTATGTTTTGTATCGCTTAGTTTTTGTGAATTTATGTAAATAGAATTTTAAGGAATTTTAAGGTCTAGCTTTTTTTCTTTACTTTTCTAACGTGTCTTACTGTATGCAAAATAAAGATTCATTAGTAACATTCACTTGTGCAAAGTTTCATTGAACGGCATTTTGACATTGTTGAGATTTTGATAATTTTCTTTTTATCGATGAACAAAGTTGGGAGGAGTGTGGCAATCCCTTAAATAATTTAAATACATTAGAAAAGTCTATTTTATACCGTTTACATTGAACAATACGAAAAAAAGTATATACTAGTCTATTGACATAAAACTAAACTAAAAACAATACTATACTATTTCTAAAAGTATGTGTATTATTTTCATAAAACAAAACTAAAACCTCTCCAGAACTACACATTTATAAAGTACACAAAAAATCACTTAATTAAAAACCAATTCTGTGCTATTTACATTAAAAGAAAACTAAAATCTTTTAAGAACAAGCTTTGTACATAAAAAATAATTTTTTAAATATTATATTATATTATATTATATTATATTATATTATATTATATTATATTATATTATATTATATTATATTATATTATATTATATTATACTCATAAATCATTCCTAAAAACTAATTCTGTAATATTTTATTATGTTCTCACAAATACTTGACATACATTCGGACAGATGAACGTACGGATAGATATATATATTAATTCACACCGTCATATGAAGAACTTGTTACTTACATCACCATGAATACTAATGTTTCCGAGCTATGAAGGAGTTCTAATTATCCTCCTGTTTACATGACATCTTGTCAAAAGGATCAGATTAAGGATTAGTTAAAGCAACGGATTAAGTACCTTAACAACGAACGTCAGGAAAGTAACTGATATCAAATACAATTTTAGTCTTTTACATTCCATACACCTAACATAATTGTGAAATACCATAAAAATACCCTTGTGTTGTGTACATGATGTTATCTAATTACTTTTAACAACACGGTAGTACAAAACGTCAACGGTAACCGGACAGTCATGCGAAAATTAACTTCAAAATATCGCGAATCAGCGGACGTTTTTTTTTTATAAATTTGGTATCGTTATGTACCTTTTGTGAGATTTACTCACTGGTAAACTCTACCAGTTAAATGCCTGGTAAACTCTACCAGTTAATTGCCAATCTACAATCTCTAGCGGCGATTAGTCAAAACGTTACATATTATAAATAAGACATAATTATATCGATATTTTATTGTGTTCAACGGGGGTATGACAATATTTGGAATGTTTAACGTTAGCGTGGAGCCCGTTCGAAACTCTTTAAACAACCCAAGTGTTTTCCATACCTTTTAAATTCTACTTTCGATTTAAATGTCAAATTAAGTTTTCTCAGTTTATTATTGGCAACTGACTGCAACTGACTTATTGAGTGTTTATGCGATATAAGCCGGAAAGTCCAGAAAAATGATGCTTTTCTTTTTCTTGCTTCTTATTACATGACTGTAACTTAAGGATTTATTAATATTTGATGATGTTCATTTGGAAATGAACAACATTTGGAATTTTCAAAGTAAGAGAGAAGCCCTTGGAAAAAAAATAGATTATCGTATGTTTTTTTCCTGAAACAATAAAAATGTCAAATATTATCACCGAAGAGCCGATGACACCTTTTCCCCTGACGTTTCCCATATGTGTTGCTATAAGCTTTTAATCTTTATTTAAATTACATTTGACAGCTTTACATACATTTATTATACATCAAGTAATAGGACGGTATAGCTTAAGTGGAATTTAATCGCAAAATTACTTGTTATCTTTTTGAATTAATCCGCTTTAGTAATAAGCTGTTTGTTGTTCTACTGAGTGAGAAGGAATGTAACCAAATGAAGTTTACTTAAGGTTATTAATTTTAAAACGAGGCCTGGATGTTGACAGCATCTCTGTAAATGTGAAGTACTTAATAAACAAAGGGTCAATGCTATGTAAAATGTGATGTATACACAAAAGGTCAATGAATTAATTTTTGGAATTTGATCTTTGATCATTGACCCTCCTTTGTTAATATGCTTAAAGATGCCTTTTAACAGTTTACAGTGGAATATTTCAATGTCTGAGATTTTGGGCGCGTCACAGGAAAAAGTACCTTCGGACAGTTGCCGTCAATCCTCGAAATGACGTCATAAATTTGAGCAGACGACATTAATTATTATGCATTTCGCGTTAAAAATATAATTTCACTGTTAAATTGTGTAAGAAAGCATTTGTTAGTTATGTGAAACTAATGGATTGTTGTATGTTCTTTCTTAATATAGTAACAACTAAAATGTCACAAAATATGTCCGAAGGTCCCGTTGCTCACCCCATTTGGTTTATGTTTTGTGTACCACCAAATATTGCCTTTCAATGACTGAACAATGATAGCGAAATTCGCAGAAATTAAGACTGATCAGTATTTAGGATCTGTCCTAAGTGAATTTTACTTTTTAGGTAACGCTTAAACAACTTTGGCTTTCAATATTAACGCGAATGTTGACTGTTAGAATTCAATATCAAGATATTGATTACTGTGGTATCATTATATTTCGCGATGCTTTAACTTTCGCGTATTTCGCGCAAGGGGAAATGCGCGAAATCAAACCCTAGCGAAATCAAACCATTGAATATCTAGTCTTATTAGAAAAATACAAGTGCGCGAATTTAAGCCCTCGCAATTATGTCATTTGCACGAAATTTTATCCCCGCGAAATTAAATGATACAAGAGTACTTGGTTTCCAGGTCTTATAATGTTTGTTTAAAATGTATAATGTTTGATATTTGGAAACACTTTATATGTTTGCCCTGAAAAGTGACCATGTAAATTGTCCATTTTTCCAACTTAAATGTTAAAAAAGTGAAATATGCATATCAGGTATTGCCACATTCAGAAAAAAACAACCTCCCCAAATAGTCAAGAAGAGAGAGAGAGAGAGCTTGATTAATAAAATGATCAGTTTCAAAAAAGACACCACAAACAATTAATAAAAATGAGAACCCGAGGGGTTACCAACTTGAAACGGTCCCTTTTTATCTATTACAATAGGCATGACACGTAAACTTGGAATCTGATCATCAAAGGCATTTCCTGAAAATTTCTTTTTTAAAAAAGGAATAGATCTTAATGAACTACCGAGTCTTATTAAAGATTGTAAGTATCTTGCATGAGTGTGAGGTGAAGATGGAAAAATCTGTCACCGAGGGGGAACTGTTTTGCGGGAACGAGGCGCTGCCGATAAGATTTTCTTTCCCCGGTAAAACACGCGGAAATACTTATCCTGTATGCAAGAAAAAACTATTAAACCTAATTTTTTTACTCAACGTGAGCTTGAAAAAATTGATATGGGATAACATCTTTGTAGCGACACAAACCAACAAATTTATAGTACGTATGCACAGAATGACGAGTCCATTGTCACTATCGTTGTAAATTTAGTGTTCTGTAAGTAGATGAAAATGATATAGATTTCTTTATTTCCACAATTGGCGAGAGAGCATTAAAATATAAGCGCTGCAGTAAAACAATACTGTAACAATGTATTTAACACCGAGATTGAAGTACATGGTTAAAGTAAAACCGCAGGAGAATAAAACAGAGAACTACACAAGGAAAACGAAATTAAAAAATAATGATGCTGCACTAAGTTTTGCTGGAAGAGTTGTTTGTTAGGGAAGGGGAATAAGCAGAACCACCCAGATGAACATGAAAGTTTCGACTCCAAATCAATTGATTAACTTTCTTAAACAACAAAGTATCAAATCTATTTGCATTCCGTTAGTTTAGGATTTCTTTGCAATAGGAAATCTATACGTGAACAATTTAATAGCTTAAATGTTTACTTACTTGATATCTATGTTTATTTCTGTTTTAGACTTGTCGGCTTTCTTACAGCAGCATTGGCAACAGCAAATTAACATGTTGAGAAGACAAATAACAAACAAAGCTGCAATGGCACCGGCATAAATAGTGCAAGGCATTTCCTCCCAGGCGAATTCAAGGGTACCAGGAATAAATTCGTAACAATAGTAACGGGTCTTGTTTTCTGTAAGTACAAAATACAATCGGTAAACTCCGGTAATTTCCGCTACGATTGTGCTCGGTTGTATTTGGAGGCTTAACAACCTCATTTCTTAACAAAGTGTGCTTATGAATATAATAGATAAAATATAGATTTTTCTCAATTTTGGACATTCCTCGAGAAACTATACATTAATTTCTAGATACATGTAATTTTAATGTAACGTGCTTGATAAGATAAGTACATATACTCTGCTAATTGAAATACATGTACAATGAGTGCCGCCTTATTACATTGTTTTTTTTTGTATTTTGTCATGTTTCAGACCCCCTTTTCAGGGTAACCCCCTTTTATTCAGTAAACGACATACAACCCTAATTGTTTGTTATAATTAGCACGATATATACATCTATCAATACTATATACGTCTAAATTAGGTTATTTTTATAGTTACATGTATGATTACAATGTATTTTTAGAGAATTCAAGGGATAAAACGTTTACTTAAACGAAAACAAATTACTTGCATCACATCAGTTTTGTTGGATTGTATCAGAGGTACTCAGATTTTAAATACTCGCTTTAATTCTACAGTGTATAATGAGGCACACATTTGTCAAACATTTACAGATTTTGTAGAATTGTTGTAAACGATTTGTGAAATTTCAGTATTGTTTTAAGAGTGTGGAGAAATTTCATCTTTAAATCAGTAACGTTTAATGATTTACCCATTAAGATCGGATTGAAATCGGTAAATGCTCATTTACACACTTAACTTAAGTAAAAATAATAATAATAATAATAATAATAATAATAATAATAATAATAATAATAATAAAAGATGTTCAAATAATAATAATAATAATAATAATAATTATAGTAATTAATAAAAATAATAATAATAATAATAATAATAATAATAAAAAAAGATGTTCAAATAATAATAATTATAATAATAATAATAATAAATAATAACAATAATACTAATAATAATAATAAAAGATGTTCAAATAATAATAATAATAATAATAATTATTATTATTATTATTATAATTAATAAACATAATAATAATAATTATACTACTACTAATAATAATAATAATAAAAGATGTTCAAATAATAATAATAATAATAATAATAATAATAATAATAATAATAATAATTATAATTAATAATAATAATAATAATAATAATAATAATAATAATAATAATAATAATAATAAAAGATGTTCAAATAATAATAATAATAATAATAATAATAATAATAATAAAAATCATCATCATAATTATAATAATAATAATAATAATAATAATAATAATAATAATAATAATAATAATAATAATAATAATAATGAAAGATGTTCAAACAATAAAAATAATAATTATAATAATAATTAATAGTAATAATAATAATAATAATAATAATAATAAAGATGTTTAAATAATAATAATAATATTAATAAAAATAATAATTATAATAATTAATAATAATAAAAATAATAACAATAATAATAATAATAATAAAAGATGTTCAAATAATAATAATAATAATAATTATAATAAATAATAATAATAATAATAATAATAATAAAAGATGTTCAAATAATAATAATAATAATTAATAAAAATAATAATAATTATTATTATTAATCATAATAATAATAGATGTTCAAATAATAATTATAATAATAATAATTATAATAAGTAATAATAATAATAATAATAATAATAATAATAATAATAATAATAAAAGATGCTCAAATAATAATAATAATTATTATTATAATAATAATTAATAATAATAATAATCATGATAATAATAATAATAATAATAATAATAATAATAATAATAAAAAAGATGTTCAAATAATAATAATAATAATAATAATAATAATAATAATTATAATAATTAATAATAATAATAATAATAATTAATAATCATAATTATAATAAAAGATATTCAAATAATAATAATAAAAATAATAATAATTATAATAATTAATAATAATAATAATAATAATAATAAAAGAGGTTCATATAATAATAATAATAATAATTATAATAATTGATAATAATAATAATAATAATAATAATAAAAAATGTTCAAATAATAATAATAATAATAATAATAATAATAATGATAATAATAATAATAATAATAATAATAATAATTATAATAATAATAATAATAATAATAATAATAATAATAATAATAAAAGATGTTCAAATAATAATAATTAAAATAATAATAATAATAATAATAATAATAATAATAATAATAATAATAATAATAATAATAATATTAATAATTAATAATAATAATAATAATAATAATAATAATAAAAATATCGCAATATTAGATAACAAAAAAATGGTGTCTCTATCCCGACATAAGATAGATAATACATGTATATTTCATTATGGCAAAAAGACACAATGACAAGGAATTGATAACTGAATAAGATATAAAAAAAAAAAGTTTTGAGTATATTAATACGTTCAATTAAAATATACTGAGTGCCAATGAAAACGCAACACTTTACTTTTTGGAATATTTTTGATGTGTGTAAAAGTTAAATGAATTGGCAAAGGTATATGTGTTTTAAAATCAAAAAGTAACCAATCAATACATTTTTGTCCACTGATTTTTTTTAAACTTGTTCTCCTACAGTTACCCCGTACAAACGCATGAAAGTTTCGTTTTGGCATGTAGACATGCACAAATAACCTCAAAACAAGTCCATTTGTAAATCTTTACAAACGGCTACACAAATCCCATCTTCAGTTTTTAAGTTTTACTCTATACAAATGTGAAAATTCCAAGACGTTTAGACAACCAGCGACATGAGGTTTTAGGCATGATCCAAGGAGGTATGTCTCGACGTGAAATCGCTCGTCGAATGTATTGTTCGCCGTCGACAATTACTCGCTTGGCCCAACGACATCCTCTGTCAATTTGTTTTAGGGCCGATTGTTTTCTAGTTTAGGGGAAACCCATGCTTTTATCTGACCCATTCTTTTATCTGGGGACCATACACCGCTGAACAAGAAATGGTATTAATCTGAAAATACAGCACTGAAGGTTCCATGTTCAGCGCCATATGCATACCATCGTTTGGCATGGATCAAAATTGTACTGTTTATTGGTGTTAATATTGAGTTGCGCTCAACCCGGGGCTAGCGGCGTGGGCAGTAATATGCATTTCCATCAATGCCCATGAATAGGCTCAATCAAACCGAGCATGCAATATTTTCATATTTGTTGTGTTTGGTGGCATTCAAAGTTCGCTTTTCATCTTTTATTCATTTTAAAACACATCTATTTTTGTGAATTTATTAAACTTTTCCACACATCGAAAATATTCCAAAAAGTAGAGTGTTGCGTTTTCATTGGCACTCAGTATACATACCTTGGACGGGTTCTGGCCAGCCTGAAATATAAATAAAATACATAAGTATAACAAATGGTACAAGAAACACTTACACGTATAATTACGAAAATGAAACGTATAATTACCAATGTAAAACTTAGTATAGCGAAATGTAAAAATATTTTATAACAATAGTTAAAACATATATAAACGAAAGGTAAAATATGTGAAAACGAATGTTTAAATACTGATTCAAACTGATCTCGGTCTTCAAAAAAAAGTTACGGTATTGATTGCTTAAAACTGATCAAGCTCTTTAACAAGTTGGTATGGATCAACAACTATTAAAAACATACACAATCTACGGCCATTTTTGATGGTTCGCTTCGGTATTTGTCCAAAAACAGTGAAATTTTTAAAGTAGTCACAAATATAGTCGGCGCGCTCAATGCGTGCCGACTATTTTACCGGTCACATCGATTGCTTAAAACTGGTCACAGTCTTAAATAAGTCTGTTATATTGATTGCTTTAAACTGAATAATTGCTTGAGGTAAAAACCACTGCAAAGCTGGCACAAGGTACATGAAATGGTAGTCATAAAGTCATAAGGTCTTCCTTTTCTCTGCGTGGGGAGGCTGTGTTGTGTGTGTGGGCGATTCCTGATATGCATAATTAACTTTTTTGAAACTTTTAAGTGACAATCCTATACTTAACCAATTAAATTACAGTCAAACCTCTCAACTAAGACCTCCTATGAGACTGAACAAAATTACCTTAATATTGGGATGGTCTTTTTTGAGGTAGAATCCAATGCAATACTGCACAAGGTATAAAATAGTGGTCTTATAATAGAGATGGTCAAATAATCGGTGTTGGTCTTAATGAGGGGTTTTGTATACAGTGAAACCTGTGTTAAGCAGCCACCCAAGAGAGTGACAAAAGAGACTTTTTAACAAAGGTGGATGTTTAGGACAGGTACAATTTGATCAAAATGTCAATTTAAGACATACTCAAACTTGCTGTTAAAGACAGGTGGTTGCTGAATACAGATGGCTGCTAAGGCAGGTTAGTGTCACGATTGTAAATGCAACACGTTCTCTTTTCCTCTCTACTTTTGGCTGTGTTGGGAGGCTGTGTCTGCTGGATGTTGCCATTCCTGATATGCATATTTCACTTTTTTTATATTTAAGTATTGGTTACCGAGAGTTTTAGCATAATCTGAAGTGAAGGGACTGAGCCCAGCATCACTCCTACTCTGCAGCTGTAGAATGTACCAAGTATCAAAGCCCAGACCAGAAATAGTGTACGTATTGTCGGTAGAAGACAAGTTCACAGTTGTAGGATAATCGTTCACCAAACTAAAATACGTGAGCTGGTACCCTGCAACGGAGATAAAAATGATAAAAATGATAAAAAGATAAATTATAACAAATTATAAAATGATAAAAAAGCGAAATATTTCAAAATATGATAAGTACATTTATTTTAAATTGCATCAGATTAAGACAGGTTCACGATTGTGGGATAGTCGTTTAACAAAGAGAAATAAGTAAGCTCCAAACAGGCATCAGTACAATGGCAATTGTAGTTAATTACAATATTCAGATAAATAAAAATAATTTGCTTATACTCAGTATGAAAATAATTGTAACTGTAATTAAATGGAGTAGTTTTTAATGTTATTGTAATTTATTAATTACTTTTTTAATTAATGGTACCTCATCTGCCTTGAAAGGAGACAAAAGTGATCATACGTATTTTAAGTTGCACCAGATTAAGACAACCGCAAAAATGGATAAAGTGCAACGCTTTAGAACAAAATTATTTATATTGCAACTAAAGATACATGTATTCAGGGATTTTTTGTAAATATATGGCACGTGCATACATGTATATTATGCCGCGATATCAGTGTTTCATATACAATACACATGTACACATATTTCAAATACATATTACATATAACAGTATCACACATACATTTTTAATGACCCATGATATTATTTAATGAATTATAAAAATGATTAAATGTCTGATTATACGATTAATTACATATGCATGGTTTATTGGCATATAATATGATACACCGTAATCTGTTTCGTGCAATTCAACCTTGTTATAATCATGAAATAATACGAAACCATGGATAACAATTGAAAACCTTAATCCCGATCGGGATTTAAATTTGCTACTAAATATAGGTCTCCGTTTATTAAATATTGCTATATAACACCCTTAAATGGCATATAATCATGTTACCTCCAGCAATGCCGTTCCAGTACACCGTTTCCAGTGGATCCCAAACACAATGTATTTGTGATATGGAAATCCCTTGACACGAAAAATCAAAGTTTGATGCATCGGGAACTGCAATTGTATACAAAGGTTATGAAAGTCTTTGATAATTATTTTTTCATGTGTTTATATGCTTTAAAATTCAACACTGTCGAGAAGTTGAACTGGTATGATTAAATAAACCAAGGAAATGTGTACATAATTGTTGAATTATGAAGAACCTGTTGAGGCATGTGTGTGGTGGTTGTAGCATTGAAGCTGGGAAAAGAAGTTATGTCATAAACCGTTCTAAGGCGGTAGCCTTTTTGATTATGTTTCAGTAATTGATTATTGTGCTTTTTTAATTTGACTGAATTATAGATATATGCACTGACTTCCCCTTTATTATTACATGTAGCTGTGTAGGGATGCTGTGTTTTTTTCACGTGGGTTTTCCTTTTTTGCATATTTCACTTTTCATATATACAAATGTATCTATATTGGTAAAATATAAAATATAATGCCTTTAATTCACAATTTAATTTTCGTAAGAAAAACAAAAACACCAGAGTTACCAGAAATTTTGTTTGGTAAACCTACGTCATAATGACCAGATAACTTTAATAATTGTTATTGATTTGTTTTAAATAAAACCGATCCAGCGTACTGCTAGTAACTTCATATACTACTCAAAATTTGATAGTATCACTTAAAAGATTGCGTTTA
This sequence comes from Corbicula japonica, assembly GCA_038501625.1. Taxonomy (NCBI): domain Eukaryota; kingdom Metazoa; phylum Mollusca; class Bivalvia; order Venerida; family Cyrenidae; genus Corbicula; species Corbicula japonica. Next base: position 330,864 of record JAZAYU010000338.1, on the reverse strand, counting down.
TTCCTAACATTAGGTTGAAATGATAACATCTTTTGCTGTGATTATGAAAATTTGTTAATTTGATATCAGTTTTTCGCCAAAAAAGGTATAAGCCGTCAAACTACTGATCGTGAAAGTGGAACAGCAGTTGAAACTTGATAGGAGCAATAATAAAATGAAACGGAAAGCGACCCCTGTCAAATTTTAAGTAATAAACATACATCAGATATACATCAACTTTTATCATCTATGCATTACTGAAATCCTTCAAAGTTTAAACAAGAAATATCTTTAAAAACGATAAACGGCGTTGATGGAAAAGATTTATATATAAATGTATATAAGAAAGAAAGAAATACAGAGAGGCAAAGCAGACACAGTTTAGTTATTTTATTTTATTTGTTATAGCTGTCGACGAACCCTCCCTGCCTTCTAAATATGACTTAGAGATTAAGCGACCGAATCATGACAACTCATAAATTTATTGAAAGTGTCTTTCAAAAAAAATGTTGAAGCTGTTGCAACAATATCATACAGTGATAACAAGTCGATTAAAGATACTGAAGCAAAATATTCAGTTTCAATAAAATACCTCGTGTAGAGTGAGAATTCAAGATGAATAAATGTCCTTGAAATTTAATAAATATAAATAATAACAGCCTGTTACAAGAGCGAAATCTACCAACTTTTAAGTATATTAACTTTAAAAAAAGTGTCCGTCCTGAGTATTGAACCGGGGGCCTCCGCTTGAGAGGCGAGAGTGTTAGCCACTACACTACATTAAACTTGTATTTCGTACTTGAAATTAACAATGAGTATCAAAGGAACTAGAAAGGAACCAGTAAGAACTAGGAATGTCTACACTTCTCTTTCGTTTTACACTGTGTATTGTATGCAAGTGTTTACCTGACACCCAAGAATATTCCATATAATATTGTATTTAAGCCATCAATATTGACTTAACTGGTTACTTAAATCGTAAATATGTTTTTCCTCCAATACAACACCCACTAACAACCAATCGAATAAATCTATTTGATTTTTCAGCTGCATAATAATAAAAATCCCACTAGATACCTCTCCACCCTGCTAGATGCCTCTCTGGTGTAAATAGCTACCAATCGACAATAATTTAACAATAATCATTTTTCAAAACAGACGCAAAAAACAATTAACGAAAGTGAGAACCCGTCGGATTACCGTCTTGGAACGGTCAGTGGCAAAATAATTATCCACTAGGTGTTTAAACCAGGTTCTATGGTGCACCAACCTCACACTTGCCCCAACAGTTTCTCGTATCGACAAACAAGTACAAGTTGTCTTGGTGAAAAAACAGCGTTAAAATAGCGCTAACAATACCTAGATTTCATTCAAAAATTTAGGTGCAGTATAAAATCGCTACAGCAAGAATGTATATTTCTACACATTGTTCGTAAAACCCATATGTTAATTCAAAAGGAAATTTAACAACATGATATTATACAGTGCGCTGCATGTTTGGTGATTAACCCATCTACAGCTGATCGTCAATTACTACTTTGTTTGGCTGTTCCGGGAGGTTTTGTCTTCCGGATGTGGCTTTTTTTGACATGCATATTTAGCTTTTTTTCTATAATTAGAAAATTGACCAAGTTGAGGACAAAGGTTAATGCATCATCGGTATGATGTATTACATATCACACTTGGTCACATGACTGCTATTTCTGTAGTCCCCTGTTACTAACAGTTTTGATGCACTCAAGAAGCTTTTCATGATGCCTCTCCCATTAAACAAAAAGGCCGGCAACAAAATAACCATACACTTACCGTCGGATGCTGTTTGACAGGTAATTGTGTAGTCAGTTCCATTCAAACCGGAAGTAAAATAGGCATGCGCTGAGACATTATATGTTGCATACTTTCCTAGGCCATAAAACGTGTAAGTGTCGAAAGCAATATTATTCAAATCAATGCTCTGAAATACAAAAATGACAATTTGAATAGTGTACGAAACCGATAACTACACAGTCACGTGACCGACACGTGATATTAAAATATCGTCCAGTAACAATCTGATATCGTCATGCTCCTTTCGTAAGTTTGAACAAATTTAATGGTTGCAAAGCTCCCAAGTTGCTTACGAAATTTTATTAAAATCTCAATGTACTAATTTAAATATGATACAAGAATAATGAATACAATTATACCGGAAGTCCAAACTCTATTTTAAGCCCATCAACCCTTTCGACGTCCAGATGATATCCGGCTACGGTTACATCGGTGGCTTGTGTCCACGTGACCACCAGCGTTGTTGAATTCGTAGTACTACACGCAAGGTTAGCAGGGTAATTTGTTCCTTAAGAAAATAAGTTTTAGTTTTATCATCTAAAGGAGACATCGTTCAAATATTTGGTAAGATTGATGAGATGATGATGATGATGATGATGATGATGATGATGATGATGATGATGATGATGATGATTGTTATGATGAAGACGATGCCGAAGACCGACAACGACGATGACAATGAAGCTGATTTTTATGCTCATAATAATCTCATTAATAATATTTCGAGAAGATTGAAGGTTGGATCGAATTCCATGTAATCATACCAGAATAAGAAAATCTATTAAAACTATAAAAAAAAACTTATTCAGATAAATAAAAATACTTACTAATAGATGGAAAAAGATGAATGTACAGGACGATTTTTAACAGCTGCCACATAGCACAACAACGCTACTGTGATATTTAAATAGATGAAAATGGAAACTTTGAAGGCCACCGATAATTTTTTAAGAAAATTTGTTCGTGGTTTTCTTTGTGACAAGTTTGATCCTAAACTGTGATTAGAGTAATATTATGACTCAAAAACTGTCATACGTGCAAAATACCGTCTTCAAAAAACCTACATGTACATCCAAATAAAATCTGTTCCTTTTTATCGCCAATCTACATTAGATTATTTTGCTTGTTACAGCCCGTACAAATTTACTGTACCTTGTGTTTAATCAAAGTTTAATTTCATGCTCAAATTGAGTTGAAACATGAAAACGTACATTTCAGACAGACTCCTGTTTTTGACCGAACCATAGAAATAAGAATTTCCATAAATAACCCAAAGTCATAATATACTGCATAAGACCCAATTAATGCAATTAATAAAAAAGACTTTAAAAACTTAAATTTGGTCTTTTGATATAAATTAGTCCAAAATAATTAAATTTTGGTGTTTTGGTTATGGCTAATCAGGTTGCTGCGACATAGAAAAAAAATATTATTATGTACTACGTTTCATGCTCAGCTCAATTCGAGCATGAACGTTGATGATTTTTTTCTTTCGTTTGTTTCATTTTTATTAATTATCTACTTGTGAAAAAAAGACAAAAAAAACACAACAACACATCCAACTCACCTAAAGAATATCTTATACAAAAAAAGAATCAGAATAAAACTTCTTAACTCAATCGTCGTTTAACTGGTACAATGTAACACGTAAACCTATGATAGTTGAAGTGTGTTATTAATGTATTTTTAAAAATAAATGTCTGCATGTTTTCTTTAGTGTGATTCTTCAAGAAAATTCTAGGACGATTTCGAAACATGACAGAATCTTTATTTTTTACCTGTAAAAATTATTTGTGCTAATAATTTGTCTTTATACTGTTTACGTTATTTATAAATATAATATGTTACAGAGCCTCCCCCCCCCCCCCCAACCATTTCTGCTTATTACAGCCTGTACACATATCAGATAGTGTGTTTGACGAGGGATATCTAAGTTTTGATCCTTATTTTACCGTACCACAGAAATCTGTTTCTATAAACACGCCAAACGTCTTTGTATAATGGCGTAGAGCCCAATTATATATAAAGTGACTTAAATTTTATAAATGTAAATTTGGTCTTTCGTTATAAATAGAAATTTGAAATTTTGGTGATTGTGTCAATATGGAAAGTCAGGTTGCAGTGGCATGGTCCCCGCCATTATAAAACTTCTTCAATGGTTCAACTCAATATGAGCATGAAACTTTGATAATTTCATTTCCATTATCTACTTGTTAAAAAGACAGAAAACGCAGTAAACTCACCTAATGAATATCTTAAACAAAGAAGAATCAGAACAAAACTGATAAGCTCCATCGTCGATTAACTGGTAACACGTACATTTACGTCAGCTGAGAGTCTGGAATTTATGTTTTATTCTTATTGTTTTGGTTGTTGTTGTTTTTTTTTCGGAAAACAATTCCCCACTATTCTCTATTGTGTTAAATATTCGAGTAAAATTTTCATGACGGAATAATTAATTTTACCAATAACATTTTATTGGTGTTAAAGTTTTGTCTTTTTGTAAGTTTGAATACAACAACTGAACAAAGAATGTGTTGCAGATCAATTTAATCTCAAGCAATTTGTCAATTTAAAAGTGTTTAGAATTCATTTTTTTTTAGTTTTAAAAAAGCGTTAGCCGAAATTGAATAAAAGCAATTTTTATATTGTTGGTATTATACACTATAACACGTTTTAATTGATTTTGTTTTTTTAAGTTTAAATACATCTTCACAAATGTTTAACAGATCCACTAATTTCTTAATGCACTTTAGGTCTTTCGCGTAACATTATGATCAGTTATGGCATTGGTCTAATTCTCTTGCACTTTAGTTTTGAGTGACACTTCCATTTCAAAATCTTCATAATCTTCACACGGAATTATATACTTTTAGGTTATGTGAAGTTCAGAGGAAAAGTTTTTGTCTAGTTCGCGTCTGGTTCAGTCCAGTCATACCTCCTACGGTTTAATACTCGTCTGGAGTACTTTTACACTTACATGTTCTACACCGGTCATATTTTAGTTCTTTCTCTGGAATGATTCAGGTTATTCCATTCAAACTTGTAACATTATTAGATGCATGTTTTCACTTATTATATATGATCAAATATTCAATGAATTATCTACATGCGTGTGGAAACAACTTACATATTCGATTAAAATCGAAGTAGGGGTAAGAACAAAGGTCTTGAAGTCGTCGGTGCGGGGTTATATTCTCCGTTAACGAAATTTTGTCTTGTTGTTTTTTTTAATTATTTTTCAAATATGGAGTTATAGAGTAATTTTGAACAAATCTATGCAATTCTGCAATAATACGATTGCTTACATGTAGCTGTTACTAAGAAAATGTTTCGGCAATTTGCCGGCTTCAGTAAATCTTCTTTTAAAAAAGCTATGGTCGAATTTGGTGATTTTTTGGTTTTATCCTCATCTCGACTAAATGTCCTAAGTTTATGAACGCAAAGGGAAAGTTTAATGTCATTTTCACAATAGGAAGTAAAGCTTATGTATCCTATTTTGTTTCAAATTTGAAGAGTGTAATCCATGCGGATGAATTAAAATTTTTATGATCGGTGTTACATGTAGAACATTGATAAAGCGTATTATAGTGAGCAACGCAAATGTTGTGATAATAGATGTGGGGGAATGGCGGATAGATTATGAGGCAGGGCGGAAGACACCAGCCCATATTCAAAGAAAGTCACATGAAAGCACAACATGAACTTAATCGATATTAAAACTTGCACATAGAGCGTGACAGGTACAAAATAAACCGAAACGAATGTGTAATCGGGAAATACTTTAAAATTTGTGAAACATTAACCATGTTATCTGTTTAAAAGATTAATTGTAAACACAAATTAGAAACTTTTAATTTATACCAGAAGCAGGTCACTAGTTTCTGGCCCCGAGACTATCCTACATTTTTGTCCTGACCAGGACGGTATAAATCACAATTTTAATCCGAGATTAAATTTAGTTAATATTACAATAAATTTTATAACAATTGAATTTTAAATATAACATTACAATAATCTTTATAACAATTGAAATTTAAATATTAAATGGTTGTGTGAAACTAACAGAGAGATATATATATATATTGCATACTTAATTGTACGAGTAATTTAGGATATCCAAGGTGTACCGAGGAAAACAATATACATGTAATGTGGTATCGTTGAACTTCGAGAGGACAATTTTTGCGAAGAAGACGTAAATTACATTCGAATTGGGGCATAAATGCGCACAATAGCATTTTGTCTAATAAGACACTCTGCTACATATATAGTTACATTAGCCCTGGATTTGAATTCGCGCACTTGTGTGAAATTATTAAAACTTTATCCCATAGGAAGAGCCTCGGAAAGAACCTTATTCAGAAGGAGATGGCAATTTCGAACAGAATAATTACAATTATTGCAATTATAATTGTTGGAATTAATGTTAAATATTCGCAAGGTAAAATATTTCATCATAGCAGTTTTAGACAAATAAATAAAATTAATAAATTCAAGAGTGTGATTATAAACTGCAAACTGTTTGTAATAGGATTAATTTATTAAGCTCGAATATATTTGTGATTATGCATTGTATTTGTGACTGCGAATTAGCAAAAATTATAATTATGAAACACCAAAAGACAACTAAAATAAAATTCACACAATTTGAGTGCTCGTAAAAAGTTTGAAAATCGACGTGAGTTTTGAAGTGTATTCAAAAATATACATGAAGACACCGAAAACAATTCTGTCAAGCCCATAAAATATGTTGCCATAGAAACCACTTTCGCTTTCAAATTCGTAAAACTAAAAATGAAAAATAAAAATAAATATAAAATGTAAAATAATATAAAATTAACAAGTCATGTACTTGTTAATAAGAAGTGCATGAACGCCTCAGGCGGTTGACATTACCTGTCTCGGGTGAACATTCCGTTCTATCACCCACTGAAGGATGTGATATTTAGATAATATAACCTTACGGATGTCTCACATTGCATTCTACGAGGTCTGATCAGATCAATACACATGAATATTTAATGTTTTGACCTCATTTTTAACTTTTTTTATTCAACAGACTTGATTAAAACTGAAAACACTGGTCATATTTTTTGACACATTCGGCCCCATTTTCTCAGTCACGGTTTCATAGATAATATGAATTTAAGTCATTCATATCAATGTGAGTTAACTTTCTTTTCCCCGTAGATTATATTGTTAAAATTTGAACTTAAAACTTATTAAACGAAAGCATATATTAACGTAATGTTTCGCTAATAAAACCATGAATCGATAATGTAATGATTCTGGGACGTCTCGAAAATTTTGAGAACTCTGATCTCTATTATATATACCCGTTGATGATTGCAGCACTGAACAGCATTTCTCCGACATTTTCTAGTAAAATGAGTCAGATTGGCACACAGTGTTAACTTACAGAACTACTTTCTTTATTCTGGTCGTAATTTTCCGTTAGTATTTGGCGAATAACGATTACCGATCTCTAAAATAATATTTGAAATTTCCGTCGCTGTCCTATTTATAGCCATTGCGATATTCTTACGTCATTAACTAGTGTTATTATTAAACAAGGTTGTCAATGTAAACCACATCACGCCCATTCAAACCGGGCATACGTGATAACTTACCATATTTCCATGTTAAGTAATATATTGCAAAATTAATCCCACACGAAGGGCATCGGAAAGGACCTTATTAAGGGAATCGCGTTCTGAAATACTATCTTTATACTGATTGTTGGAATAAAATACGGGGTAGGGAGAGGATAGTAATATGTTTGTATCTTTCACCATTTCAGGGTTCAGATGCAAACAAAGATAAAGATTTTCGCAAGAGTTTCCAATCCAAACCGAGCATACGTAATAACCTACCCTACATGCATGTTGTGTAATATCGCGAACATTAATCCCACATGAATGGCACCGTAAAGGCCCTCGTGTCATTTACTGTTATATTATATCATATATGTAGTGTTATGTGATGTGATGAGATGCAATGCGGGTCGTGGGAAATGCCAACGCGAGAAATAAAAAAGCAAAATATATTTTTTTATAGGACAGACAGATCCAGCGAACATAGTTTGCTCGGCGTTGAATTCGACCACCTTACGGTTGACGTGGACAGAGGCTAGCGACACATCTGTACTAGGGTACTATCTAGAATGTGTTAGAGTAGATGGACTAAAAATAGAACCGGCAATCCCGGTGAGTGCCTGTTTAATAAAAACATCAATTTCACTTATTTAAAAGTAAAATCTAACAAAAGGTTACATCCGTTGACGGCCCGCAAACACCGAACATAAGTAATACATGTTGCGGTTTTCCCCGACATTTATACATATTTAGAAACAGTCAATACAGGAAGCATGATTGATGCAAATAACGCGATTTAACATGGAATTTTTAAATGATTTAAGACTTTAAAGCTAACTATGATTATAAATTACTATTTTCGAATCTAGGTAAAAAGTGAAATTAATACGAGAGAATTCATTTATCTTCTATTCGCGCTATTAAGACCACATTTGGGGCTTGACTTAAGTGGTCTTTATAGTGAGGTGGTTATAATTTTGGCATGAAAAAGTGCAAAACCGTGTAAGGGAATTTGAAATTGTAGTCTTATTATAGGGGCGATTTTAATTTTGGGGTTTGGTGACGTTATGGCTTTTGTTTTCTCTAATTGTGACTTCAATCATGTAGTATCTTTTCCAGATGGTTGACCTGAACTCTAGAGCTTATGCCACTTATGACTTCCATGGTCTGGGAAAATATGGCACCTACAATATAACCATAAATTCATACGCTTCGGGTTCAAATTTCTCCGAGTACATCACAACGTGCACGACGTCTGAAGATGGTAACATGGAATTTGAATCGATGTCTGTTTGTTCAAGTCAAGGCTTGTTTTCATCAGTTTCGTGAATGCCAAATCAAGAGTGACTGTTATTTCTATATTTTTATGGATATGTACATAGTCAGGTGCCACATTGTGGATATAGCCAAGAATTATCGTAATGCAGATAGGGGTTTATTTAATATTTCTCTTGTGATCAATACCAAGGCGTTTTCAGTCGTAAACCTTTTTGCTGAAAAATTTCTTTTAAACGAAAGTGTTGGAGTGAAGGACTTTAAATTCTATCGTACGTAGATTGGTAAGCATTTTACAGCTTCTTAACGCCGATCTGTTGATATGTTTGCAGTGCCAGACGGATCTTCCACTTACCTGGCATGCACAGCAACGACGGCTTTTTCCATCACTTGCACGTGGACTTCGCTTTCTCAAGTATACTGGAATGGCGCGCAACTCGGTAAATAGCATGTATGATCGTTATAAAGGAGACAATATTATAACATAGATAAACGTAGATAATGGTCAAGACCTGCAAATGAGCTACACATCAATGTAACAACTTAAAATTTGGACCAAACATGTCATATCTGACCATAGACATCATCAATAAATGTGCACACGTTTTTTATACTAAATTTAGAAAAGCTCTGCATACTTACACTAATTTATTGTTTCAATTATACGGAAAGTTTATCTTTTATCTTTAACAATTATTGAATTACATTTTTCGTTAGACAATGTTAGAGAGATTTTGATATTTTTATCGATAAAAGTGTAATGACGACTTCCAAAGCACCTTTTTGGCAATGATTTATTTCACAGGTTACAGGCTTCAATGGTTGAGCACAAATGTGTCCGAAATGTTTTCAACGACAGTAAATTCGAATATCACCACCGCAACAGCAAGGGGGTTGAAACCAGAGACAACATATTTTCTCATCCTGAATGCCTACACCAGTGTTGGCCATGGTACAATGTATACGACAGACAGTGCTACAACATTAGGTTGGTACGTTGTTCTGTTAGGATCATCATTGTTTCGCCTTGGCGACCTCTTGGTCGAGATAACGAAAACGTGAGAACACGTTGCGATGTCGCGATAACTCTTGTAATACGCGAATTTGTTCTTATTAATTGGAATAGTACTTTCATCCAACCAAGTCGGCAGCAAGCAACGGAAACTTGTTCAACGTGTTTTCGTGCTGGTAGTGCGAAAAGACGTCTAATAAAGGGAACAAACACGAAAGTCCGATATCTGTAAAAAAGAAACATCGTCGAAATGGCCTAAATGGCGTTAAAATATTTCGTGTTTCTAAAACTCGCCATACAGCCGTTTGACGTCAATTTGCCTAACTTTCTCCTAACCAGCCCTCCTACACGACATAGTAGAAATCGACCATCCTAGACTACACCTTACATGACTAAAGAGCTGTCTTACATAAAAGACTCGGGACTGTATTGGCATTTGAAATAGTGATGTTAATCATTCGGATAAACTCGTAGTTAATCATGGTAACTCCTATTTAATACTGAATATTTGAAATGTAAGTGATTCCGTTGTTGCTGTTTTTCAGGAATTTCGTCCAAGAAAATTCCTGGTAAGTACACACTATTTTTAGGTTTATATTTCTGTCAAGTGGATTTCTTCACGCTACACGCGGAGAAAATGATTTTTATTTCAAAATAAAAAAAAAAGTCTCATTAAAGAACTTCATATCAGCAAACTGTAATTGGAGTGTTCAGGTGTAATGGCTGTAAAAACCTTACCTTTTATCATTAACTAAATTTTGTAACTGTTTTAACTCACAGTGTATTTTACGGTTCCATTTGGTTATATGCAAGTTATTGAGTTACTTCTGTAACTTTTTTTTAATCTGACAGTGTGTACATTGAGGTTAACCCCCAACTTAAAACAACAAATATGTACATATCATGTACCGAGTGTGACAGAAATTGTGTCCAGTGGAACAGATCGATCGATCGATCTCAATCAATCAATCAATTCATTTAGTCAAACTGCCGATCGATCAGCCAATCATCGCAGAGATAATTGCTCATCTGCTTGTTGTTGTTGTTTTATCGCAGAGAACGTAACCTCATATTACTGCTACGAAGCATTTCCCGGATACATAGAATTCGGCTGGAAGGAGATGCCGTGTACAATTTATACTGGTACCATAGGAGGACTGCTTGTGATATGCGGTCTGTTTATATCGATATTTGCTTGCCAAGCCTGCTGTGGGAAGGGATCGTCCGGGACCGATCTTAACTTGAACATTTTGTAAGTAAATGCGCAGCAAATGTGAAGAGCGATGGTAGTGAGTCAGTGCGTTCAATCTTATTTGACCCTGGACGGCAGATCATTTTGGTCACATGGTTGGACAAAATGTGCAGTTCTCCTTACATATTAATACCATAAACTAGAAGTTCGTGCTAAACTTCCAACAGGCGGTTTATATAAATTTAGGTTTGTGAGCATCGTACGACAATGTTGGCACGGTTCCATTGGTGCGTTAAGTGTAACAAGTCGACAAGAATGTACGCTTACTCGTCTTCTCTACACAGTTGCTTAATTTCTATTCTGGAAGCTGTTTTTCGATAAATGATTCAACCTTAAAAAAGAGTAACAGTAGCTTTTATCAGGATAGATATCGGTGCAGTTATAACTTATAAGCATTGTTAAAATGTTCAATAAGCATGAACTTTTACTTAGCTTGACGCCACTCTTATAAAAACTATAATAACTGTTTTGAACATAATTGTATTGACAGTACCTTAATTTTAAGTTCTCCCAAGACACTGAAAGTTTATAACAAAAGATGATGCTTTAGCACACAAAAAGAGAATGTGCAGCAATAAATGTGTAAACCATTTGTTTTAGGCTGATTCAAGAGACTTGCACAGAATGCTGTAAAATATTGACAAAACACAAACTGTAAATTGAACAAAGTGACATTGTGTACACCAAAAGTTGGCTTAACAAAGTAGCACAAACCTACAAACCATTTTACCAAATCCCTCCAAACATCTGATTATTTACATTTTAGTTCTAGAAAAGAACCAGCAAATTCACAATTTACATTTTCTATTCAGCAATCCATCAAGCCGTAAACCAAGTCAAGCAGATGAGTCTGACAACGACACTGATGATGAGATGGACGAAGACAGAGGAGAAAAGGATGATATACTCGAAGACGAGGAAGAAAATGAATACGACAATTCAGGATATGACAACGATGGGTACAGGTACATGAACTATGCCGAACTAAAACTGACGGTGTTCCTTAAAATAGACCTGTTCCATGAAAACCAGGCCTCAGTATGATGAAAAATATTGAGTTGGATTTAACACTCGGTGTTTAAAGAATATTTATACATAAGTATTAATTTTTTTTTAGATGCAGTTCTAAAAATGTGTTTTTCCGTATATTTTATCATTTAATGACCATGAGCAATATACAACCCTGGTTTGGGTGAATAAAGGTGAAACCGCTCTTATTGATCGGAAACCAATTTTCAATAAACGGTTACCATAACGTTGTCAATATAGGCCATCTACTAACTACAAAAAAGTAATATATGCATATCAGGAATCGCCACACTCACAAAAAACAGCCTCCCCACGCAGCAAAAAAGGAGAGAGAGAGAGAGAGAGAGAGAGAGAGAGAGAGAGAGAGAGAGAGAGAGCATGTTTTTATGTATGTCATTTAAAATAGGACGCCACAAACAATTTACAATCCGAGTTTGGTTACTGTACGCCATACCGAGATATAATTATTGATCAGAAACCAATTTTAAATTGAATGTCACCCACTGAATCATAATTCTGGGACAAGTGAATGAAAATAAATGTACCGTTTGTACTTGCAGGCACATCTAACATAACGCCTTTGCGGATTCATTAATGCTAGTAAGCATTAGGCACCCGGATAAGGGTCATTGTGGTGGGATAGTACAGTGTACCTAAAACGTCAAATATTAGTTACACTGTGCATTACATGTATCACAATCATTTCATTTACAATTATTTAATTTTTCCACTGTTGTAAAAAGATATATTTTAACAAGTTTATTTCAGGTCTAAATCGGTTGACGATGACGAAGATAGTGACACCAATATGCCCGACGAAGATGGCCGATCTACTGTTTACTCACTGAAAGGATTATCTGGAAGAATGAAAGGTAAATTAAATTTTACACAGATATTATGGTAAACACTGAAGACGTTTACATGTATTCAGGTAAAAACGACTCCACGTGAGCTTGAAATGAAGGTCTTTTGTCCACTTGCTCAAAAGCTAGTGCATTAATCTCAATGTATTAATCCATTATATCATTCCAATTTGAAAATATAATTATCTTACAGACACAAATTCAAGTAAACATAATTATCCCCCGCCGATGAAATCGGGAGGGGGATATTGTTTTGGCGTTGTCCGTCCGTCACGGTGGCATGGTGTCACGTCGTCACGGTGTCACGGTGTCCGTCCGAATTTCGTTTCCGGGCTATTTCTCTGCAACCACTGGATGGATTTCAACGAAACTCTGTGGGAAGTATCAGTACCAAGAGGAGATGCGCATATCGTCGTCTTGTTTCGGTCAGACGATTTAACACAGAGTTATGGCCCTTTGTTAACTTATGCATTATGTATATAGAGCAGTATTTGTTCCGCGCTATTTCTCTGTAACTAGCGGATGTGTTTCAATGAAACTTGCTGAAAACCATCTATACCAAGAGCAGATGCGCATATCATTGTCTTGTTTCGGTCAGATCATTTAACACAGAGTTATTGCCCTTTGATTACTTATGCATTATGCATATAGAGCAGTATTCGTTTCCGCGCTAATTCTCTGTAACTAGCGGATGGGTTTCAATGAATCTTTCTGAGAACCATTAATACCAAGAGGAGATGCGCATATTGTCGTTTTGTTCCAGTCAGACTGTTGAACACAGAGTTATGGCCCTTTGATAACTTATGCATTATGCATATATAGCAGTATTCATTTCCATGCTATTGCTCTGCAACTACTAAATGGATTTCAATGAAACTTTCTGGAAAACATCAATACCAAGAAGAGATGCGCATGTCATGGTCTTGTTCCAGTCAGACTGTTTAACACAGAGTTATTGCCCTTTGATAACTTATGCATTATGCATATATAGCAGTATTTATTTCCGCGCTATTTCTCTGCAACTTTTGGATGGATTTCAATGAAACTTTCTTGAAACCATCTATACCAAGAGGAAATGTGCATATCATCCTGTTGTTCCTGTCAGACTATTTAACACAGTTATGGCCCTTTGATAACTTATGCATTATGCATATTATAGAACAGTATTCTTTTCCTCTATTTCTCTGCAACTACTGGATGGATTTCAATTAATCTTTCTGAGAACCATCAATACCAAGAAGAGATGTGTATATTGTTGTCTTGTTCCAGTCAGACTGTTTAACACAGAGTTATTGCCCTTTGATGACTTATGCATAATAGAGCAGTATTTGTTTCCGCTCTATTTCTTTTCAACTTCTCGATGGATTGAAATGAAACTTTCTGGGAAACATCAATACTGAGACGAGATGCCCATTTTGTCATCTTGTTCCGGTCAGACTGTTTAACACAGAGTTATTGCCCTTTGATAACTTATACCTTATGCAAATAGAGCAGAATTTGTTTCCACGCTATTTCTCTGCAACTACTGGATGGATTTTAATGAAACTTTCTGGGAACCATCAATACCAAGAGGAGACGCACATATTGTCATCTTGATTCAGTCAGATCCTTTAACACAGAGTTATAGCCCTTTGATAAGTTATGCATTTTGCTTGTAGAGCAGTATTTGTTTCCTTGCTATTTCTCAGCAGGAATCTATGGAAACCATCAATACCAAGACAAGATGCCCATATTGTTGTCCTGTTCTGGTCTGACCGTTTAACACAGAGTTATGGCCCTTTGATAAGTTATGCACTATGCATATAGAGTAGTATTCGTTTATATGCTACTTCTATGCAACTTCTGCATAGATTTCTTTTAAATACAGCACTATATTTTTACTACTGCATTCTTCATTTCAACAACTTGAAGACTTTTTGTCTCATTTTTATATTCTGGTGAGCTGCCCAACCCTTTTCACCATCTGAATTTTTTTCCTCCTTTTTTGCCATCCATAATAAATATCTAAATAAAGCCCTATGACTTCAGCTGTTGTGTTAGTAATAACCAGTACTCGGCGGGGGATATAAATTCAACGAATTTGCTTGTTATGCATAACTTCAAGGTGTAATCATTGACCATATCTCTATATTAATGATCCTTATATTTGATTTTATATTTTAATTCACACAAAAGCCTTTCCAGTGCCCGCCAGTCTCTTTGAAATGTGAGCATCAGTATGATCGAACATATCAGGCCTTTTTACATGTTTAATAAGATTATTAAAGATTTCTATGTCAAAATTTGTGACTTTTCAGACAATCCTCCCAATGAGGGTAACACTGCTAGGAAAACACTGCCGAAAACGAGGAAAGCTGAATTACTACCAGTCGGTGAAGATGATGCAGATGGTATCGATGCAGACCACATTGCAGACAGTGATTATGACACGCAGTCTGATTATGACGACAATGAAATTATTCAAGGTCAGGAAAAGAGCTATGCGCCAGCTGTTGTTAAATTGTCAGGGAATGCAAAACTTAAACATGCGAATGAACAAAACGGAGACAATAAAACTACATTGGATGCAAAGGAAACTAAGAAATTTGATCCTTTTTCTAAAGCAACTGTACGGCCTCGATCAGCAAAAGCAACCGCTAGTGGAGATGATAAAGGAACTGGAAATAACAATAATGCCGTAAACTTCAAAACAACAGCAACAGTTCATGAAAAGGAGAGGGGTACATTGCCATCCAGACTGTCTACCGAGTACCAAGATCAAGTTGTAGATAATGATGTTGAAACTGATGAATGGGGAAGTCCAGTACCACAGACATCAAACAAAGAAATCAGGTCACACAGTCAAAGCTCGGTTGAACTGAACGATTTTCGGGCTCCAAGTGAAGTGAGTTTTCAAATTGGTTCTCCAGTTAATGATTGGGACGATAGTGACGGCTGGGGAGGTGTATTTCTTGGTAAGCATAATGGCTCAAAACCAACAGTTCTAGGAAGAGTAATGAAACAAGATGTCACGAACAATGACTGGGATGATTTGGTTGACAACAAGGATAACATCAGGTTTGAAAAATTCAAGTCCCCAACAGTGGACGCCGAACAAATTTTTAGCACCATCCCATTCATAGATGGCCAGAAACACAAGGAAGCTGGCAACGTAATGACAAAAATAAAGATAGAAACTGAAATGAAAAATCTGAATAAAAATGACAATAAAACTTCAAACCTTATGCCAGTGAGCCTACAACATCAGGGATACTATTCAAAATCTACAATTACTCAGAATACAGACAACCGTTCAGGACATACAGTGAATAATCACGGAAGTTCAGTTACAAATGTTTCCAGAGCCAAGTCAGGTTACCGCAGTAAGATATCATTTAGAGACCAACAAAGCAAGGCATCTCTGTCCAATGGAGGCACTGATAAAAAGACATCAACCACAGTTGAACACAAGAACCGTGTTTTCATTGAAAATGAAGTCGACGATGTTGTGGTACTGAACGAACAGCCAAAGAAACTTGAAGAAAACGGTAAAATGATCAGTACAAAAGCATGGTTACATCATTCTCATTCCAGACCCTCTTTTCAGAGATCCGGAAGAAAAACACCTGTGAAATCCCTACCTAAAACACAAAGTTGGTCAGCGATTGAAATTGAACCAGTTCTAGGAACAGATAGACTGAGTAAAAAGTTTCCGTTTCTAAGTCTTAACAATGTAAGCAACGAAACCGGTCGATCTGACAGTCAGAAACAAAGCAGAAAGAATAAATCTGACAATGAAATAATTGAAGTGGACAATTTAGCAAAGGCAAAAGAGTCTAATGTTGGAAAACTCTTCATGAAGAATATTTCACCGAAACAAGACTCAAACAAAGACACAAAGGGAAAGATATTTTATGGTTTCGGAATAGGGAAGTTTAGATATTTCGCGGCAGCATGGGTGGCCAAATTTCGTTTTAAGAAAGGACTTGAGAAAACGGTTGAGTCTGATTGGAAATGAAACTAGTGATAAGATCGAGCGGAATTAACATCACAGCATTAGTGCTTTGTCACTGAAGATTGAAATTTTGTAACAATTATCTTCACTTAATGTCGATGACAATAGCTTCAAAGCTGCTGCACTAGTCTAAATCACAAGAAAATTTGTAAAACTTAGAGCCGAATGTATGTTTAATTTTTTAACGTGACTTTCATGGAAATTGTTGAGGTAGACCCATCCCCATCTAACAATCGATTGACAGCAATGAATTTTGTCATGGAAAGTTTGTTCCCAAATTAATGCTTAAAATTACAAGTAAACATCTTGAACACTGTAGATTGAAGCATTTCGCAAACCATTTTAAGAACACTGTTTACCTTCCCATCACATATTGGACTGAGCAACCCTAAAATTATGTAGCTGTATGACATGTATGACTTGCTGCCGAACATACGTTTCACTAGCATATAAACCGTCCATACCAAGCCATCCTTTATTGCAATAGACAGCAAAACATACCAACTCAATAATGACTTTAAACTTTGTTTTCATGGGTAAAGCAATTATTTACAGTAACGTTAATCAATTTCATCACCTGCATTATTAACCACAGGTGGAAGGATCGTACCCCGGTACCCGCCCAATACAGACACTACTCATCCCAGTCCAAAAAAATCCACTCAACCAGACAGCAAATTGCATTGAATTTAATCTTTTTCATAAAAAAACATGAAACATTTTTATAACAATTGTTTTGTAAATATGTGGTTAGTTATCATGGTAAGTAACCATATACAAAAAAAAGTTATACAATGTCTTTTTATGAAAAAAAATTAAATCAAATGCAATTTTACTGCCTGCTTTTTTTGGGTAGTGTCTGCAGTGGGGGGAGGGGTGTACCGGGCTATGATCCTTCCACCTGTGTTATTAACACCAGCATTTTTATGACACTATTAAGAACATCTCGTTTTATTTATACAAAAATAAGGATCATACATGTATCTTATTGTTATCAACTTTTAAAGACTATTGCTTGACCGGCAGTATATTTCTTTTCAAAGAGCGCAATGCCTCAACAAATATTGACTAGTACAAAATGTTTTATTTCAATTATAACTGGCTCTATATTTCTTGCCAAAGAAAACAATGCCTTAAGGGCTTACCACACTCCTCCCAATCACGTTCATTGATAAAAAGAAAATTATCAAAATCTCAATAATGGCAAAATGCCGTTCAATGAAACTTTTTACACAAATGAATGTTACTAATGTATCTTTATTTTGCATACAGTACGACACGTTAGAAAAGTAAAGAAAACAAGCTAGAGTCCTTAAAATTCCATTTACATAAATTCACAAAAACAAAGCGATACAAAACATAATTTTAAATTCCCACGTGAGTGCAATGATACTGACAAGAAAATGTTGTGTACTTTGTAATAAACTGTCAACTACTAAAAGAGAAATCAATGATTGCCATCCGTTTACGCGACCAGGAAGCGATCAGGAAATTGAAGGTCAAACACACTTTTACTAATATCTCGTAAAGCTTACATATGTAAGTCACGAAGACACAATAAATTGTTGTCAGTATCATATTACTTATGTGGGCATTTAAAATGATGGTTTGTGTTGTTCAGTTTTTGTGAATTTACGTAAATAGAAATTGAGGGAATTTATAGATCTCAATATTTTTCTTTACTGTTCTAACGTGCCTTACCTAATGTGGCGATTCCTGATATGCATATTTCACCTTTTTACCATATCCAAAATAAAAATACATTAATAACATACATTTGTGCAAATGTTCATTGAACGGCATTTTGCAATTATTGAGATTTTGATAATTTTCTTTTTATCGATGAACGTGTTTGGGAGGAGTGTGTTAAGCCCTTAACAAATATTGGCTAAAACATGTTTTATTTCAATTATAACCGACTTTATATTTCTTTTTAAAGAACACAATGCCTAAACACAAACTGACTTACATAAAACTGATTGAAAGTGCTGATATTTTTTGCAACCCTCAAAGTAGTCCCAATTTTTAAATTTAAGTCAATAGATTCTAGATTCATTTCCAAAAGCATCAGGGTAGGCTGTCTTTGGTTTTCTTCGGAAGTACAGTTACCATGACAACTGAGATCTTGCCGCGGAATATTGACACGCGGGATGCATACAAAGGCATATACATTGTAACACAATGTTTACAATAAATTAAACATATCACAGATCATTCTTTCACAGATCATTGTTTCATTGTGGTCATCAGCTGTTTCCAATTTCTGAAAAGAATTCAAGGATTTCCCTATACTTCATCACTTTCCCAACGCCGATTTCTGGATCCATGCTAATAAAATCCTTGATATTGTTGGTCGAATCTGAAACAAAAGAGATACCCATTTGTTCAATTTGAAGGTAAAATCCAATGTAAGAATTAATTAAATGAAAACAAAATTGCGCAAAAAAACATAAGTAATATCTTTTAAAATGTTCATTTAATATTGCTCGCCTGTTAGCTAAACCTTACACAAACTAGAATGTTGTGTTCCGCGGAACACATGTGTCGCCTGCATGGAAATAGTTGAAACGTGGGCCTATGTTTAATCATATATAATAAAATTTTTTTATTTAAGTTGATTTCAATACTACATCACTGAACACATGTGTCATCTAAAATGCATTTAAAGGGGAATAACTCAAACCTGAGTTATCATATTCAAAAATTGGTTTGTAAATGCAGACTTTCTGCAATCACCGAACTGTGATTACGGATAAAGCTGTGTTGCACAAAAATAAGTAGTGCACGACTCTTGTCGTCACAGATGGCATTCTTCATACTGATGATATATTCTAAGTATGAAGTGAATAGGACAAGTACTTTCAAAGTTATAGGCAACATTAAGTTTCAGGTTAAAGTTGCATTGGAAAGGGGCATAACTCAAAAAATATTGAAACTGGAGTTATCATTCTTCTTGTCATAGATGGCATTGTTCATGCTGATGATATATTCCAAGTATGAAGTGAATAAGACAAGTACTTTCAAAGTTATAGGCAACATTAAGTTTCAGGTAAAAGTTGCATTGGAAAGGGGCATAACTAAGAAAATATTGAAACTGGAGTTATCATTCTTGTCATCACAGATGGCATTGTTCATGCTGATGATATATTCCAAGTATGAAGTGAATAGGACAAGTACTTTCAAAGTTATAGGCAACATTAAGTTTCAGGTTAAAGTTGCATTGGAAAGGGGCATAACTCAAAAAATATTGAAACTGGAGTTATCATTCTTGTCGTCACAGATGGTTTAAGTGAAAAGGATAGGTTCTTTCACAGTTATAGGCAACATTAAGTTTCATGTTAAAGTGGTACTTGAAAGGGGCATAACTCAAAACATATTGGAACTGGAGTTATCATTCTTGTTGGCACAGATGGGGTTGTTTATGCTGATGATATATTTTAAGTATGAAGTGAATAGGACAAGTTCTTTCAAAGTTATAGACGACTTTAAGTTTCATGTTAAAATTACATTTGAAAGGGGCATAACTCATAAAATAGTGAGAGTAGTTATTGTTTTGTTGTCACTGATTGCTTTGTTCATGCTGATGATATATTCCAAGTATGAAGTGAATAGGACAAGAACTTTCAAAGTTATAGGCAACATTAAGTTTCATGTTAAAGTTGCATTTGAAAGGGACATAACTCATAAAATAGTGATAGAGGAGCTATCGTTCTTGTTGTCACGAATCGCTGTGTTCATGCTGATGATATATTCCAAGTCTGAAGTGAATAGGACAAGTACTTTCAAAGTTATAGGCCACATTAAGTTTCATGTTAAAGTTTCATTTGAAAGGGGCATAACTCATAAAATAGTGATAGAGGAGCTATCGTTCTTGTTGTCACGGATCGCTGTGTTCATGCTGATGATATATTCCAAGTATAAAGCGAATAGGACATGTACTTTTAAAGTTATAGGCCACATTAAGTTTCATGTTAAAGTTGCATTTGAAAGGGGTATAACTCATAAAATAGTGACAGAGGAGTTATCGTTCTTGTTGTCACGGATCGATGTGTTCATGCTGATGATATATTCCAAGTATGAAGTGAATAGGACAAGTACTTTCAAAGTAATAGGTCACATTAAGTTTCATGTTAAAGTTGCATTTGAAAGGGGCATAACTCATAAAATAGTGAAAGAGGAGTTATCGTTCTTGTTGTCATGAATCGCTGTGTTCATGCTGATGATATATTCCAAGTATGAAGTGAATAGGACAAGTACTTTCAAAGTAATAGTTCACATTGAGTTTCATGTTAAAGTTGCATTTGAAAGGGGCATAACTCATAAAATAGTGAAAGCGGAGTTATCGTTCTTGTTGTCACGGATCGCTGTGTTCATGCTGATGATATATTCCAAGTATGAAGTGAATAGGACAAGTACTTTCAAAGTTATAGGCCACATTAAGTTTCATGTTAAAGCTTGGGGACTACCGGACGACGACGCCGACGACGACGACGACGCCGACGGACAACAGGATCCCTTTGTGTCTACCTGCTACCGCAGGCGACACAAAAAGCATGCATTTGCCTGCCTTTGACTTTTTTATGATTATAGATTACCTGCATGTACTCATCTCATAACATTTAGACGCAACTATTGCATGTAATCTTCATTTAATCCAGTATGCATTTCTTGTATGCAATATTCTAATAGACCATATTTATAATTACTGTACAGGTATATCAAGGACTTGGTGCAAAAGTGGAGTTATATCCTTACCATTTTTAAACGAGTAAGACAAGTATTGCAACAAGCCTAAATTATGCATTGCTTATTTTTACTTTCTTTCTTCCTTCAACACCATGCTCTCTTTTCCTCTCTTCTTATTTCGCTGCATGGGGAGGCTGTGTTTTGTGAGTGTGGCGATTCCTGATATGAATTTTTCACTTTTTCATACAGTGACGTAGCCCCATGATTTGCTAAATCATGATCATTACATGCTGCATAACATATAGATAATCTCAAAACCTTAAAGATATGGCGGCAGCGCCTGCTAACCATGCAGAGGAAAGTACAATACATACTATATGTGTACATTAAACGCAGCCCACTTAACGTCCTTAATGATTGGCCAAGATAAACAAATACATGTAAATATTTACACTTCAACTTCGTCCTCTACAATAAATTCTTATTCATCAAACGGATCATAATTTCTGTTGGTAAACAGTGTGACGTATTATTTTTAGGGATGAGGCCGAATATTCGAATATTCGGTTTGACAACGAATATTCGAATGAGATTTTAGGATTCGAATATTCGAGATTTTTTAATATAAGTATGCTCTCTTCCGATGTTAGATTAAAATACTGGAGTTGTCCGTAATTAATTAAATGCGACAATGCAGGCCCATAGAAAAATTACAGGTAGGTAAATTCAGCCCTTCCAAAAAATTACACGAACAATAATTTGTCTTTTGTTCTCAAGTTTGCGCAGGGGGTAAACGTCTTTTTGTCTGCCTAATTGTCGCATCAACCAAAATTGCAGGTGTACTTAATTGTTATAAAAACAAAGTGTCACAGCAGGTGGTGTTGTATAGGCCCTAATTATGGGACTGATTGCTTACTAGGGCGATGGATTAAGGCCTGTTAATTGTCACCCGCGTTGCTAATTGGCAAGTTGACAGTTTGTTATTCTTGCGATCTAGATTGTCGATATTTTTATTGGCCTCTTATGGGAAAAATTAGCAAAGAAATGCGACAATTATAAATCATGTGTGTTGAAAGATCCAATCAAGTGTTTCAATATCTGTTTAATTTTTTTGGTTTTCGGTCTGAGCTATCTTATTCCTTGTTGAATACAGCTTCTATCAATATCGCTTTAACATTTTACAACAACCATCAATCATGCCACCATCACGAGTTTTATCGTACTTCACGCGGTCTGACGATAAGACAAGTGCTACGTGCAATCTTTGTCAGCAAAACTTCGTCTATAAGGATACAACATCAAACCTACTAAACCATCTAAATGGTCAACATCCATCAGCGCCGTGAAAAGACGAGAAGAAGCAAACCACCGTGTCGGCCTATTTGACATATTTCGGATAGTAAGAAAATTCGGACACATTAAGTTTCTGGACTTTCTATCTAAACTCGGGTAATAGTCGAATAAAATTCGAATATTCGAATATATTCGAATATGCCTGACGAATATTCGAATAGGAATTTTGGTATTCGATCCCATCCCTAATTATTTTATAAGGCGTGGCTACAGTAGAGCTGTTCACAATTTATTGGACGTTGCTCAATGTTTTGACGTGTGACGTCGGCAAGCACGCACGTTTTGCCACGAGTAGCTACGAAAAAGCGTGCCGTCATTCACTGTGTCGTCAAAGTTGCTGTTCCAACAGCCTTTTGAAAAAGCCGTAATATCATGAATTCTTCTCATAATTTCTGTATTAATGAGAGTATTTATAAGTGTAAATATATGGATTGAATCAATAATATTTGATGTTTTTCATTTGGGTATGGAAAACAGTTGGGTTGTTTAAAGTAATTCGGGATTCACCCATTTCAAACAACCCAACTGTTTTCCATACCCAAATGAAAACCATCAAATATCGATTCAATCCTTAAACATAGTCCCCTATAGAATTTTAAGTCACTTACTTTCAGTTTTGATGCAAGGATATTCAGGTGGTGGTTTTAACCACTGACCATCTTCGTTTATCATGTGAGATCTATCAGATGCAAATGTTGTCAGAAATTCTTCAGCTGAGATCACTCTGAACATTCTGAAACAAAATTTCATTTAACCTTTTACTCCATATATGCATATTTCTGTGTGACCAGTGTAGATCCAGATAAAAAAGCACATTCTTGCCATCAGATCAGGATCTGCACTGGTCGCATTTTGATAAGAAATATCCTAATGAATTAAAAAGCCATACAGTTTAGATCCTGATCAGATGGCACAAATATGCCAGCTAAATCTGGATCTACACTGTGATTTCCTACGCCATCAATGGGTATTATATAGAGTAGAGTTCAGTTAGCTTCAGGTGGATGGACATGTTGCTCACCCAGTTTAGAAGTCAACAAGAGCCAGTCGGAAACGACTGCACGCTCGACTATTCGAAGTCAGACATATTTAAGCACATTTTAAAATGGGCTTCATTTAAACTGGGGAGTGATTCAGGAGTTTATGACACCCAACACACACACATCAACAAAAGTTTCTTAATCCAAGTTAGGAAATCAATAAATTACACTTAATTTATTATTGTAGTTTGTTTAGAGGGTTTACACAACCCAGCCCATACACCCCTGATCCCACACCCATCAACCCACTATCCCTGCCCACCTATAGTGATGTGGTGAGGTGTGGTGTAGTATAGTATGGTATGGTATACTGGTTGCTGTTGTTGGTGGTGTTGGTGTTGTTGCTGTTGTTTGTATTGTTGTTGGTGTTGGTAGTGATGGTGTTGTTGTTGTTGGTGGTGGTGGTGGTGTTGTTGTTGTTGGTGGTGGTGGTGTTGATGGTGTTGTTGTTGGTGTTGATGTTGGTGTTGTTGTCAGTGTTGTTGTTGGTGTTGTTGGTTGTTCGTGTTGTTGATGATGTTGGTGATGCTGTTGGTGGTGTTGTTGTTGGTGGTGTTGTTGGTGTTGTTGTTGGTGGTGGTGTTGACGGTGTTGTTGGTGGTGGTGTTGTTGTTGTTATTTGTGTTATTGTTGGTTGTGTTGTTGTTGTTGGTGGTGGTGGTAGTGATGTTGTTGTTGTTGTTAGTGGTGGTGTTGGTGGTGGTGTTGGTGTTGTTGTTGATGTTGTTGGTGTTGTTGATGCTATTGTTGGTGTTGATGTTGTTGTTGTTGGTGGTGTTGACGGTGTTGTTGGTGGTGTTGTTGTTGGTGGTGTTGTTGTTATATGTGTTATTGTTGGTTGTGTTGTTGTTGTTGGTGGTGGTGGTGTTGTTGTTGTTGTTGATGTTGTTTATGGTGGTGGTGGGGGTGTAGGTGGTGTGGTGTGTTGGGGGGGTGGTGGTGGTGTTGTTGTTGGTGGTGGTGGTGGTATGTGGTGGTGGTGTGGTGTGGTGGGTGGTGGTGGTGTGGTGTGTTGGTATGTGGTGGTGGTGGGGGTGGTGTGGTGGGGGTGGTGTTGGTGGTGGTTGTATGTGGTGGTGGTGGGTGGTGGTGGGTGGTGGTGGGTGGTGGTGGTGGTGGTGGTGTGGTATGGTATGGTGTGGTGTGGTGTGGTTTGGAATGGAATGGTATGGTATGGTATGGTATGGTATGGTATGGTATGGTATGGTATGGTATGGTATGGTATGGTATGGTATGGTATGGTATGGTAGTATGGTATGGTATGGTATGGTATGGTATGGTATGGTATGGTATGGTATGGTATGGTATGGTATGGTATGGTATGGTATGGTATTAGTATAGTATAGTATAGTGTAGTATAGTATAACCACTCAACACTTTCAACCAAAGTATGTTAAGTACATCTGTTTTAAACCTTTTTTATAGCATTACCTATGAAAAACACTAACATTGAAACTTTAACCATAATTTCTAAGTCTTAATTCTAATTTCTAAGCGAAGAAGGACAAAAGTTTAATAAAAAGCAAGGATGAGTTATGTTCCTTTGAACATCAACCGGATGTATGATAAAATTAAGGTATACAAAGTTTTAAAGTTGTGGTTTTAATAGAATAAAAGTTATGAGGTTTCACCAGCTTGCACGCAAACTTTAACCTTAATTTCTAAGTCTAAAAAGGGCAATAGTTTGATATAAATCAAAGAAAGAGTTATGGTTCTTGGTATACATAGTCAGGGTCATGATAGTGAACAAGTTTCAAAGCTATAGTACAAGAAGTATGAAAGCAACTAGCTTGCATGCAAACTTTAACCAGAAATTCTAAGTAAAAAAGGGCAATAATTTGATAAAAATCAAAGAAAGAGTTATGGTTCTTGGCATACATAGTCAGGGTCATGATGGTGAACAAGTGTCTTTAGTTTCAAAGCTATAGTACAAAAAGTAAGAAATTAACTAGCTAATGCACGCAAACTTTAAACAGAAATTATAAGTTGAAAAAGGGCCATAATTTGATTAAAAATTAAAGAAAGAGTTATGGTTCTTGGCAAACATAGTCGGGGTCATGATGGTAAACAAGTGTTGAAAGTTTCAAAGCTATAGTACAAGAAGTATGAAAGTAACTAGCTTGCACGCAAACTTTAACCTGAAATTCGAAAAAGGACCATAATTTGAACAAAATGGAAGTTAGAGTTATGGTTCTTGGCATACACACTCGGGATATAATAATGAACAAGTGTTGAAAGTTTCAAAGCTGTAGTACAAGTAGTATGGAAGTTATTGGTTTGTACAATAGCTTGCATGCAAACTTTAACCTGAAATTCTAAGTCGAAAAAGGGCCATAATTTGATCAACATTAAAGTTAGAGTTATGGTTCTTGGCATACACACTTGGGACATGATGATGAACAAGTGTGCCAAGTTTCAAAGCTGTAGTATAAGTATCATTTAAGTTATGAGTTTGAACAGAAGCTTGCACGCAAATTTTAACCTGAAATTCAAAGTCGAAAAAGGGCCATAATTTGATCAAAATGAAAGTTTGAGTTATGGTTCTTGGCATACACACTCGGGACATGATGATGAACAAGTGTGCCAAGTTTCAAAGCTGTAGTATAAGTATTATTGAAGTTATGAGTTTGTACAGTAGCTTGCACGCAAACTTTAACCTGAAATTCTGAAATGGAAGTTAGAGTTATGGTTCTTCGCAAACACACTCGGGACATGATGATGAACAAGTGTGCCAAGTTTCAAAGCTGTAGCTATAGTAGTTTTTAAGATATAGGTATGTTGCAAGCAAACTTTAACCAAAGCGTGACGGCGACGCCGACACCGACGCCCAAGTGAGTAGAAAAGCTCGACATATTCTTCGAATAGTCGAGCTAAAAATTAAAGATTGACCAAATCTTATGAAATTTGACCAGAATATAGTGAGGATCACTTTATTTAAATATCCAAAATTTGCAGATTCCTGTCAAAAATATGTGTCCAGTAAAGTTCCGCCCACTGCATTCTACCATTCTTTTACCTTGTAACCATGGATATAACAAATAACATTTATATCCTGTGATAATTTCTTGAGCCAGTTTTTTTTATAGAGATTTAATTTATAAACTTAAGAAGATAAAAGGCAATGTTAATTTCTCCCGGTTATTCGTAAAACCCATCTGTAAATTTAAAAAGAAAGGTTACCAACATGATATTTTACAGCGCTCTACAGGCCTGGTGATTAACCCATCTACAGTTGATCATTACGCTTACCTCTTTGGTTGTACTACGGTGGCAGGGGTTTAAGAGCTTATGCAGGTTTATGGGGAAATCTTTTCTGAAAAGAACCTAGAAGTTTGATTTGTTTCTTTAATCCCTGTCATCGTGTTCTTGCTGATTTTACTCCAGGTGCTCTGGTCTCGGTAAGATCATTGAGTACCCGCCCTTTGGCTTTGCAATGCTATGAGCTTCTTATGTATGTTTGTGTGCTTTTGCATGCAACATTGTTGATCCGATGGGTGGGTTGGAGTTATTTCACCAAGACAACTTATACTTGTTTTGTTATACGAGAATCTGTTGGGGCAAGTGTGAGGTTGGTGCACCCTAGAACCTGGTTTAAACCCCCAGTGGCAATTTGTTTTGCAATTGACCGTTCCAAGGCAGTATCCCCATAGGTTTTCTTTTTCGTTAGTTGTTTGTGGCGTCCTATTTGAATTGACTAATTATAACAAACATGCTCTCTCTCTCTCTCTCTCTCTCTCTCTCTCTCTCTCTCTCTCTCATCCTCTTTTCTTTTTTGCTGCGTGGAGAGGCTGTGTTTTGTGAGTGTGGCGATTCCTGATATGCATATATTAATTTTTGATGTTTTCATTGAATTGTAAGCTATAGAAAAAATCATAAAGAATCAACTATAAGTGTTGTTGATAACATGACTGCCATGAAATATACAAGTTTATTTAAATAAGTTTTATCAGCAAAACGTTTTACAAAATTTAATTTGATAATGCCATGTCTTCTTGACAAGTACTGATCACTATAAATATTTAATTTCCTGATTTCTGCCATAATACACATTTGTGCTGTCTAATTTGGATCTACACTGGTCACATATTGGTCAGAAATAATCTAATGAATTAAAAAGCAAACAGTATAGATCCTAATCAGAGGGTATCGATGTGCATCACTCTTGGTTATAAATAAAGTACATCACATGTCTGTCTACTTATTAATTATCAGGTTTTTTTCAGAGTGTATCATAAACAGCATTAACTTAAAGTAAAAATACAATGTAATAACAAATTCACAAACTTCAGACTGCCAGATCAGATAGTCACAACTAACCACCTCAACAATATTTGACTAAACCAACTAAAAACTACTTTTCTCATTCTTATACAAATGCTTTTAACTCTTTATTGGTACTGTTTCATGTATTTGTGAAGGAAGTCAAATTTAAATACCTGTGGAACTGAGGTTTGAGACTGTCACAAGAGTGAACTCCCTTTTCTAGGTAAATTTCAAATGGACATGGAAAGCTGAGTCTTGTGTCTAGATCATACACAAAACTTCCATCAGGCTTTTTGTGTATGAAAATCACATGGTAGTCCTGTAAAACAAACATGATAGCACACTATTATCACTTTTTCTTAAATCTAAAGATTATTCTAACAACTTTCATAAAATTGTGCAAAATTTACTGTAATGAAATTGTGCAAATTTAAGATCATGACAGTGAAACTGTTAATGTTTGTTTTTGTCCAAAAATTTCACCAATTTTGAGCAAATTAATGATGCTAAATAAGGGGCAAGTAACCAGCAACTATCTTTAAACAAGCAAACTGAATGAAAATAAACTGACAGTATAACAATTCTGGTATATAAATTTCAAGCGCATTTTCTGCCGCTTTTAAAGAATCAAGGGCAATGTTTTTATGTACTGGAAATACCCGGGAAAAACAATGATATGTTGCAAAAAACGCAGGCGTCATTACATTGCACTATTCTGTGAATTCATACTTGTATGAAACTCGGAAAACATATTAGTTTTAAAGACCTCTGGATATGTTCAGGAATGAATCAAAAGCAAACAGTGCAGATCCTAATGAGGCAGCATGGTCTGGATTTCTGCTGTTCAGCAATGGGATAACAGCCATATTACATGGAGTAAATTGTTAATATATAAATAAAAAAGATTTTTTTTCACCAAGTCAAGCAATAAACTTACATATGAAATGTATAAATAATTGAAATTATCAACAATTCTTATTTCTTCACATAATGTACAAAATACTGAAAAACAACAAATACTAAAAATGGTTTATAATTCTTGTAAGACCTAGTTAAAATAATATAAAGGAGTACAAAGAGACATAATATGATTCATGTTGGCACATACACACAATAAATTGATCCAAAAATAAGACAAGCAACAAAATATAGACACAAAGAAAATATTCACCCAAACCACAAGTCCATCATCTCTTGTACTGGCAGTCTGTTCCCATAATGGAATCTAAATAAAACAATTTAAACTATCAAAATAATCTTAATGAAATTGATCAAATAAGTAATTCATGCTGTCTTTTCATCTCTAGTTTTTGGATTTGTTGTGAGGCTATGTTTCTGAATGTGGATATTCCTGATATGTTTTTTTTTACCTTTTCGGCTTTTTCATGTATTTTACTTAAACATAACTTAAAATCAAAATCTACAAATAATTTTAACGTTTTAAACTACAAAGGTAAAAGCTTTCCATTGGGATTGGAAACAAGTCTTGAACATCTATCACATACACATGTTTCAAACGGGTATCCAAACAATCCATCTTGTTTTTATTAAACACTTCACTTTTAGATTGATCAGGGCTCTCACAAGAGGGAGACTTAGAAGAAGTCTCTCAAAAGTGACCAGACTTCTCCCTTCTTTGAGCTATGGGAGAAGTCATTTTGTATAGACTATATAGGGAAAGAATGCTGTTGACAGCAAACTTCTCCAGAATTCAGTAAAATTGACAAAACCTTTCCCTGATTTGCAAGTCTGGTGAGAGCCCTGTTGATTAAGATAATTCTGTCTGGTGAGAGCCCTGTTGATTAAGATAATTCTGTCTGGTGAGAGCCCCGTTGATTAAGATAATTCTGTCTGGTGAGAGCCCTGTTGATTAAGATAATTCTGTCTGGTGAGAGCCCTGTTGATTAAGATAATTCTGTCTGGTGAGAGCCCTGTTGATTAAGATAATTCTGTCTGGTGAGAGCCCTGTTGATTAAGATAATTCTGTCTGGTGAGAGCCCTGTTGATTAAGATAATTCTGACCAAACTGTGAACAGTACAGATCCAGATCAGACAGCATGGATGCGCTTGCTGATCTAGATCTGAACTAGTCACATAAAGGCATTCAATTGAATGGAATAAAGGTTTTATTTTAGTAAGTATCAGGCCTTCATGAAATAAACATGTTTTACAGACAGTGTAGATCCTGATCAGATGCCACTGATGTAAGTGTTGACCTCTATCTACATTGTTTGCCCATGCCATATAGGCGTATATATGGAGGAAAGGATTAAGCTCAGCAAACTGGAGATAGGTATACATGTTAAAATAATGAGAGTACATACTGCTTGGTCATCATTTGATATGAAGACACAAAAGCAATCTACCACACAGCTAGGGTGATTATCCTTCACAGCTTTACACAAATGCCAGACATTTTCTTCACTGAAATATAAAAAAAATGACTATAATTAATTTGTGACTACTTTTAGGACCAGGATTTCATTTTAGTCTAAATCTTTAAGATTTGATACAGGCGTGAAAGCATATAGGTGAACTAATCATGAATAAAAAAATACAGGATGAAAATTATTGAAGAATAGTGAACTGGGAATCACTGATGTTTGCCATTACAATGTGTACCTGTCACATTATAGTCAAGTGTGACTGAGACGACATACAATATAGATGTCTGGATTCAGGTAATGGGGGAATTGCATGTGAAAACAATAACGGTACACAACTTAACAATCATGTAAATCAGATAAATTGGGATTTATTTTTGGCTGCTGCCCACACCTTTTGTAATATATATAAAAACAACATCATGATCCAGATTTGTTTTTGTTAAAACAGCCCCTATGAAATAAGTTTCACATTCTAGCTGTTTGGTTCTGTATTTCCATAGGGAACCAGTATCAGCAACCTCTTTATTGAGAGCAGCCATTTATCCAACCGAAATATTCCAGTAAGTTGACAGATTTAAGGGGTGCAATTGTCACAATACGAATCTAGTCAATATCTGGGGAGAAGATGTGTAAGCGGGCCGGCTAGCTCAGTTGGGAGAGCACTGCACATTCTTTCTCACCCTCTCCCTTTTCAATTTGTGGGGGGAATATGCTGTTGTACGAATCTAGTCACTATCTGGGGAGAAGATGTGTAAGCAGGCCCGCTAGCTCAGTTGGGAGAGCACTGCACATTCTTTCTCACCCTCTCCCTTTCCACTTTGTGGGGGGAATATGCTGTTGTACGAATCTAGTCACTATCTGGGGAGAAGATGTGTAAGTTGGGAGAGCACTCGCCCTGTAAGCCACATGTCCCGGGTTCGAGTCCCAGTCTGCCTGCTCAATCTTTCTCAACCTGTGACATTTGCAACGTGGGACAAAGGGTAAATTTATACTTCTACCATACTGATTGGAACATTTGGAGGATAGTCTGGACCTTTCTGTCAATTGCAGATGCTATTACCATCGAAGTGGAACTTGTCCAGCTTTGCTTTCCTACATTGTAGGTTTGGCATAACGAGGTATAGTCAGGGTTCCCGCTGTTGGTCACCAATGTCGCCAAATGCGACAAAAAAGATAATTTGGTGACAATTTTTTGCCATTGGCGAATTTACTGGCGACAAAACAATATATGCATCACAATAAGGTAAGCTCCATTTTCTTATTGTAAATGATATAAGAGTGATAATGGTGTAAGGGACCGGATGTTGAAAATAACAGCTTGTTAATTTGACAGTTTATTACGAGTTTTATGACACTTTGAGAACATTAAAGAGGTGATAATTGGATTAAGATGATTATCTATGATCAGGACTGACTGTCAGTAATTAATAGTGCGATGCACCAGAGGTGTTTGCTCACTCGATTAAATGAAGACACCCCTAGATGATGTCGGCTATAAAATAATTACAGAAAGGTGAGAATTGATTTTTTCACGAAAATACGACAAAATAATCACACAAAAGTAGTTTTTATTACACCAACTTTGAAATTTCACTATTGCAACAAGATATTTTAAAGAGTAATGGCAGTCTGAATTCCCATTTGTGAATTATGATGCCAAAACAGAATCAATGTACTGTAATTTGTGTCTGAAAAGTAAGGCCTCCAATATACTTACACCTGTTTTTTTAAATTATTTTGGTGATGCCAAGTTCCAGCAACTGATGCAGACTGCTACAAAAGTTTCGGTGGACAGAAGTGGGAGTGCCAAGGCAAATTAATATTTTCTGGCACAGGAAGACCTTGCCATTATTTTATTATTGTCATTTTTTCAAGAATAAAGTAGATTTAATAATCTGTATTGTTGTTTGTAATATGTATGGGGGTATTAGTAAAAAAAAATAGAGCTATTAGATTGGCTCCAAAATTTGGCTCAAGTGACTCCTAATTGGCTCCAACTTTCTCCAATTGGCGAAAGTGTCTGCAAGAACTCTAAAAGTCCCAGCGGGAACCCTGACTGTTAGTATGTAGTTCCCCTAAAGACAGTCAATTAACCAGATTTCCATTTGATTAATGGTGGCTGTGCACGCTTTTTACAATACAGTAGTAACATCTTTCAAAATCGCGATCTGGGAGCTGTTTGTTTGTCTGAAATCGGGTCCTTTTGCCAAGTTTTCAGGTTTTGGTGATTCTTACCAATAACAACTTGTGTAAACGCAATCTTCTTTGAATTTGAAAAGAGCTGAAGATGTCATATTTAACTACGTGATGATTTCATTGCTTACAAAGAATGAATGAACATTTGTAATGAAATTAATTGGATAAATGGTTTCCAAGTTAAAATGAAACTAATGCCAATGGGCGCTGCCATATTGTTGTAGAACGGTAACCGACCCAGACCAGACCACGTTAACCAAAACGCTGATAACTCTTGGATTTCTTTAGTCCCGCTGCGTGACTCAAACAAGGGGGTCCTATGGGACAAATACCCTGTGAGATATAAAAATAACTGACAACAAATTTGTGAAACTATGCTTTATTGTCGCTTCATTTTATTTTATCCAGGTTTATTTTCAGTTTATTTCAATAAATAAATATACATTGCAGTTTTATAAAAAAAAATTCAATCATTTCTCTAACAGCATTTCAATCTCGTCCAGTCTGGGGGCAGGTCGACAATTTTAAGCTTTCCGAAGGCAGTTTCGTAGGACGTTAGTATAGATTTTCAGTCTGAAAATAAAAAAATTACAACGTCCGTGGTAGGACTAGGATTTTTTTATGACTGTCACTCTTTTTGTTTGCATTATTGTCACAGAATTACATGCTTGACCTTCACAAAAATACTGGAACAAATCTGGGTAACTTGGACCATATTAGTATGTTCGGTCAATAAACAGAGGCATATAAACTAGTTATTCTTAATAAATCTTAATTTGAGAGTTGGTCCATTTATTTTCTTTTGTTTTCAAATGTGGAAAAGAAAGTAGATACTATGGTAGCATGCTTTTTGATAAGGACTTGACAGACGTAATTTAAATTTTGCATAATTATGGATGCGCTTTACAATGCACATCAAAGTTTTGATTTTTTTCCTTAGAAGCAAGCTGACGTTGGCTCAACGTTGGCTTTTGCAATTGTGGTACCATTGTCATAACGACAATATCGGGTAAATGACGTTGGCCAAATGTTGACACAGCGTCGTTATCTCGGTTTCGGGTGAACAACGTTGGCCCAACGTCGTTCTCTTTAGTTATGGTTTTGATCGGCGCGTCGACAGCTGTTAACGCTGGGCCAGCGTTGTAAAAAAGTCATTTTGACAATATTGTGCCAACCGCTAAAATGATTATATTTATTTTTCACTAAAGAAAAGGATGAATTCCTCATATTCTAGGTATATGAAAATGGAGACATTGACAGGATAAAAAAAAATTGATTAAAAAGTCGATCTGTCTGCTGACTGACTGACATTGTTGAGCCGATGGGTGGGTTGGAGTTATTTCACCAAGACAACTTGTACTTGTTTTGTGATACGAGAACCTGTTGGGGCAAGTGTGAGGTTGGAGCACCCTAGAACCTGGTTTGTTTTGCCACTGACCGTTCCAAGGCGGAATCCCCAAAGGTTCTCGTCTTCGTTAAATGTTGGTGGCGTCCTATTTGAATTGACATACTTATAAAAAGCATGCTCTCTCTCTCTCTCTCTCTCTCTCTCTCTCTCTCTCTCTCTCTCTCTCTCTCTCTCTCTCTCTCTCTCTCTCTCTCTCTCTCTCTCTCTCTCTCTCTCTATTCCTCTCTTCTTTTTCGTTGGTTGGGGAGGCTGTGTTTTGTAAGCTTGGCGATTTCTGATATGCATATATTACTTTTTTTTGCAAACAGACGGATGGACATAATTTTGTAAATAATAAATTGCTTCAAGAAAATGAATTTATGTTATGTATGAAATTCAAATTGTGCATATGTCTTGATGTTAATATATTAACTGGCACTTCAAAAAATCTATCTTTCCCAAGCAGTAAATAACACTATGAGGATGTAAACATGCAATTATAAGTTGTACAGATAAGAACCATATGTTGAAACAGAGAGGAGATTGTTATAGTATATGCATAGCACAAGTAAACATTTCGAAAAACCAATATACAATAAGAACGTAATAAGACGGAGATTTCCGGACAAAAGTCTGTGGTCTGGTCTAAGTATGCGACTGGTCTTAGAAGATCATGTGACTGGTCAAAATGGCTGCCTCACGGAAGATTGGTAATATTGTTGCAAACAAAACCGTTTTCTTCTGTTGTGATATGCAGGAGAAGTTTCGGCCGGCAATTCAGTATTTTGCTGATATTGTGACTTGTGCCAGTAGACTAGTATGTATTTCAAATTATGACATTCAATAATTTGCTTTAAAATTTTTTATTTCAGTGTATGGGTCTTCATGGCATGCAAACCATCATTTGCACCATGTACATTTTGGTTTGTCCAAAGTCTCATTTTAGTCCAATGTAGTTGATAAAAAATTACACTAATTCCGATGCTTCCTATTTTCATTTGCATCATTATTGTGATGTAGTAGTAAATTATGTTTTTAGCAGTTTACTTTAAATAATAATTACTTACAAGTAATGAACAGGTTGGGTATAACCTTAAATGTAATGGCGCCTTTAAATATAACGACCGTCGGTAAATACACAGGTGTTTTGATGTAAATATTCATGAAATGCACGCTTTTCGTGTTGGTACATTTAAAATCATAATTGAAAGGCCATTATATACAATGTACACGCACACATCACTGTCCAATTGAAGATTCAAGAGTCAGGTGGGTAGGGTTTAATTAAGACCGATATTAGGAATCTGCAAATTTTACAGTAATTCACAGTTTATTCTGGTTTGAAATTTAAAAAACCCTCACCATTCAAACATAAAGCAAAAAATCAAAGGCTAAAAAATAATTAAAATGGTTAAAGTTCTGAATTCAACTTTTGAGTTTTCTGCTCAATTTTATATTTCTTTTGAAAGCATGCGGACTTTATTTTTTAATAAATAAAATAAAAGCACAAACTTCTTTTTTTAACTTTCAATAAATAAATGCATTGTGTTTTTTTTTTCTTTTCAAATTGATCAAAGTCTATTTGCAAATGACTGTTCTTTGGTCTAAGTGCAGTGAAAAAGAGGTGTGAAAATGAAGTCTGATTTGGTTAATTAGCTAGTTTAATCAACACAAATCAGCAAAATTTTGTCTTGTAATTGTGATAAAATATAGACTATTGTCTTTACTCTAGATCGTATTGGCTTTATATCCTGTCTATACAATTATCTCGTGCTAGGTGGTAATGTTTAAAACAAGGCTGTATTGTGTGGACCGAATTGTCAGTTTTCCAATCTCATATAAAAGAAGTTATGTAAAGTTTACAATTTCAAATCCTACTTAAATTTAACAAAGTTAATTGTTATAGTAGGTTCTTTCTTTCAATTCCTATAACTACTTGCTAAATTTGCTTATTTTGCGCTCCATAGATGACGAGGATGCTGATGAAACTGTGTAAAAAATAATTTATACAAGCCCTCTACAACATCCGGGTACTTAGTATGGCATTCAGTTGATGTAAACATCAAGAAGAATGTGAGAAAAGACAATATTTCATGTAATAGACATTTGTAGAAGTGGTTTTTATCGAAAAAGAACAAAGAGCTATTTTTAAGAAAGCGAAATTGCAAGTAATCACTCAGCGAAAGTAGCAACTTTTAATGTAATATGATAAGTTCAGAGGTTGTAAACAAATTGTCCAACTTACCATTTTGCAGAAACTAGTGTACCAACACGAAAAGCGTGCATTTCATGAATATTTACATCAAAACACCCGTGTATTTACCAACGGTCCTTATATTTAAAGGCACCATTACATTTAAGGTTATTCCCAACCTGATGAAAAGTCCAGTTCTGGGAGAAGGCAATCATCAGCCTGTCAGCCTGTGGTACCAGCTCTAATTTTTGTTCATCGGATTCTATGATTTCCAGTCTGTTTGCGATTGGTTCTCAATAATAATATAGTTGTTCTGGTTTATCCCATGTCTGTCTAATCATCTTTCGAAAGTTAATAAGGTTTTAGCTGACACCACACTATCGCACAGGTACTTGAAACAAACTATTTTTAATGTTCTATATGGGCTATATACTATAATAAGACTAGTATATAGCCCATATAGAACATTAAAAATAGTTTGTTTCAAGTACCTGTGCACTATCGGGTAACTCATACCACATTTTGATCACTCTGTGGCAAAACGATATAGCCACTCTGTGGCAATAATTAATTATAATTTCTTTCTTTTGGACAATAATACATATCATCAGCCTAATATATCAAGACCTGATACATTAAGGTTTTTGAACTTATAAAATATCCACCAATCAGAGCATGTTATTACAACACATGAATATCTTAAACGTTGCCCATAGGCCTATAGGTGCGACATTTTGATAGATTTTGTGCTATTTCTTCTTTTTAAACTTACCGTATTTATTTTACATCGATAGTGAAACAAATTATTCCAATATATAAAATCACACTTGATGACTGCTTCCTGGGTTGCCAACCAGTTCTTGCGTCGAATGAGGATTGCAGACAATTCTCATCTCTGGTGGATTTCAAACCAACAGTATCAGGATCTAGAGTCTGTCGCTTTACCCCTCAGACCACTGTTTTAGTTTTTCTGTATTTCAGTGAGTGTTGCCAAATATCAAATTGTTTGGTCGGGATGATGTTTTCATACAGGCTTGTGTTATGCAATAATTCATAAAAAGCCAGAAACAGAATTAAGAAGAGTATTGCAATAACTTCTGTAACTTCTCTCCTAAAGTAATTATGTAAGTTGGGTGGCACTGAAGCTTAATTGATAGAGCATTTGCGTAATATAGTAAACAAGATATTTTAGGTTCAAGTTTTTGCCAAAACTGCAACATTCCAGTTGTCAGCAGGGATGTCACTCAATCCTCGGGGCAAATC
Source organism: Corbicula japonica (assembly GCA_038501625.1). NCBI lineage: Eukaryota > Metazoa > Mollusca > Bivalvia > Venerida > Cyrenidae > Corbicula > Corbicula japonica. Next base: position 293,267 of record JAZAYU010000338.1, on the reverse strand, counting down.
ATTGGCTGGGCAGTCTCTGTGAACAGGAAATGTAAATTGGTGAGGAATGTATTTAGTGGTCAATTAGGTGGTCTCTGTAGCTTGTTCTCAGATAGATAACCACAGATAAATATTGATGCCTTTTATGAAGATGCTGGTATTGATATTATCATATTTGATTGGCTATTTCAGGGGTGATCCAGAAGTTCGTATAATTGGCCTTTAACTTTATAAAATAAGTCTGTTAATGTAAGTTCAGAACAAAAGAAATGCATGGTCATTATTATATAATTTTCAGACTTGGCGGACTATCATATTACAACAAATGACATTTAATTTATTATTTTATTTTAGCTCCAAGGAGCAAAGATTCTGGATATTCCCATTATTGCTACAGAACAGGTTTGCCTTACCATTCATGTTTTTTTCTATGTGTAACAAAGTCTTCTAAAAACACCAGTGACACATTTACATGATTTGATGTCAATTTAAGATTAAAATTGGTGAACAATATTATAAGATTCTGAATGAATTTTAATTTCAATTTCAACCAGCTCATTATGATTCTGACTAGATTGCACCATCAGAGGCAGATTAGGGTCTACACTGCTTTGGATGTGAAAAAAATGATGTTGTGACAATTCAAAGGGTTATTGAGATATCATTTAATTTTGCAGGGACAAGTTTTTGCGCAAAAGCTCAAAATGATTTATTCGTGTGGGTATGAATTTGCACAATTGTATTTTTAAATTAAAAAAAAATATTATTACACAGTGTTATTTCAGTGGTTTGAATTTGTGGGTAAATACCCTAGTGCAAAATTCGCAAAATAAAAACCCACAAAAAAAAATGATTTCACAATAATAGAATACTTATAATTACAGTATCCAAAAGGCCTTGGCAAAACGGTGCCAGAGTTAGATATATCCACCGCAGTGGGTGTGTTTGAAAAAACCAAGTTTAGCATGGTTTTACCCGAAGTAGAGCAAAAGATGAAAGAGCTCTGTGATGGAGATGTAAGACATGTTGTCCTTTTTGGTATTGAGGTATGTTCTGCAGACATCAACTGCATGATCTTTTATTCATTAGATAATTGGGAGGAGGCCCTGGCCTTTCAAATTTGGAAATTTATGCGCGATAATTGTTTTGGGAAAAATTTGTTTATTTTGGGAAAATATTTGGGGAAAATTCATTAAAAGATGGTTACTGGTTTATAATTTGGATAGCCATAAGTATTTTTAACTAAAATTTTATTTTTTAAAGCACTTTATTTTTCAGACTTCAATATTCAAACTCCCCTCAGAGGATTTTGATCTATTTTTTGACATCTTTCATAGAACTTTGGGAAAAGTCTCTGCCACAATTGGGAAAAATACTATATGTTTGGACTGGGAAGTGGCGCTATACAGCCAGGTCTCTGTTATATAAGGATGAAAGGCCCTGAACTGTATCACTGAACCCTTCCTGATGCCTAAACAGAACATGAGCTTTGAATAATTCAATTTGGGAGATTTTGAAAAACGATAAATCAGGACCCAAATTTTATATAGAAAAAAGCAGGACATTTTTCATTATAAATACACCATCAGTTTGAAGAAATTGTGGTCATAAAATTGGGGGAGACTTCAGAAGTATGCCTGTAGATGGTGTCAAGCCTTTAAACTCATTTTACCTGGATAATAACCTATGGTATACCTTATTAATTTTTTTGTCTGTTCCTCCAGAACATAACTTTAACTGCAGTTTTGACTGTTCTGTCTGTCTGTCAAAAATCTGGTTTCCTGTCTATCTCTTATTTACCTCTCAGCCGATTTCAACAAAACCTTAAAATGAAAAGTATCGTGCCGAAGAACCAGGACCTAGTTTGGGCCTGAATTCCCATATTTTTTAAACTTAACAGTGGGAAAAAAATTAAGTTAATGTTATTTGTATAAAATAACATTTGGAATGAAACAAAATGCAACATGTATAAAGGCAGCGGAGCTAGATACAAATTATTTGCATCGTTGGTTATTCCTCCTCGGTCTGTGATTCTTAAAATAAAATCCCGGACAAACAAACTGTAACTTGAACATTAATCTTGCCACACTATGTTGACATGCTTCCTCTTGTTGTTTTTTTCAGGCACATGTTTGTGTGCAGCAGACTGTTCTAGACTTGTTGGAGAGAAATATTGAGGTACATGTGATCGCTGATGCTTGCTCATCCAGAAGTCAGATGGATAGGCAATTTGCTTATGAGGTAAATTGTAGCAGTTTTTAGTTCAGTTTATGCCTATTGTAAACAAACAAATATTCACGTATACAATGTTCACATTTTAGCAAGGACGGACACAATTCGTTGAGGTATATTTATTTTTTTAACCAGGTTTTCCGAAGGAAAAATCCTGATTATTAGATTGGGGTACGTCGGCGAGCGGGCGGCAGGCGTAAACAATTTCTTCTATGCGCAACTCCTCCTACATTTCTCAATGAATTTCAACCAAACTTTCACAGAAGTATTGTCATGAAGTGCCCTGGCGTATATTGTCGGGGTTTGACCACAGGGTCAAGGTCAAGGTCACTGTTGCTAAAAAAAGAAATTCAGTTTCTGCTTAATAACTTGAGTTTGCTTTGGCCTATCGAATCCAAACTTGGTGTATCAGTAGTTTATATCAAAAGGCAGCTTGGGATTGCTACCCAGGTGACTGTGATCAAGGTCAATGTCACTGTTGCTAAAAATAGAAATTCAGTTTCCACTCAATAACTTGAGTTTGCTTTGGCATATTGACTCCAAACCTGGTATATGGGTAGCTTATATTAAGAGGCAGCTTGGGATTGCTACCCAATGTCTGTGATGAAGGTCAAGGTCACTGTTGCTAAAAATAGAAATTCAGTTTCTGCTTAATAACTTGAGTTTACTTTGGCCTATTGACTCCAAACTTGGTGTATGGGTAGCTTACATCAAGAGACAGCTTGGGATTGCTACCCAGGTGTCTGTATTCAAGGTCAAGGTCACTGTTGCTAAATATAGAAATTCAGTTTCACTTAATTACTTGAGTTTGCTTTGGCCTCTTGACTCCAAACGGTGTATTTGTAGCTTATATCAAGAGGCAGCTAGGTATTGCTACCCGGGTGTCTGTGATCAAGGTCATGGTCACTGTTGCTAAAAATAGAAATTCAGTTTCTGCTTAATAACTCGAGTTTGCTTTGGCCAATTGACTCCAAACTTAGTCTATGTGTAGATTATATCAAGATGCAGCTTGGGATTGCTACCCAGGTGTCTGTGATCAAGGTCAATGTCACTGTTGCTAAAAATACAAAATCAGTTTCCACTCAATTACTTGAGTTTGCTTTGTCCTATAGACTCAACACTTGGTGTATGGGAAGCTTATATCAAGAGGCAGCTTGGGGTTGCTACCCAGGTGTCTGTGATCAAGTTCAAGGTCACTGTTGTTAAAAAAAGAAATTTAGTTTCAGCTTACTAACTTGAGTTTGCTTTGGCTTTTTGATTCCAAACTTAGAATATTGGTAATGTACTGTACTTCAGTGTGTTCTGTTCTACCTCGCATTTCATGTATTTTAGAATCAGGTGAGCAATTTAGGGCCAATTGTCCTCCTGTCAATGTATAATGTTATGCCCCTGGTTGTCCATCCATCCGTTTGTTAGCAATTTTGTGTCTCCTTATTTAAGTATATATAAAAGGGAGAATACTCTGTTATTGTAAAACTTTGTTTCTTTTTCACATGATGTATATCTACTGACTTTAAAAATGATCAGCCATCAGTCTGGAAAATGAAAACCTGGTTTTATGACAATTTCCTGTATCTTGTTTTCATTATTTTCTTATTTCTAAAACATATTTTCATATCCCTGCAAAAATATTCATGCAATTAATTTTAGAGTCATCAGTGTAGAGGGAAAATTAATTTGTCACAAATTATTTTGGTATACAGTATTGTCAAACATGTCCTTACTGACCAATCCCGAAAGTGATTGTTAAAGATAGGTGGTATTTGTTCACAGGTGATTTCTCCTTTAAATCATTGAGTGAACAAACTAGATGTGATCTTTATCCACAGGCGGTCTTCATTTGCAGGTGGTTTTTAACAAAAATTACCAGCCAAAATGGCCTTATTTTGGTCAAAATGTCCCCTTCAGAAGTCAAAATGGTCCGCTTTTCTTAAATATCATTCAGAACAGCCCAAATTTGGTAAAAAAAAACTCCCTTTTAAAGTCAAGTTGGCCCCGGGTCAGTCAAAATCCTTTATCTATCAATTTTACAGATATTTCGTAGTAATTTTGAATAACATCATAATTGAAAACTGCTAATTTGCCTTTGATAAAATTATGTACTGTACTTGAATTGTCTGTCAAATAATATTTAAATTAGAAACTCAAAATTTTATTTTGATAAGCATCACAACAGACAATGTCACATGCTGTAGTGTGTTGATTCGCAATGAAAGTGTCAATGTTAGAGGGTTGTTCAACAAGAACTGCCACATTCAGAAGACACAGCCTCCCCACACAATCAAGAAGAAGAGAGGAAGAGAGAGAGAGCATAAAGAAAGTGGTTGTGTATTTTCTAACAATGACTTTCGACTTGTTTGGTGATCAGATATTACTACCTTGTCAACAGACACTGATTTTTTTATTGTACGACGGGCAAATTCAGAAAATAATTGCTAGTCGGCAGATCCTAGCTGTTTGCCAGCTTGTACCAATTGATTAAGTTGTAACCATAAAACACAATCAGTAATAGATATTTATGATCTTTGTTACATTAAAACATAACTAGAAGTTGATATTTGTATTGATATTTAATAATTATGTTATTAAATTCATTAAGAATAAAAGTTTTCTTAATTCTTTAAAAATGAAAACGCCCCTTACTACTATAAGCATTCTGCCTTAAGCTGAATGTCAAAATTTGAAACATAGTGCCTGGAGATACTACATGCACATTTAGTTATTTTGCTCATTTTTCTTATGACATAAAGGTTCAGTTTTGACTTATAATCGCAAGGGGCCGCTTTGATCAAAATAAATAAATTTTCTCGGGATACGTTTTTACCAAAATATGACTGTTTTGACTTGGGGCCGTTTTGAATACGAGCCGTTGTGACTGGATACTGTAACGATTGTTGGACTTTATTTCATTTTAAACAAAGCATAGTGTCATATAATTTTGTTGACAATAAATTTTGATTTTTTTTCAGGCACTTTGATGTAATATCCTAAAAATCAGTCCAAATATATCATTATTATATCACAAAAACATAAAATTCCTGTATGAATATTTTTTTGAATTAATGTCACATAAACATCTTTGGTGTGTTAAAACAGCTGTACGGAATTTATTTATATTAATTGGTTAGACTTTCTTATTGTTTGTTTTTGAAATCAAATTGTGTTTTATTGCAAGTTTATTTCTTTCATGATCTAGTGTTCATCACTGGTTTTGTTTACAGAGATTTCGAGCTATTGGGGCCACTGTTACTACAAGTGAAGCCATTTTACTACAGCTGGTAGGAAATAAAGACCATCCAAAATTTAAGGAAATTCAAGGACTAATAAAAACAAGTGCACCTACATCAGGATTGGTTAAACTGTGACCTTAGAGCTGTGTGTTAGGTTCTTCATATGATACAAACGCAAAGTTCAGGGGCATAGCTACATTGTGTAGCCCTCTATCTGTGTGGATTCATAATTCTGCTAGGAGAGGGATGGGTTTGCAAGAGGGCCCAGTGTGCCAACCACCTTCCCCACAGAATATTATGAAAACAAAAGGCGCAATCTGTTGCATTGGACGTTCTGGGGCAAATCATATGGATTCAGCTGAATACTGGCGTACAGATAGCTTTGCACCTGAATTTAGTTGGAATACTAAGCTCCTGAGATACAGTACTATTTCTGTTATTTTAAGACATAAAACTTCTTTTTCTGGTATATATGGAGAAATTTATTGATTTGTTTTACAAAAATGCTTTACAATTGATTACAAATTAAAGCCATTGGAAATAATGTTTGTTATTTGATGTTGCACAATATACAATGTTAGTGACTTTAAAGGGATTTCGATTTAAGGGTGAACATTTCAGACATAGGTAACCAATACTGTCATACACATGTATTTTTGCAATTTCACGTGCACATTGAAGGTTTCATAAATTATTATACTGGTTATAATATTTTAAGAATTATTTGTACACAAAAAACTCTAAAGCATTAATAATTATTATAGAATTTTGGATTGCCTTGTTATTAATTCAGACTGCTCAGGATATTGCCCCGTCATGACAGATTAATGAACATCTGAAATAAAAAGAAAATTTGATTTTTTAGCTCGACTATTCGAAGAATAGGGGAGCTATCCTACTCGCCCCGGTGTCGGCGTCGGCGTCCATTAAACAAATGCGTTAAACAAAAAATGCACTTTGGTCCATAACTTGAAAACTACTTATGATATCAACTTCAAACTTGGAATATATATTCACCATCAAATTCTACATCCTAACCAACAAGACCTATAACTCTGCTACAAATATTTTTCAAGTTATGCCCCTTTTACACTTAAATTTTGCGTTAAGGAAAATATGCACTTTGATCCATAACTTATAAACTACTTGAGATATCAACTTGATATTGGAATATATATTCACTATCAAATTCTACATCCTTACCAACAAGACCCGTAACTCTGATGTAAATATATTTCAAGTTTTGCCTCTTTTTTCTTATATTTTGTGTTAAGCAAAATATGCATTTTGCCCATAACTTTAAAACTGCTTGAGATATTGCCATGAAACAAGAAATATGTTTTCACCATCAAAATCTACATCATAACCAACAAGACCCATACCCTGCTTCCAATATTTTTCAAATTATGCCCCTTTTTCACTTACATTTTGTGTTAAACTTGGCCCTTAACTTTAAAACTACTTGAGCTTTCACCTTGAAACCTGGAAATTATATTCACTGTCAAAATCAAGGTCATTATCAAGAACACCCATAACTCTGCTACCAATATTTTTCAAGTTATGCCCCTTTTTCACTTATGCAATTGTCCTATAATTTTGAAACAACAGGAGATATTACTTTGAAACTTGGAATATATGTTTGCCATCAGTTTCTTAATCATTATCAACAAGATCCATAACTCTATTGAAAATATTTCTGCCTCTTTTGCATTTAGCTTTTACCTCGACTATTCGATATTTTATTGAAACTTTGAATATTTTTTCACCATCAAAATCTACATCATTACTAACAAGACCCATAACTGTAATACAATTACTCTACAAGTTATGCCCCTTTTTCCACTGTTCCTTTTTTCACTTATATTTTCACAATAAGTGCACTTCATTGATAACTGTGCAAATACTTAAGGTATCAACTTCAAACTTCTATTATATTTTCATTTCAGTTCTTTTTCTGTAACATTACTGAAGTGATTGATATTTGACTAAAAGTAAATGTCTCTAATAAAAAATTACTAACAAGTTTTCTAACAAATTCATAGTTATTCTCCTTTTCAGTTTAATATTTATGGTACATTAAGGAACTATTTCTGTTATTTGAAATGAATTTCTCCCTTACCATTCACTTGTTAATATTTTTCCCGATTGCACATGAATGTATGGCCATAGTTGTTATTGTTTTAATCTTCAAATTGCATTTGTTTCAAATGATTCGAATAGTCGAGCATGTTGTCTCCTCTGACAGCTCTTGTGTCAGTGGGGTCTAAGTGGAATTTTGCAGGGACTCAATAGTCTCAATAAATAGTAAATACACAAAAAGAAACAAAATAAAACATCACTTTAAATTCCCATATGAGTGATATGATACTGACAACAATAGGTTTTATCCTTTTGACCTAAATAATTATGGAAACAATATAAGATATTTGAAAAGTGTGTGACGTTGATTTTTTGCTTGTCGCTTTTTAGTCGCGTAAATGAGTGACAAATGTATGATTTGCCTCTTCATAATTAAAAGTTCTTTGAAAAGAACACAACATACTGATGTCAGTATTATTATTCTCATGTGGGGGCAAACTTGTGTTGTTAAGTTTTTGTGAGTTTATGTGTATACAATGTAAGGGGATTTTTAGGTAGGTCTAGCTTTTTTCTTCACTATTCCTAGACTAACTTTTCTTAAAGGCTGTCCTCTAAAATCCATGCCATGAACGGATAATAATATTATTTTATGTATATATGTTCTCTTGTTTATGTATTGTACATACAGAGAAAAGCAAATGTAATAAACTTGGAACTTATAATAAACATTCATTAATACCGATTATTTGTGTAAAGTTTTATTGAACTGCATTATGCCGTTAGGGAGATTTTGATATTTTCATTTTTACGAATGACAGTGCAATGACGACTGAATGAGGCCCGCAAATTCGATTTTAGCGAGACAGGTTTATAATAAAAGGAACATAATAACAGTATGCTAACTGTTGGTTCTGGTTTGGTATCTAATGCGTCTAATGTAGGTCAGGGTCGGTGGCGCCAGCCCTATCAACAAAAAACAATTCAATTGTAATTTTCTGCAGTAATAAAAATATGAAATATGCATATCAGGAATGGCCTCAACCAGAAAAACAGCCTCCCTACGCTGCCTAATAAAATACCAAATACATAAAATACCAAAATCATACATAACAATAAAATTATATACATCATTATCACATTACACAAACATATAACAAAATAAATAACGGAAAACGATTACAGTAAAACTTCGAAAACTCGAATACTCAGGGGGATTATGAAATTGTTTATTGCCGAGTGCTCGAGTTTTCGATGTTCGAGTTATCGAAGTTTTACTGTATTATTTATAGTAAATAAACAAAATTATGTGAATTGTCATTCAGTTGCAAATGGAGGATAGAACTATGCATGTTTAACAAAAATGTTAATGTGACTTTTTTACTTGGAACATAAACCACAATAAGCCTATCACGAATGACCGCATCCAGCAGATGTGCGCAAATAGCGCTACTGTGAATTTCAAATGATAGTGCCTCTAGCTGGGAGCTAGAGCAGGGATTGTGTAACAATGTCTCCCGGGGAAAGCGTGAAACGGTAAAACTAGAATCATCTTCACAATTTATGCCGTGTTTCTTTATCCCTTTGTTATGAGTAAATATCGTATTCGTAAACCATTAAAGCTCTTCGTCATAAATGTCCACATTTCCTTTCAAAGGCCTGATGGCGTTTTCTGCATCCCAACAGCAAACTTGTGACAGAATATAAATCTGCGCAATGAACGACAGAATCCAAATACTCCAATGTACACACAGCATCGCCAGACTAAAGATTTTTACAAAATTACTACAGTACTTTAACGGGTCAGTACACGGGAACAAGAACGGTTCAGTCACCCATATAGTTCCTGAAAATATTGAAATACATGTATAGGTTAAGCAAGGCTAAAACAACAAAAAGCGAGCGCAATGCCCCAAAAACAACAACAACAACAACAGGGTTTCGTCTACAATTTTACCTAACATAGACATAACTATGACAAAACACATTTAAGAGTTACGAAACTTGTTCTGATTATAATTGCAACTGCAATGTCAAACAACTATGTTAAGTTTCAAAGCTCTAGCTTGAATGTTAATTGAGAAACAAATGAAGGTAATTGAGTACACGCCTTGTTTAGTTGACCAAAACAATTTTACTTGTTTGTTCATATGAGAACCTGTTGGTGCAAGTGTCGGGTTGGTAAATGATAAAGGAACTTTAAAATCCACCAAGCACGATAAATTACAAAATATTACAGGCTCGGTTTGATTGAGCATGTTCATGATCAGTAACAGAAGTGCATATTACTGGTTATACCGCATAGCCCCGACGTAAGACCAAATCAATATTAAGACAAGTATAAGTGCTCAACTTCGAGTGAATCGGATGTAGACAGTCCATTAGTTATGTATTTTTCTGCCCAAAGCGTAAAGTAACTAAAATATAATATATAATACTATAAATATATAAATGCATACCAATTATCATCCATGCTGAATACATAATAAACTCAATGAATGCAAGCAGCCTCCAACAGGTCATGCCATAGTAGCCATCTTTGATCGCTTTCACACAGTATATCATAACCACAAGAAGCCAAGTCCCAGAGCAACCTCTCAACCAGTATACGAGCTTGGGACTGCATGGGCAATCGTCTCGAAAGATTATACCTGAACACATAGCAATATTTATCAGTTAGCATATTCCGCGCAATTTTGTTCTTGACAGACCTATTTGAATATTAAATTTGAGTATTAAAATTAGTAAACAAGGTAACATGTGGTTTTAATAGCTTTAATCAGACTTTGCTAAATAGCCCTACTTAGTTTTAGTTGCTTCCTGGGTCAGGCCATAATCGCATGTACCTAAGAAGCAATAATGCTTCTCCCGCTTCAGGTAAAATCCAAGAAAAGTATGATTATTTGCTTCATACCTGAAACAATCTAATATTAACACCAAAGCCATCACCGGCGGATGCTCATCTCAGATAAAAAGAATGCTCTATTTATAGTACCTTAAAATCTATAAATAAACATTTTTTATATTAAAATAACATATACTTTAGCATGCTGCCCCGATTAATATTGCCATCATCGGCGCATGATCACCTCAGATAAAAGGAATGCTCTATTTATAGTATCTAAAAATCTATAAATAAACATTTTAAGTATTAATCTTACCTATACTTAAGCATGCTGCCCCGATTGATACGGCGAGAAAGATAGGAATACCATACAGAAGCGTTACTGAAACTGTTAAAAAACAGTAATACACGACTTATCACTGGGATAGATAAGATTCACACAGGGGATTAGCCCAACTTATTGTGCGCAACAACGGCCTTTTTTATATACATGTATACAATGACCGCCCTCCGCGCACAACCCAGTTAGCATTCAAATCAATGCGCAAAATGTTCATTCTATGTCTATTTGCCAGCGACAAGAATCCAAGAATCCGATCACAATAAATAGGATATTTCACTATATATACGCGGGTTCCCCTGGTGTATGCTTTGCAATACTTAATCATACTAAATTGCAAATTAGAGTACGGATCATGTCCTTTTAAACCTTAATATCTGTTCTTAGTTGTGTTAATGGTTTTTGGTAAAACAGGAGTAACATGACTAATAAAATAATATTAGGAGCCGATATATTGTCAAATTAAGTACTAATTATGGTGGATTTTTACATATGCTGCAGCAACTCTTTATGAAGTTGTGTTATTAAAAGCTTCAAAGAGTCGTCGTTGTTTGCATTTGCTATAAGATACCGTTAACTTATTCGACATACACTGTGACTTATTCCAAGACTGACATACATATATGTCGCTGCTAAGTAACAAATTTAATAGTTCGAATCAAAGACAGACATTTGCAGTATACATAATATAGCAGTAAGATACTCACAAAGTTCTTATATGACTATTACTAAAACTGACATTTAACGCAACTATACAATTTAAGGTATTAATACAGTTTTACTGACACTACTTACTCAAAGACCGACATTTGCCGCGAATATATGATACTAATAAAATTTGCACTAATACGAATAACACAAAGACCTACTGATATTTGCCAAAGAAGTAAAATACTCATTATAAACATTTATATAACGCAAGGTAAGACTTGCATTTGCTTTGTTATTTAGAAAAAAGTAAAGTGAAATATGCATATCAGAAATTACCACACCCAGAAAACACAGACTCCCCACGCAACCACAATGTAGTGTGGAAAGGAGAAACTAGTTTATAAAAAGATCATTTTCAAATAAACCACCACAAATAATTAACGAAAGAGAGAACCTTTACGGTTACCGCATTGTAACGGTCACTTGGAGTTTAAACTAGGTTCTAGGGTGCACGTAGCTCACACTTGCCCCAACAGTTCTCAAATGAACAAACGAGTACAATGTTTCTTGTTAAAAAAGCTCCAACCCACCTTACAACTCGACATTGGTGCGTCTCAACGCCACACTGACATCTTTATCATCGTATGGATGGTGTAACTTACCACAGGATAGTAATGCGACTTACTACCGGAAAGTAATACGACTTACCACAGGAGAGTAATACGACTTACCACAGGAAAGTAATACAACTTACCACAGGAAAGTAATACGACTTACCACAGGGATGTAATACGACTCACCACAGGAAAGTAATACGACTTATCGCAGGAATGAAATAGGACTTACCACAAGACAGTAATACGACTTACCGCAGGAATGTTATACGACTTACCACAGGAAAGTAATACGACTTACCACAGGAAAGTGTACGACTTAACACAGGAAAGTAATACGACTTACCACAGGAATGTAATACGACTTCCCACAAGAAAGTAATGCGACTTACCGCAGGAACGTAATACGACTTACCACAGGAAAGTAATACGACTTACCACAGGAATATTATACGACTTACCAGAGGAAAGTAATGCGACTTACCACAGGAGATTATTACGACTTACCACAGGAAAGTAATACGACTTACCACAGGATTTGCATTCACCTCGCCATTTGCAACAGCACGTTATAACTTCGTACCATCTCAGTTCATCAATAGTTGTCATTTCTTTTTCCTTCTCTTTCGGTTTACCCATCTCGTCTTGGCGGTCAAAAGTAGTGATTAAGAAAGTGTTCGTTTAAACCGCCTTGTCCGACATAGCGACTATATATAAGACGTCCCTCGCACTCTTTTGTTGCTGTCTCGGTGACTTAGATGTCCTTGTGGGTTTGTTTCCTTCCGTTATATAACGAGATTTTCAAAACAGTACTCAAAGTTTTCAACAACTCAGTTTTCTTTATTGTTTGTGTTTTAATTCAATGCACGTTATGCGCTTGGTACAAGCATAGATAACGGTATTAAAGAATACATTTCATTTACATTCCCCAGTCTTAAACAACTTGAACGTTGTTGTATTCGTTTTCCAGAACTCGGTTTACCTACGGCAACAAAATCGCAGAAAATTATTTCATTAAACTTAATTAAAATGTTAAGTTCTACAATTACGCTTAGCTTAATGTCATTTTACTTATAAACTGATCCTTTTGTTTTTGTGTATTTTGGTAATGTTAAGCTAAAAGGAATATGGTCTGGTGATCATGAAAGCGACGATAATATCAAGTTTCAACTAATGTAATAATAATGTTTACTCTTAAGGCATTAAACTGTTATATACTGAAACGATTTTTAAAAATAAATCTGTGAATGGGGAATATATATGGTAAAATGTTAGAAATATGATGATGATTATGATGATAATGATGATGGTGATGATGATGATAATGACGCTGATGGTGTTGATTATTAAGATGATGATAAATATGATGAGGACGACAATTATGCTGATAGTGATGACTGTAATAATGATGATGAGTATGAAGAAGATGACAATTTCAATGATGATGATGATGATGATGGTGATGATGGTGGTGATGATTATGATTGCGGCGACTTTTACCATGGAAATGCATATTAAAGTCCACACTGCCTCGCCCTGGGTTAAACGCAACACAAAATTTACACCAGTAGAAACTATTATCAAACCCAAGCGGTAGTATGCATATGGCGGTGAACATGGAACCTTCATCGCGGTATTTTTGGTTAACACCATATTTCATTCCAGCAGCGTATGGTCCCCAGATTAAAGAACGGGTTTGCCCTAAACGAGAAAACAATGGGTGAAACTGAATAGAAAATAATTTTACAGGGGATCTGAGAATATAAATCCTGCATGAGAATACCAGAAAAAATGCCCTCATGTACATGAAAATAGGTCCGTCTCTTATCTGATCTTAAATATATCTCAAACTGCAAACGAACAAGAAAATGAAGCAATTAAGCAATTAATTTAAATATAATGTTAAATATATAGGCGTTTATTAATTTTAAAAATGAAAGTATCTGACGTCAATCGTTTAACATACACCGAAACGCTTTAAAAACACAACACCTATTAAGTAACATGAAATTATTTCTTTAATTTCAGTAATACCAGAATTTTACTTGCAAATACTATACTTCATTCTATTCAATATTTGTTTGAGGTAAATGCAAATCGCCGCATTTTGTATAATATTACCACACACAATTAAAGGCCGTTTTCAGTCATTATTGCACGTTCATCGATAAAAAAGATAATCAACATCTCTATAACGGAAAAATGCAGTTCAACAAAACTTTGCAAAATTTCATGCTATTTATGTTTTGCATATATTTAGAAAAGTAAGAACAGTAAAGAATCAAAGGACTGAAGGTACTGATGGGTCGGCCATCAAAACACAATTGAAAAGCGATTGATCTTTGGCAAAGAGTTTGTGTTTGATTAAGTTGGACCAGAAACAAACTTTCGCCTCAAGGACGGGGACCAATTTACTTTATGACCTCTGAGACATAGATCTTCGACCCCAAAATAATTAAGGTCCAATTAACAAGTCAAGGCAAATACTGTTATCAAGTTTGAAGACGCAGTGACATGGAGAGCAAAGCTGGTGGAAGGACAATATGTCTAAAAAAAAGGTGAAATATGCATATAATTAGAATATGATTGGACTTGTAGACGATAATATGAAATAAGACAATGCCTCTCTCGGAACTGACCAATCAAAATTAAGTGAATGATATCATACTACATAGGACATATGGTCAACAGTGAAACAGAAAGGGTCAAAACTTAACCAAATGTGACCTTGACCTTAAGAATTTGGCACCATCATGAGCATGTTGTCATAAGTAATATAACTTGAAAGTTTCATGAAGAAATATTGGGGAATGGCAAAGTTATAGTCAACGTTGAGTTTTCATGTCAAAATCAAAGTACAAAAAGGGGCATAACTCCATCAAATGTGACCTTGACCTAAAGAATTTGGCATTATAATGAGCCTGTGGTCATAAGCATTATACATGTAATTTGAAAGTTTCATGAAGAAATATTAAGAAATGGCAAAGTTATAGCCAACGTTAAGTTTTCGTGACGGACGGACGCTCCCACAGAGGGGCATTTGTTGGGTATTTCTTTTGTTTAAAACTACCCAACAAGCGAAGAACTACCCAATAACAGACTAACGGAATGAATGGAAAGTTCTCACAGATGGGCATTTGTTGGGTATTTTGGTACCCAACAAGTGCCATCAGTGGGCCCGGATGGACCGAAGTACAAAGCGATCCCTATGAATCGCCATTTCTTCAAAAGGGCGACACAAAAAGTAGCTAAGCTTGTCATTGTCTTTGAATATTCAAACTTGAAATCAACAAACAGAATTGGGTCACATGATTTAAAATAATACATGATTTAAAATAATACTACAAGTGACACTATGTTTTTTTCAATAGTTTTATTTTTCAGCAAATAATGTTCAAACACACAATTACACTGATGCTTTTTTGTCAACTGATGCTCTTTCAATGTGGTGCACATTCTAAGGTTTTGTTATATTTTATTTAAATTGTCTCATTTTCGCACCCACTATTTGTATCGACCTTTTGATTTTTTTTATTCTTGTCCGTTACAAAAGCAGCATGTTCCATTGCAGGAATTAGTGGCAATATAAAGGCTGTATGCTCCCTCAGACAGTCCTAGACAGAATTGTCAAACTGGTCTCCTCACAGCATTCCACGTGAAGCTGTTATCCTGAAATATTAATTTCAACAAATTACCTATTTATATTGAAGTTTAAGCATAATTTATGGTCTATGCTTTTTTTAATTTATTTGTCGAAATTAGAAACTGATAAATATTTGACAATAAATTAGTTTTGTCCAATAATATTAATTTTCTTGCCCTGGCAATACTACATTTATCCTGACTCTTGACATGGTAACCCTTGGGTTCTCATTTTTGTTCATTGGTTGTGGTGTATGTTTTGAAACTGACCATATTTTATTCATTTCTTATGATGAACCTTTATGTTGGCCATGTTATTGGGCCAAGGGTAGTCATATATGCCAGAGGCAGAAGGCCGAGGGTATATATAACAGCCCGAGGCCCAATAACATGGTCAATAGAAATATAGAATCTACTTGAGTGATAATTTTATTAATTAACAGAATAAAAACATCAAATTCATATGAAGACTAAAAGTTCTGGGCCAATACAGGGGTTCTGAGCAAATATTGTAATTGCTGGGCCATCATAAAATAGTTAAGTATGAATGTGATATACAATGTAGTTTCTGCCAGGATTATGGCATGATCAGGTCAGGTGATGACATGCCTCGAGATTTCGCTACACTGCAGCCATGTAAAAAGGACAAAGTATGGAATACCTGTACTGTATATTCATACAGGGCTCTCACTAGAGAGAGACTTGAAGGAAGTAGTCCCATCAAAAGTGACCAGACTTCTCTCTTCATTGAGCTTTGGGAGAAGTCTTTTTGTATTTAATATATAGGGAAAGAATGCCATTGACTGCAAACTTCTCCATAATTTAGTAAATTATGACAAAACTCAGGGCTTTTCATCCTTATATAACAGAGGCCGATATTCGGCTACTTCCCAATCCGAAAAATATAGTTTTTTTCCCAATTGTGGCAGAGTTTCTTCCCAAACTGCAAGACATAATTTCCCAAAATCTTAGAAATTCCCCCTAGAAATGTTAAAAAATCGATTAATTTGTTTACATTCGTTATTTCCGGAGAAGCGTTTGTCTGGTATCGACTTTTTTGACATACTATAAGCGGAAGTACGCATGGCACCCGTGTTACGCAAAACCAGTCTAATCCGTCTAATCAGTTTAGTTCCGATAGACTCTTACTCAGTCGTTATCGCAGTGAAACAGTCGAACGTTCCGAAAGTCTGGATTTTATTCCGTTTCACGGGAGATAAATCGGTATTTCTTTCCGGTTGCATCCATCAACAAATGTCGCATAACGGTAAATATTACTGCAAATCCGTGAAACGCAAAGAAAACCAGAAATCGTTATTTGACTATGGGGTAAAAAAACAAAAATTAGATTCAAAGGGTGCAACGTCTACCAAGGAAATCCCCAGTATTTCTAATGTTGCTGCCCCAGATTCTTCCAGTTCCATACTCGTTTCTACAACAGAGGTCCCTGTTAGTGTTGCTACCTCTGACTCTGGCATTTGTTCCACAGAGGTACCTGAAAGTGTTGCACCCTCTTACTTGTTGAAAAAATCAAAGATGCAAAGGAAAGAGACATGGACCTTTGAAGCTTGTGAATACTACATGTTTAGAATTGTGAAAATCTGAAAAAAGAAAGTGCTATAAGAATTAAATTAATGTTAAAATGCTCATTTTTATATTAATTTGTACTCCAGTACCCCTTATTTCAATAAATTTTGTTTTCCCAAAATGAACAATCATCGCGCAAAAATTTCCCAAAATGAACAATTATCGCGCATAAATTTCCCAATTTGAAAGGCCAGGGCCTCTTCCCAATTTCCTGATGAAAAGCACTGAAACTTCTCCCTGATAGGTGAGAGCCCTGTTAATAGTCAACTAATAAAATAAAAACATACCATTAGCCTTCTTCCTCTGCTCTTCCAATTCCATGCTTTTTGAACCAGAGATGTCACATTTCTTTCATTTGATTATAACACTGAAATACATATTTAACAATTACTTTGATC
This sequence comes from Corbicula japonica, assembly GCA_038501625.1. Classification (NCBI taxonomy): domain Eukaryota; kingdom Metazoa; phylum Mollusca; class Bivalvia; order Venerida; family Cyrenidae; genus Corbicula; species Corbicula japonica. The sequence continues at coordinate 275,673 of JAZAYU010000338.1, read as the reverse complement.
TTTGCTCAAATTACATTCTTTATAATAAATGATTTTATTGTTTAAGTTAGTGATCATAAAACTATTAATTTACTCTCATTTTGTACTATGCTATAATCACTTTCTTCAGATTGTTTTTATTCTGCATTGGAATTCATTCAGTCAGAGGTGTGTCTACAAAAAGTCACACACAATCTTTTGGACTGTGCAAAATGTTTTTCCTTGTGACATCAATAAGCATGCTCGACATTTAACTTGCTAGTTGGTTTGAAAAAGAGTGATGTCATTTGTTTTGTAGTTAATATGCCTGTTCCAACAGCCATTCAAGAATATTTCATAAAGTTATATTGATTAACTGGATGAAGTTAGTATATCCATATTCTTGCATCACTGCCAGAGAAGTTATTATGTGTTTCCTTACATGCACAGTTTCTTTGCTATCCATCATTGGAAAAAATCATGTGACTGCAAAAAGCCAAAAATGTGTTGAACTGGTCAATTGGGTTGTCACTAAAAATTTACAAAGGGGTTCCTTTCCAAATAACTACCAGTAATTTATTTTACATTGCTGATCAGAATTCAAGTCTGGGTAAAAATCATAGAACTAAATAGCCATAAATGTCTGAAGTAGTTTTGGTTTATTTTACTTTAAAACAATTTGTATTGGAAAGCTTATAAATACTTGTTACATCAAAATTATTAAGCTGAAACACTGGGTAAACCCAGGTTCATTTCAATACTGAATACTTGTGTAACATCAAAAGGGAGGTAATATATTCATTTTCATAATTTGGCACATGTTTGTAGTTAAAAAAATTTAAATATTTGGTTTTCATTTCATAATTTATTGTTACTTTGTTGTTAGGCAATTCTACTATTAATAAGACTTAATTTAACACTATGAAACTTAAGGTATCGCAAACATTGCAAATGGCAAAAATAGGCTAAAATTTCAAAAAATGAATTGTGGGGGAAATACTTATTGCCACCTGGATTTTAGTTATTAAATGTATTTAGCTATGGATGTAGTGCCAATTCGTCAAAATAATGTTAGAGTTTTCAAGAAATTCAAGGAAATCTTACTTCCTGGTTCAAAGTGAAAGTAGAAAGTGAAAGTAGGAAGTAAGTTTTCCTTGAATTTCTTCAAAACCCTTACATTATTTTGACAGATTGGCTCTAAACATTGTAGACCAGCATATACTTATTTCAGGTATTAGTTGCTTTGGTATATTGTCCATGAATTTCAGAGTTCTCATGCAAATGGTTTTTCTTTTGTTTTAGTATGTGCTTGGTAATTAGAACATGAATTAGACTAAACTGAGCTTGCAAACATTTACTACATCCAGACTCCAGAGCTAAATACATTTATTTACTAAAATCTAGGTGGCAATAAGTATTTCCCCCAAAATTCATTTCTTGAAATTTTAGCATGTTTTCGCCATTTGCATTGTTTGCGACCTCTTAATTTGAGTTATACATAAAATGTGTGATGGAGATGTTTCTCTTGTGGAAATCCCACTTGTAAATGGTTACAGATCTCATCCATTCAGTACAGATAACAGATTTGGGGAAAGTTTTAAACTTTATTTTAATGCCAGGTGAGATCAAACTGTTCAATACTGAATTTACATTATTTGCATTAGGTATTTGAGGTAATCATTAACATTGTTCTGTAGAAAATTTCTAATTTATGAAGTGATTCATTTACAATATCATATCAGCATAGTAATTACTGTTGCACTGTTGAAACAGAAAACAGAATAAATAACATCAAATTGCTTTAAGTCCATTCATACTGTATTTTTGGGCCCAGAGCATGAACCTTGTGGGTAGTAGTCGCCCCACCTAAACCAGTCTGGCTAAACCTTGTGGGTAGTACTAGTTGTCGCCCCACCTAAACCAGTCTGGCTGCATGTCAATTTAAATGAACACTGATTTATCAGATTACAGGAACCTGAATTTCCATCTAAAAATATCCAGATCTGGAAAAATATTACATGGATTTGTACCCCACCCACTTACATGTTACAAGAATTTACCAGTTTTAATGTTGACACAGAGTTATGGTAGCTCAAGCATTACAAATAAACTAAAATATATTGTTTACAAAAATTACATCTCCTAAAACAGTCATTGTGGATTTAACTCAAACATTTTTATTTTACCTTCACTTTTGTTGTCCACTTCATTGCATGATGTCAAACAGTTCTATACAGCTTCAAATGGGGTATTATGTCAAACTTAGTTGATACGGGTCTGACCAGATCCAAAGATCATCTAAACCTGTTTATGAATAATTAAATAAACAAATTAATATACATATAATAAATAAATACATGATTATTCTTTCTTCCAGGATGCTAAATTCACCCGAAATGCATTTAAGAGATACATGTACTATTTTAAATAAATTCATATAATTTGTGAAGTTCCTGTTCTGTATACTCAGTGAATCCCTGAGGTTCTACTCTTTCTTCTTTTGGTTTTCCCTGGGTTATTTTGAGAATATCTGTTCTGATTAAATGACCTGTGAGACATCATTGAATGGAGTGCAAGACAAAATTGAAAGTACCGGGGTAGTAAAAACTTCTGATAGCGGATTTCACCGACCGTTCCAAGGCGGTGACCACTCGGGTTCTCATTTTTGTTCATTGTTAGTGGCGTCTGACAGTCTCTTTTGAAACTGATCATTTTATTTACAATGCTCTCTCCCTCTCTTCTCTTGACTGTGTGGTGAGGATGTTTTTTCTGAATGTGGCGATTCCCAATATGCATTTCAGAAGGTCTACATATAAGGTGCAATTATTCAGAAAACCCTGTGTCAACTATGCAGCTGGTTATGATTTGGGAATGGGTTATGATATGGGAAAATTTCATTCAAGTCAGATCTGGATAATATCTATCTGATGCCAATGAAGATTCAGGTTCTTTTGATCAAATGCATAAAATGCATTCATTAATATATCTGTTAAATCAATTCATGTATGATTTTTAACTTACTTTAAACACAATTTTCAACAGATCAAAATGTGTTAAAAATAAATCATTGTGAATTAGATGCTTTATGTTTGAAGCATTAAAATGGAAATAAAAATCTTACAGGATATTCGTTAATCGTAAAAAATCCGACTTCTTTCAATGCAATACATTGAAATGATTTTATTACTTACATCGCTTCAAGGTTCCACAATAAATAGCCACAATGATTAGGGCCCTAAATTAAAAAAAAAAGTTTTGCCTTGTCCTACTCAGTGTTTTGAAACTCCTACTTTCGTTTTGGAGAGTGCATTAAATGACGTAACGGGACGTAACGTTCAATAAAACCTAAAGAGCCAAAATCTCGTTTACTACGGTATAGTCTTTCGAATCCAAACATGGTAAACTTCAGTCAGTTGAAGACGGTGAGTATTCTGTAAGAAGTATATAAAAGTTCAGTTTTACAAAGATTTTGTAACGTGACCATTCGTAAACCACCAAATCCACCTCCATTTTCCATATATGAAAAATTCTATTTACAAAGAGAAATGCTATTGTCAATATACATTCAAATGTAACATGGGTGTTATAAAACATTGCATCACGAAAATAACTCGATAAATACTCACTATTCAGTTGATTGCGATGGATTTTTCGTCTTAACCGAATGTTGTCGAATCCAATATGGCAATCCGCCATTAGGTATTCATGCGCGTTCATGTCTCAAAATCTTGTCTGACGTTCCACGAGTTAAATTTCTTCAAATATTGATTGATTCCATATGTTTAAATATAACTTTTATTATTTTGCACAGCATTACAAAATTGACCGCTCTGCAGCATTGACTTACTTTTTGAAACTAAGAACTATATTCTAGGGTAGCACGCAAGACTGTCGTAACAACATTGAAATGAAGAAAGAGGTACGACAGTCTTGCATGCAACCCTAAATTGTTAGGTTTGCAGTAATTCAAAACGATTGTCGAAAACCGGCTAAACTGGGTCGTGCCGACCCAAAAATGACTAGATTCAAATGACTAAATGACATTCCCTTAAATTCTATTTACATCTTTACTCAAATTCAAAACAACACGAAGGATCACTTTAAATGCCCACATAATTAAGTTAAAAATATAATACTGACAACTGAAAAAATGTGTTCACTTTCTCCGTTCTCCTAGTTTTAATATACATTAAATAAATTGTACCAGATGCTCGCAAAATAAAACCTGTTCGAACCTTGCAGACTCTTGAAATAATAACTGTTAATATAGCGTGGTTAGATCGCATGGTTATTTATCATGAAAGGAAACGTGACTGAAAACTTTTTAGAAAGAAATGTATAGCTTTAACAAATGAAATTTGCATATCAGGAATGGCCATATCCAGCAGACACAGCTAAAATGTAAAGAGGAAACAAGAGCATGGTATTACAATAATCAGTTTCAAAATGGACGACACAAACAACGCCTTGGAACGGTCAGTGGCAAAACAATTTTGCTAAACCAGGTTCTAGGGTGCATCAACCTCACACTTGCCCCAACAGGTTCTCATATCACAAAGCAAGCACAATTTGTCTTACTGAGATATTTTCATTTTAATACAAGTTTTGAAATATGCATGCCAATCAATACTGTTTCTTTCTTTTTTATTTTTAGTTCTACAGTCATTATTGCACGTTAATTGATAAGAAATAAAATGATCAAAAAATCTCTCTTACGACGGCAAAACGCAGTAAAATAAAACTTTGCTTCATTTTATCGTTATACATTATACCAAGCGCAAATTCAAACTTGTGTAAACCTCGCAGACTTTTGAAATTATAACTGTCAGATCATAAGGTATTTGATCATGAAAGGAAAAGTTTCCAATGAAAGAAATGTATAGCTTTATTTTAAGAAGAATTTGAAAATGAACAGTTCAGACGATACTGACTCATTTTATGTTGTTTTTGTTAGGTTAAGGGCCGTCTACCATCATCATTGCACGTCCATCGATTAAAAATAAAATCTTTCTTACGGCAAAATGCAGTTTATTAAAACTTTGCAAAAACAAATGCTACACTTAACCAATGATCTACTTCAACCGATCATAATTATTATTTGAATTTCTCTGCTTGGAATCGTACTTTTTCCAACTTAAAAAAAACATAATATACAGTAACATAGTTTTCACTTCTTTTATATTTACACTTCAACTTCATCCTCTACGATGAAGTCTTATTCATCTAACGAATCATAATTTCTCATGGTAAATAGTGTGACGTATTACTTTAAAAGGCGTGGTTACAGTAGAGCCGTTCACAATTTATAGGACGTTGCATGATGTTTTGACGTGTGATTTTGCTCAATTATCTGAAACAAAATCGTCTATGATAAAAAATAAATAGGTTTTATAGGCGTGTACTTTTAATTTCAGTCCCAACCAATAAACTGTCATATTGTGGAATGAATGTCGAGATAGAGTCACTATAAATACAATGTAACAGTCTAGGGACTTTTACTGAATAAAGTTTAGTCGGTGATGGAAATGTTCCGATTACAATGTATAGGAATAGTACTGCTGGTGCTGGTTGATTTACCTTGCTACTTTAGCACTGATATTGAGGTAGGAACAATTCTCGACTTTCTAGAACTGCATTCTACTTACTGCACGTCTTCACAACTGTGTTTAATAAGAAACAACCGGACCTTAAAGCGTGAGCCATGCTGCCAAACTTGTTCCTGTGAAAAAGAATGCGAGAATGATTTCACGTGTTGTCCGGACTTTTTGTTGCATAAAGTCTTGGACAACATTACTTTTGGTGATGCCACAAGCTTGAGAAAAAATGTACAACACTTAAATGATACTGAAGTCTTATGAATTGGCAATGATTTCAAGGATTTTGATGACAATGGCATGTACAAGTGTGTTGATTACAGACTAAGATCCGGGTATATATATTTTGAAGTTCCAAAAATTAAACAGGTCTATGAAATGATAGCGTTGTGTCCCAATAGCTACTTAGACTATACACATATAAAAAAGTCTTTGCGAAGTTTCTGCTGACAATTACCGGAAAAGCATGTGATTTGGAAGATCTCGTTCGTATTTTCACGCCGGTCACTTCGTTGAAAACAAACATAACATACCGAAATGTTTATTGTTTGGAGTGTAGTGGAGAAAATATTTCAGACAATGCTTACGTAACTTGGTCAGCTTTCTTCACTTGTGATGTTCTTGTCAACTCAAATTGTGATCCCGAAAGACAGCCCTTATGAACTGTTTGAACACATCTTAAAACCAGAGCTGCTCAAAATGAATGCAACATAATCCTTAAGCCGTCGAAAATAATAGAGCATCTTACACCGAAGACATGTATTCCGTCTGATTTAAAAACATGCCCTCTCGGGACTGATACCCGTTTAAATTCATTTTGCCGACGTATCAATCTGCCTATAAAACAAGACGAGGGTAGAATCATCAAAATATACAGAAATATTGCCTGTTTCTTGTGCAATCAGAACAAGCCTTTTGTTGAAACTTGTACGTCTGCTGGATATTTTGTTAGCCATGAGTAGTTTTTCGAGATAGGTCTAAACATTTTTCCTACAGGTGGACTTCTTTCAGTTTATCTACAACCGAATACAAAAAACATCGATGGAGGAAAAAGCCAGAACAGCTCCGAAAATATTCAAGAAATTTCTTCATATACACATGAAAACAATACAAGAGAACAGGGAATTATGCCTGCTTCAACACTGGATGTCCTGAAGGAACTGTCGTCTTTGTTCTGTAAAAACAATAATGAATCTATGGTAATGTAAATTAATTGGTAAATCTTATAAAAAAACATAGACACTCGATTTTTTAGCTCGACTATTCGAAGAATATGTCGAGCTATTGTACTCACTTTGTCGTCGGCGTAAGCGTCGGTGTCGCTGTCCCACTTTGGTTAGTTTGCGTGCAACCCTACTTATATCTTAAAAATTACTATAGCTACAGCTTTGAACTTGGCAAACTTGTCCGTCATCATATGCAAAGAACCAGAACTCTAACTTTCATTTTGATTTAATTATGGCCCTTTTTCGACTCAGAATTTCTGGTTAAAGTTTGCATGCAAGCTAGTGTTTAAACTCGTATCTCCCAAACTACTTATACTACAGCTTTGAAACATTCAACACTTGTCCATCATCATATCCCGAGTGTGTATACCAAGAACCATAAATCCAACTTTCATTTTAATTAAATAATGGCCCTTTTCGACTAAGAATTTCAGGTGAAAGTTTGCGTGCAAGCTAGTGTACAAACTAATAACTTCAATACCATTTATACAACAGCGTTGAAACATTAAACACTTGTTCATCATCATATCCCGAGTTAGTTTGCCATAAACCATAACTCTTACTTTCATTTTGGTTAAATTATGGCGCTTTTTCGACTTAGAATTTATGATTAAAGTTTGCATGCAAGCTAGATGAGTGTAACTCTAACCCAGCAGTCAATTTTAAATATTGTATGCACACAAACATGTTAACCTCCATATCTTAATCATTAATTGTGTATTATTGTTTGTAATTTTATTGCGCAGTGCAGTATTTTCCGTTAATTGCTTTACTATAATGCACTTTTAACGTCTTCATGTTCAGTGCGTCATGCAAGGGCTTGCATTTTTCAGCTTCATGCATACAACATTTTTCTTTGATTTTTAGGTATGTGTTGATATCATGTGTCCTGAGTACTTCTATCAAAGTCACGGCGAATGCATGCCGACATTTACCAGCGTTGAAGGCGTGTACTTCAGTATCTGTTTAGAGATCAAACAAGCACAGGCTCAACAGCTGAAATTCGTTCTGCCGGTCATGACTTCTACTTTGGACGGTATTGCAAAATCTTTGTTCAACAGTTTTGACGTTTGGTATCCCGTGGAGAGAGAAAAGCAGAATATTATTGCGGTTTTAATTAATACATTTGTATCACCTCAACGGATGATGACTTTATTAGTACAATGAACAGAATTGATATTTTAATTCAAAATATGACCAACATAAGACTTCAAACTGAGCTAGGACTGGTTGACATTGGCTTCAAACTAAGAGCAAAATACTTTTATCAATTTGTCGGAGTTGATACACAAATAATATTAGCACTTCGAGCCATAGCACTCGAAGCATACAAAAGAGAAACACAATTAGCCATGCCCTTGAACGAAATGGACATTCTACAGACAATGTGTTGTTATCGTATCGCATACGAATCGGAAGACAATTACCTAAATTCAGTAAACTGCATTTCCAAACGAATTGAGAATTCAACATTGTTCTATAAATATATTACTTGTATAGAGGATGCTATTCCGACAGGGTTCAGTACGACCGATGCGTTCAAGTTCAAAGGCTTTGCCGGGAAATCTTTGAATGCAATTAACAACTTCAGAATCCGGTAGCGATTTTTAACGTAAGTAAAAATGACACGGGTACTAACAAACGAATCCAGAATCGAACATCGTCATCTTCCGTCGGATTTCGGGAACCAGAGGCAACCATTAACGTAAGTAAAACTGATACGGAAACTAACGAACAAACATTATCTTCTTCCGACGGAGTTTTGAAAAGTAGCCTCACTGTTGCCGTTTCTGTTACTTTGGCACTTATTCTGGGTACTATCAAAACGGACAAGTAAAGATCGTCCAACAACTCAATCGTGGAAGGCGATATCAGTGAACTGGAAAACGGACTTAAGTTCTAGGAAGGATTTGAACATATTCCTGCATTGTACAATTATAAAAAATATATCGGTATTTTGTTTTGCATGACTGTGCTGATTTTAAGTGTCATATATTAACAATGTTAATTGTATTAAAAATAATTTATGCTTCGTTAGAATAATTTCTTAAAGAAAAATGATATTGCCTCTACTTGAGAGCGAACGAGGAACGTAACGGCGACAGCCCCTAGCCCTGCAGTTCCGACGACATAACCAACTGAGCTAACCGGGACAAGATTCTGGAACAAATAGTTTCAAGTAACTTAACAATACTATGTTATTCTTACCAGTTGCTAGAATGAGTGGGTTGATAACAATAATATTAGTCTGTCAACGTTCGAACAATCAACGTGAAATTATTGCCCATTTAGATTGTCATTATATAATTGCACAACACGTTTAAAATCTTTTTTCTAGATATTATATTAATCTTACCACATAGTCTTACATTGTTAAAAGGAAAGTAATGTCAATTTCTATTTGATATTTGCTACAAAGATAACAAACACTTTAAAAATCTTTTGTCTGCAGATCACTGAATGATCATATGAAAATAAAATGGGAAGTTCATTTAAAATTTCTTATTTAACTGCTGTTTCAAAGATGGCAAAATATTTGAAAAAATATTTTATTATGATTAATTTCTTAAAGGACAATCTTTTAGAAAAAAAAACTAAATATATTTATAACATGATATCGTTCAAACACTTACTTTTCCTAATGGCCACTCAAATGGATGATCTAACTTATAACTGTTTGAAAGAAAGGTTGAAGAACTTTGTGTCTGGTGATGTTTTCTTGGATGTTGTGATCATTTTTGATATGTTCAATTGTTTGTTTATAATTGGTTCTTTCGCTATGATCCTTTCACATTAAAGAATATTATTCGACTGCGGTTACATGTTGTGTTCGTTTTACTTTCGAGATCTTAAAATTATTCTTTTTGTAAAATATTCTTTATTTTTTTTTGTATGACTTTGTTCAAAGAAGTAATAGGTTTTTGCACTTTATTAGTGATAATTGTAACAAATATGCCACTTCTTACGATTAAGGAAGGTTAAAAATTCCTGGTTTTACATCTTTACAATATTTTTACATAAAATTAATGGTAATCTAGATATAACACGATACGCTTATGGCTATTTGATGATCCAATGAATAATAGTTGTTGCAAGAAAAGGCGCATAAATGCTTTTGAACATTTGTTTGGGATGAACAGGTTCAATTATACTGAGCCTGCAATGTTTCATAGTTTTCGTCGTCGATGGCTTTTAAACTTTCCTTTTCATTTCAACATATTTGCGAATATATTCCAGGCTGTCACATAATGATATTCATGAAACGTGTAAATGCCCTCATGTAAATGAAAATAGATCCGTCTCTTATCTGATCTTTAATATACCTCACACATGTTAAATATATAGGCGTTTATTTAATATAGAGAAATAATAGAGCATCTTACACCGAAGACATGTAGTCCGTCTGATTTTAAAACATGCCCTCTCGGGACTGATACCCGTTTAGATTTTTTTTGCCGACTTATCAATCTGCCTATAAAACAAGATGCAATCAGAACAAGCCTTTTGTTGAAACTTGTACATCTTCTGGATATTTTGTTAGCCATGAGAAGTTTTTCGAGATAGGCCTAGACGTTTTTCCTACAGCTGGACTTGTTTCAGTTTATCTACAACCGAATACAAAAACATCGATGGAGGAAAAAGCCAACACAGCTCCGAAAGTATTCAAGAAAATTCTTCATATACACATGAAATAATACAAGAGAACAGGGATTTATGGCCGTTTCAACACTGGATGTGCTGAAGGAACTGTCGTCTTCGTTCTGTAAAAACAACAATGAATCTATGGTAATGTAAATTAATTGGTAAATCTTATTTAAAAACATAGTTACTCGATTTTTTAGCTCGACTATTCGAAGAATATGTCGAGCTATTGTACTCACTCTGTCGTCGGCGTCGGTGTCGCTGTCCCGCTTTGATTAAAATTAGCGTGCAACCTACTTATATCTCAAAACTACTATAGCTACAGCTTTGAAACTTTGTCAGTCATCATATCCCGAGTGTGTATGCCAGGAACCATAACTATAACTTTCATGTTGATCAAACTATGGCCCCTTTTCGACTTAGAATTTCAGGTTAAAGCTTGCATGCAAGCTCGTGTCCAAAATCATAACTCCCAAACTACTTATACTACAGCTTTGAAACTTTCAAAACTTGTTCATCATGATATCCCGAGTGTGTATGCCAAGAACCATAAATCCAACTTTCATTTTAATCAAAATACGGCCCTTTTTGACTTAAAATTTCAGGTTAAAGTTTGCGTGCAAGCTAGTGTACAAACTAATAACTTCCATACCACTTATATACAACAGCGTTGAAACATTAAACACTTGTTCATCATCATATCCCGAGTAAATATTGTATACACACAAACATGTTAACCTCCCTATCTTAATCAATAATTGTGTATTATTGTTTGTAATTTTAAGTGCAGTTCTTTTACGTTAATCGCTTTACGCTTTAATGCATTTTTAACGTCTTAATGTTCAGTGCATCATGCAAGGGCTTGCATTTTTCAGCTTCATGCATACAACATTTTTCTTTGATTTTTAGATATGTGTTGATATCATGTGTCCTGAGTACTTCTATCAAAGTCACGACGAGTGCATCCCGACATTTACCAGCGTTGAAGGCGTGTACTTTAGTATATGTTTAGAGATCAAACTAGCACAGGCTCAACAGCTGAAATTCGTTCTGCCGGTCATGACTTTTACTTTGGACGGTATTACAAAATCTTTGTTCAATGACTACAGTTTGGACGTTTGGTATCCCGTGGAGGAAGACAAGCAGAATATTATTGTGGTTATAATTAATATCGCCTGAACGGATGATGACTTTATTAGTACAATGAACAGGATAGATATTTCCTTTCTAAATATGACCTACATTAGACTTCAAACTGAGCAAGGACTGGTTGACATTGGCTTCAAACTTAAAGAAAAATACTTTGATCAATTTGTTGGAGTTGATCAACAAATAACATTTGGAATTCCATCAATCATACCTCTCCAAGCATACAAAAGAGGAAAACAATAAGCCATGCCCTAAAACGAAATGGTAATTTTACGGACAATGGGTTGTTATCGTATCGCTTACGAATTAGAAGAAAGGAACCGAAAACAAATAAATTTTAACCATGTTTCCAAACGAATTGAGAATTCAACATTCTTCTATAAATATATAACTTGTATAGAGGATGCTATTCCGACAGGTTTTAGTACGACCGATGCGTTCATGTTCAAAGGCTTTGCCGGGAAAACTTTGAATCCAATGGACAACATTCAGAATCCGGAAGCGATTTTTAACGTAGATCTCAGTAAAAATGCCACGGGTACTAATAAACGAATCCATAATCGAACATCGTCATCTTCCGTCGGATTTCGGGAACCAGAAGCAACCTTTAACTTAAGTAAAACTGACACGGAAACTAACGAACAAACATCATCATCTTCCGACGGAGTTTTGGAAAGTAGCCTCACTGTTGCCGTTTCTGTTACTTTGGTAGTTATTCTGGGTACTATCAAAACGGACAAGTAAAGAGCATCCAACAATTCAAACGTGGAAGGCGATTGCAGTTAACTGGAAAACGGACAAGTTCTAGGAAGGATTTGCACATATTCCTACATTGTACAATTATTATATAAAAATATATCGATATTTTGTTTTGCATGTGCTGATTTTAAGTCACATGTAATAACAATAATGTTAATTTTATTAAAGATAATTTAAGCCACGTTAGAATTATTTCTTAAAGAAGATTCTGGAACAAACAGTTTCAAGTAACTTAACAATATTATGTTATTATTACTAGAAGCTAGAATGAGTGGGTTGATAAGACTAATATTAGTCTGTCAACGTTCGAACAATCAAAGTGAATTTATTGCCCGTTTAGATTGCTATTATATGATTGCAAAACATGTTTAAAAACTTTTTTTCTAGATATTATATTAATCTTACCACATCAAATTTCAAGGCCGAACAATTTTAAAAGGAAAGTAATGTCAATTTCTATTTGATTTTTGCTACAAAGATAACAAACACTTTAAAAATCTTTTGTCTGCAGATCACTGAAGGAACAAATGAAAATAAAATGGGAAGTTCATTTAAAATTTCTTATTAAACTCCTGTTTCAAAGTTGGCAATATATTTGAAAATTATTTTATTATGATTAATTTCTTAAAGGACAATCTTTTAGAAAAAATACTAAAGGTAAGTATATTTATTACATCTTATCGTTCAAACACGTTGCTTTTCCTAATGGCCACTCCATGCGTGGTTCAAACGGATGCTCTAGCTAATAACTGTTTGAAAGAAAGGTTGAAGAACTTTGTGTTTGGTGATGTTTTTTCTGGATGTTGTGATCATACTTGTTATGTTCATATATTTGTTTATCATTGGTTCTTTCGCTATGATCCTTTCACATTAAAGAATATAATTCGTCTGTGGTTATGCATTGTTTTCTTTTCTCTTTCGAGAACTTAAAATTTTTTTTTTGTAAAATATTCTTTACATTTTTGTATGACTTTGTTCAAAGAAGTAATAGGTTTTTGCACTTTATTAGTGATAATTGTAACAAATATGCCACTTCTTTCGATTAAGGAAGGTTAAAAATCCCTGGTTTTACATCTTTACAATATTTTTACATAAAATTAATGGTAATCTAGATATAACACGATACGCCTTTGGCTATTTGATGATCCAATGAATAATAGTTGTTGCAAGAAGGGGCGCATAAATGCTTTTGGACATTTGTTTGGGATGAATCGAAGTCTTTAAGTTTACTGTTGTTTAATGAGTTGCAGCTAACCTGGGCCTAGACGGTGTGGGTAGTAACTTGCATGTCCACTACTGGCCATGAACAGGTTCAATCATACTGAGCCTGCAATGTTTCATAGTTTTCGTCGTCTTTTAAACTTTCCTTTTCATTTCAAAATATTTGCGAATATATTCCAGGCTGTCACATAATGATATTCATGAAACGTGTAAATGTTTAATAGAAAAAAGATGAAAAGGGAACTTTGAAAGCCATCGATTACATGAAATGCAAGAAAAAATATGCGGAAGAGAATTAGGGCATTAAATACCCAATTACTTTGCTCATTTACCTGCTACATGCTGATTTCTGTTAAATATTCTGATATAACGCTTTCCTCAATATATGCGTCTTTTATCGCATGTGCGAACAGTGTAGATCCAGATCAGCCAGCACATCCGTGCCTTGCCTTCTGATCAGGATCTGCACTGTTTGCTTTTTAATAAATCAAAAAGCGAATGGAGGAAACCCGTTACACATGGATATTAGAAATACCCACGTTCAAAAAAGGAGAATGACAAATCTTATTCAGGTAACTGTCAAAATCAACATCCAACCATATTGAATAAATGATGGTTACTAAAATATTCAAGTTGTTGTTTTTAATCTCAATTATTAAAATGATAATACTTTACCATATTGTGTAAGCTAGATTGTTTGCTTAATAAATACAGATCAAACGACATATGAAAAATCAATAAATTTTAAACTGATTCAAATGACAAAAAGTGATTATCATGCTTAAAATGTAAAACACTCACTAACGTCAAGTACATGTACATATAAAATATAGTAACGATAGAAATAAACAACAACAATCAACCCTGTGCTAAAGACCACCTGTAAACAAAGATCACCTTATTTAATGATGTTATTACATTATATTATTAAATGATATTATTAAATGATGTCATTTAATGATGTTATTAAATGATATTATTTAAAGATATTATTTAAAATGTTATTGAATGATGTGATTTAATGATATTATTTAATGATATTATTTAATGATGTTATTAAATGATGTTAATAAATGATCTTAATAAATGATGTTATTTTTATAATGTTATTTAATGATGTTGTTAAATGATGTTAATAATATTATTTATTGATATTATTGAATGATATTATTGAATGATGTTATTTAATGATGCTTTTTAATGATGTTATTTAATGATGTTTTTAATGATATTATTTAAAAAAATATAATGTAACTAAATGATATTATTTAATGATATTATTTAATGATGTTATTTGATGATGTGATTTAATGATATTATGAAATGATATTATTTTATGAAGCCGTTTAATGATCTTATTTAATGATATTATTTAATGATGTTATTTAATGATGTTATTAAATGATGCTTACAAATGATGTTATTTAGTGCTGTTATTTGGTGATGATTTTAAATGATGTTAATAAATAATGTTATTTAATAGTGTTATTTAATGGTGTTATGTAATGATGGTATTAAAAGATATTATTCAATGATATTTTATTGAATGGTAAAATTGAATAAAGTTATTTAATGATGCTTTTAAATGATGTTATTTAATGATGTTATATGATGATGTTATTTAATGATGTTATATGATGATGTTACATAATGAAAGTTTAAAGATATCATTTAATGATGTTAATAATGATATTAGTGAATGATATTATTGAATGATGCTATTAAATGATGTTATTTAATGATGTTATTAAATTGTTTTTTGTTTTTTAATTAAATCCAAAAGCGATAAAAGATGCTGTAAGATACATATTAAAAGATTTTATGACTTTCTCAGAGATCACCATTTGGCACTTATAATGTTTTTACAGAGGTAGTCACATTAGTCCGAGGCTTTCGGCCTCGAGCTTTAATGACTGCCCACGGCCCAATACTATGGCCAATATGAATTCACTTGATTAGTGACAATTTTAATAATTAACATACTATAAATATCAAATTTCAATGGATACTAAATTGGCCCAATATGAGAATTGTTGGTATAATACGAGAATAACGGCCAATATGAGACAGTTAATTAACACAGACTGTTATTTATTTTATATTTTGTAGTGAATTATAGAGTTTTCTCAGTGAAATAAAAATCGTATTCCATGTAAAGGCTATAAAGGTATTGTTGTTGTTGTTGTTTCATTGCCGGTACAAGGTCCGTCATGTAGTGAATGGAAACTGTTGAAATCGCTTCTGCCCGCTCTGTAACAGAACACATACAGCTATAAAGATTACTATGATAGTAACATGTAGCACGACGTTGCCATGAAAGAGCCATAAAAAGTTAAATATGATAATCAGAAAAAGTCACACTCGGAAATCATAGCCTCCCCACACTGCCAACTAGCAGAGATAATAAATAGCATGGTTGTTAGTATACAGTTATTTCATATGTGATTTGGGAACAGTCAAAATGTTGGCCCGAGGTGGAGGGGATAGTATTTTTAACTGTTGCCCGAGGCCTTCGGCCGAGGACAAAAGTTCAAAACACTATCCCCGACACCGAGGGACAACTGTTTGACTGTTCCCAAATCAAATATGAAATAACTGTTTTATTACCTGATCAACTACTGTTTTAACAGTACTTACAGATGAAAAAGGAACAAGAAAATAATTTTGCAACTACTGTTTTAACAGTACTTACAGATGAAAAAGGAACAAGAAAATAATTTTGCAAATATGTTTTTTAAATAACGTTTTTAATTAAACAATCTTGTAACTATGTCACACTGCCAACATTTTGTATGTCAGTATGTTTTCATATTGTTTTTCTCTGTAATTTCATCAAAAAACTTAAGGAAACTGTCATTTTGCTGACAAAATTTAAATTTGTTTAAATACTTCACCACAATTTATTTATGGAGAAATAATCATTGGAGTCAAATATTTGTTTCTTTACTGTTCCACATGACGTCATGACGTCAGAGCACACGAGGGAAACAGTCGAAACTATTGACCGGTCAACAGTTCGCAAACATGGACTTTTTTAGAATTTCAGAAAACAGTCAAAACTACCAAATTGCATTTACATAAGGTATCAGGTAATAATAAAAATGGTCACTTTCAAATACATTTTAACACACTATAAATACTTAACAAAAAATAACCTGGGATGGGGGTAACCGTTCTATTACGCACAAACCTCACTCGATACTCTGTTTTGATCAATTGTCTTTTCAAGAATAAACAAAAATAATTAATTTAATAAAGTATATCATATTCGTTATTGATGCTCACCGTATCGAGGTTTGCCCCTTCGAAAATAACCAACAAACACGGACGCAAATAACACTACTGCCCATGATCTAGATTTGTAAACAACTAAAGTGAAACGAGTTAAAGACTCACATGCACCAATCGTATCTGACGAAGCATTCGTTACTGTTGTACGTCTTGCCGTCTGAACCGCAAAACTCTATTATGTATCTAGGACATCCAAAGTTGCATTCATTCGTAGCTCCTCTTTTTTCCGCGGGGAAACTGTTAGCACCTTAATTTTTCATCATTAACATATTATTATGACTAATAACATGTTAACTACCAGTATTTTAAATTATTATAGTATTACAGTTGCCTGTAACTATAACATCGAACGTGAACATACAAAATTAGACAAATGTGACTATTGAGGGTTAAATCTTGTATGTTAATAATATACTAGTAAATAATTTAAATCTCGCAAATAAAATAATTTATTAATTCCAATAAACGGTGTACATGTATTTGTTTACTTACCGAAACAAAGTACAAATAACAAGAAAACTATTTTATAATCCATATTGTGTCAAAATTTAAAACATTTTGCCAACTTGAGCCTATCCTGACTTATATAAACCATCAAGATAATATATGTCCTAAATAACGCTCATCGCACTTTAAATCTATTAAACATGTTTAATATGTAGGTCTTAACACTGAGCATTAGTTTTGTCTGTATAGCCTCCATGTTAAGTCGCCTACTGAGAGGAGGTAGAAGGTTCCAGCCACCTTTGAAACTTGTATTGAGTTTGCCACTTTGTGAGACTTGGTAATCGATTTTCTGCATGTCAGGCGCCTGTCACAAACGAAGGGATAAGGGAAGCTATTTATGTAAACAATGCCAAAGACGCGCAAGGGTTGTCGCTTTCAATATGCTTATTACTAAAATATAAACACTTACAAGGTTGTTTTTACATTGTAGACGTAACTAAATGCATTTAGTGATATTTATTGTTCGGCACAATCATTCCGTGAATACATCTGTGCCCCCTAAATACCTTCATCCCTTTACAAAATCGACACTGTCTTTAAATATCTAGTATAGACTTTAACTTTTAGAAGATCTTTCAATTACAGCAGAGCAAATAATCATGCGTCATCTATCACATTTCTTTTCAAATGTATAAAACGTCCATAAAACGGGTTTGGGTCATTGACTAATAATAAATGTTATTTAAAAAGGTACAAACAAACAATTACAGTAAGTTAGAATTTGACATGATTTCGTTAGGAACGATTGTGGTAGTTTCCGAAGTCACAATGTTTTAAGCATTTAACGTTTTTATCGTTTGCATAATTTCATTTTATTTTCAGGTTAATCTATCCCAATGAAACGTAAATATATTAAAAGATTCGAAAACAATAATATTACTTCCTTTGTAAACAAATACAAGAAAATTAACTTATGTAGATCTACTACAGTAACTGTGTTTGCTAATTGCATGCAAACGGTGCAACATGTTAATTACGTAACGTTATGATATCAGCATCTACCTTATTATATATTATAAGTAGTGTTGTAACTTAGTGACGGAAAATATAACATGGTTAATTTTATAAACTTCTTAACACCAATGGCAATTAACCAAAAGCTGACCCGAGACAGTATAAACGGTTAGTGGCAGAGCATTTTGCACAACCTCTCCACAGAGCCAAGGAATAAACGGCAAAAGTAAGTTTATACAATTTCGATTAAAAAAACAACAATAAAAATGTAGTTGAAAATGCCAAAAGTGTTTATTCACATACAATGTACATGCTCACATTGCTACAAGTGGCATTCATACAATGATAGTTGTTGTTGTTGGGGTGGAAGGTGTAGGAGTCAGCTCGTTGCCAAGACAGGCACCCATATGCAAGGTATGGAAGCTATTGTAGTCATTTCTACCTTCGCTAAATCAGGAACAAAATTTAACTCAGTCTGTTAATTTAAAAAAAAAATAGGTAATATTATTAAAATTATTATTTCAAGTCTTAATTTAGATTGCAAAAATCAGTGAAAAACTATCACCAATATGAATAGGTATAAAATACGTCGAGGTGCGTTCTTCATATGGCACCCTGGCACCAGTGAGAACACTAGATTCGGTGTTCACTTAGTGACGTAAGAACAGGTAATTCATTAAAACAAGCTGATCATGCTCTATCTATTTATAATAATGCCTACCTTAAGGGTATGTTATAATTTATGTAATACCAACGAATGCAGAGTTATTTCTATTTCTTATATTTTCAGCCAGGAGTTACGGTTTACATAATGATTTAGACTGATAACGCAAAAATCAAACTTGTACAATGTATCAGATATGAAAAAAAAATTACATTCTTACTTGCACCATTGGGATTTCACAAAACATGGATTACTAGTGTAGGTTTTTCCGTCTGAACCACAGAACTCTACGACGTACATCGGGCAGATTGAGTTACAGGCACTGTTAAAGAACCTTCTCTCAGGAAAACACACCACACCTATAACAATTTTCAACTATTACTTTTTTAAAACTTGAAAGTTTTAAACGAAAAATGCAAAAAATGAAATATGGTTATCAGGAATCGCCACAAAACACAGCCTCTCCACGCAGCGAAAAAGAAGAGAGGAAGGGAGAGCATATTTGTTATAAGTATGTCAATTCAAATAAGACGCTACAAACAAGTAACAAAAAAGAAAACCCTTAGGGATGCAAGGCAATACAACAATCAATAATAATCGAAGTCATTGCAAAAGCACGAAAACCAATCATTAAGAGTACAGTACGATTCATTACGTCGATTAGTTTTTCAAAGCAATCAGCGATCAAGTCTTAGCTCTTGGTTTTAAGCAATACATACTACTTTGTACTTACCGTTACAATGTTAGGAAAACTAAAAAAAATCAATTCTTTAACTTTACAATTAACATTACTAAGGTAGATATATAGAAAATCATTATAATTAATACTAATAATTATTGATTATATTTAACTGAAGGAAGTTGTTCTCAGTGTCGCCAACAATGGCCCCTTGATACAACTTTTAAGTGTCTTTACCTTTTTTTCTGGCATTTACATGTAATTTACATACTATCTCGAAGACAATAGGGTACTTACTTGCAGTAAAACATGCTAAAATGAAAACTGCTCTCATGTTTGTGAATTGTTGTTACCCTTTAGAGATCTCGAATTAAAAGAAAACAAAATGATAGTCAGAACTAGATTTTGGACCACAAGAACAATGACATCAAGATGTCATACAATATCAATAGATAAGAACCAACTTCGGAATGTCTTTGTGTTAGTTTACTTTTTATCTTTATACACAACTTAACAAGAGTATGACATTCCATAAGTTGTGACACTTAGAGAATAAAATGACTGACTAATGAGTTTATTATTTTCAGATTTCCAGTCCCCCACTAGTAACAAAAAGCATAAAATCACGTAAAAGGAAGCGTGTATCTAATGAACTGTTAGAAAAGGATCTGGAAGAATTGAATCATTTGATAGAAAAAACCTCAACGTTCGATGATCTTGTTTCTGAATTTTGTATGTCTACAGCTGGCATAATTGACAAGCATACCCCTTTCAAAGTAAGAGTGATTACATGTAGACCCAAGTTTCCATGGTACTCTGGTTATCTGAAACATCTTAAGCAGTTTAAACGGGTAATAGAAAATATTTTCTTTAAGGACAGGTCTGACATTACTGAAAGGGTGTACAAGAATGTACGAAACTCTTATACTGCAGCATTAGCATCGGCAGAGAATGGATTCTATCACAACAGAATTGCTGAGGCAGAAGGAAATGTGAAGAAACTATATAACGTCACTTCCGAACTGCTGGGACGGTCAAAGGATGTCACACGTGAAGTAAAAGTAGCAAATGATTTCTTACGGTACTTCAATGACAAAATTACAAAAATTCGCGATGAACTTGACAAGATGGACAATCTGATGTCAATAAATGCTTCATGCTTATGTTACAAATGTAAGATCGTGTGACCATGTTTTTTACAGAATTCCAGCCACTAAGTGAGAATGACATACCTAAAATTGTGAATGATTCAAAGTCAACAACATGCGAACTGGATATTTTTCCTAAACCAAAGCTTAAAGAACACTTGTAAAAATTATCACCATTAATAACTGAAATTGTCAATAGGTCGTTATCATCTGGCATGTTTCCGGAGGAATGGAAGAGTGTCGTTATCAAGCCTCTGTTGAAAAAGAAGGGTCTACCTCTTGAACTAAAGAACTACCGGCCGGTGTCCAATCTTACTTTTTCTGTCGAAGATCCTTGAAAAAGCGGAAATGAAGCAGATTTCTTGTTATATTGAGTCCAACAATTTACTGCCATCTTACCAAAGTGCATATCGTAAATTTCACTTTGTTGAAACTGCTATGATGAAAATGTACAGTGACCTTTTAGACACAACTGGTAAGCGCCATGTATCCATCGTTGTTATGATTGACCTTAGTGCCGCCTTTGATACCATTGATGTATCAACACTGCTTAACATTTTACATGATGACTTTCTGATCCAAGGCTTCCCATTGAAATGGATTGAGTCGTATTTTACAAACAGAACAGTGAAAGTTGTCATTGAGCGGTCAGCATCGGATACAGAACCATTGAGATTCGGTGTCCCTCAGGGCTCTTGTGCTGGCGCGGTACTGTTTACCCTATATGAAGCTGCCCTTAATAAAGTAGTTTAGAAGTATCCAGCGGATCTATGTGGATACGCGGTTGACAATAAAGTTGACTTTAAATTTAGAGCTGGTAAAACTGAAAGTAAAGCAGTCGTTCTGCAACAACTCAACGACTGCCTTAGTGATATTGTTCTTTGGATGAATGGGTTCAAACTAAAAATGAATAGCAGTAACGTGCATTTTCTAAGTACTCGTACACTCGAATATGCTACTAAACACATAACATGACGTTCAATAATCTGTATCTTTACATAATGTCGCTTGAAATACCTGTTTAATAATTTCCACAACTTCCGGTCTAATAATGTTAATGGAAGAATTTATATAATCAGTTATGCGAAACCTTTGAAAACAATCTTGTTGATTATTTAGTATCAATTAATAAAAAATTACTTTAACTGAATAAAAACAAAATGCCACATTCAATTATATTATAGAGTTATGTTAATATTTACCGATCAGGCATATTTTTAAAACATAAATAAAACAAAATGCATAGTTTTTGTGTAATTATGGTCAGTTTCTTTACATTTTTACATTTTTTTGTTGACTTGTAGAAACAGTTCCACAGTTACTGCTTTCTGTACAATGATGATGAATTTTATTAACAATCTTTGAATGTAAATGGTCAGTTATGTGGTCAAATGAACACATGTTATCTGTGTTTCTGTCTGGTTTTGAATGTTTATTATTTGAACCTCACTGAAGTTTTGGGTTCAGACTGTCACTGTGTTCATTTAGCAAATCTCATGCTATTTTGAAATGTTTAAGCATATGAAGTGCTTTAATAATATTTTGACAGTAAAAAGTATCCTTAATTATTTACACAAAACTTTAAATTCATACTTTTGAAAACAGGCTATTTCTTGTTGTGTTTTTAATATTGAAAAATGAAAAAAAGAACATGTGTTACATTTTTAGACTTAAAATGTCCCTAATAAGTAATCATTTAATTTATATTTTTTTGGAAAACATAAAGTTTACATTTCATTTTATTAAAAAATATTTAATAACACATGAAAATGACTTGAGTAACGCTTTTGAGAATTCTCTATTAAGTACAAACTATTTTTGTTTTGCCAACACAGCGCTTGGTTCTATCTTCCTACAGACTACGCTTTTCGGACTAATCAAAGTTAGTGATCTCCGCTTAAATTGTGAAGGGTTATTGGTTTTCTGTTTTAAATCAGACGGTAAATTTGAGAGAATGAGAAAACAGTCTGGAAAAACAACAACAACAATGGCGGCCCACACGAAATTTACAAATCTTTATGGACTATAGAGTAAAACATTAGAAATCTATTGAAATTTTGACAGCTTTTGTTTGATTGTGTTATTTCAAACATGTACACATTGTCTATTGGTGTCAATTGGCTTCGCGGGTCGCCTTCAGCGGCTTTCCCCGTATAATACATATACTTTTAATTGTGGGCCACGCGTAACCCAAAAAGTATGAGAACCACAATGATTATCATGAAACTTTACAGGTATGTGTACAATCATGTGTAGTTGTGTACCTTGGGTTTTGCTTCTGGCCATGGCTATTAAAACAAGGGTTATGGTCCCATATGTTTTTCAGTATGAAACATTGTCAATCAAAAAGAAATCAAGAACAAAATCAGAATCACAGCTTTGAGTTATCGTTTCAATCTTCTATTAAGGAATAAACATAACATTTTAATCCTTATCAAATTTTGAGTAGTTTTTTTATTAACGATGTGACATGGG
This sequence comes from Corbicula japonica, assembly GCA_038501625.1. Taxonomy (NCBI): domain Eukaryota; kingdom Metazoa; phylum Mollusca; class Bivalvia; order Venerida; family Cyrenidae; genus Corbicula; species Corbicula japonica. Next base: position 252,406 of record JAZAYU010000338.1, on the reverse strand, counting down.
TTAAAGACATTTTTAAACTCATTCAGCAAGAGGGTTTCAAGCGGTCATGTACTGCCGGGACTGTTCTATGGTAGGTCCAAGCCCTTAGGCCGGGGCTGTTTTTGATTATTTGTCAGGACCGTTGAAATATGTTTCTTTTGTGTGTTTTTTTAAATCTATATTGTGTAGTCACTAATTACCTTACTTTCGAAAATTACCAGCTGAGAGAAAGGACGAACTCATTCCCATGCTGGTGAACATGTTTTTTGGTTTCGAATTCCAAGTGACAGAGTGATCCATTATATACAGCGCACTCTCATGTATAGTTCCGGAAATACAGAGGGCGCTAACAGGACATTTGTGAGTACGGACAGCGCATGTCGAATTGCAATACCACATACTATGGTTTCGGTTGAACCAAAGTAAATCCAATTCCCATAGATCTCAATGTTAAATTCCCAATGTTCAATGTACATTTAACATGATTTCTCAATGTACATTTAACATGATTTCTATCATATTAATTTCTAGACAACCATATATTGCTGTGAAGATCTACATATCATCTATTAAAAAACACACAGGATATTTGGGGTTAACTTACTAGTAAGAAAATTACTGATCTCTAACCGAACAGACCCCATTTTAAACGCGGTATGAACGCAAATATGGTGTTAAGAGACCCCCCAGATAAAGAGAAAAAATAGCATATATTGTTACGGACTTTATTCGAATCGACCACGGCGGGATACAGCGTGATTTGGTGTTATTCAACCTATATAATTTCATTTTAATTCGCGAGAATCAAATTTCGCGCACAAGGCATACATTTTTCGCGCGTTCATACATTGTTTCGCGCGGGCATACATCAGCGAACTGATATTTTTTTCATAATATTAGACGATGTCAATGGTTTGATTTCGTTGGGTTTTATGTTGCAAAATTTCCTTAGCGCGAAATGTGTGAAAACTAAAATCCCTCGTGATATAAGTGATTAGCATTTATTGGGTAAATCGCCATTAATTTTATTGCGAAATTCCGCCTTATAATTTATTGCGATTTTCCGCCAAAATAAACATGGCCATTTTTCCCAATGGCGATATTTCGCCATATTTAACATGGCGAAAAAAATAAACTTGTTCAGAGGTGGACGCACTTCAATGTTTTTAACATATATGAACCACACATTCTTAATGACGAAAAATCGCCATGGCGTTTTCGAAATCGCCATGGCGATTTTGGTGTTAGAGACTTAATAGCTCACTCATTTTTAGGGATATTGGTTCAAAACATAGTACGTTTTACTATTAGACCCCTCAACTATATATTAAAGAAAAAACATTTTAAAAGGGTAGATGAGTTTGCGAATTCACCGGATTCGCAAACATTCACCGGACTCTGTTTAAAACAGAAATGATTGTTTATGGGACGCGGCAACAACTGTCCAAGTTGAACATAGCCAGTGTTAACGTTGGTGGGATCGAAGTCCATTGTGTTGATCCTGTTTTGTGTTGATCGAGATTTGGGAGTACAGATGACCAGTACTCTGAGTTTTGATAAGCATATTACCAGAAAATGTCAAATAGCAAATATACAACTAAGAAATCTAAAGACAATCAGAAAATATCTTACTCAGAAATCTGCATAAATACTGGTTCATGGTCTAATACATTCACATCTGAACTTTTGCAATGGATTATTTACTAATATTCCAAACTACCAATTGGACAAATTACAACGTGTACAGAATCATGCTGCACTCATTGTTACTGGGGCCACCTAAGAACAATCTAGTGTCGAAATTCTTCGATGTTTAAACTGGCTTCCGATTCGTGCCAGAATTATGTTTAAGTGATTGTGACTGTGTTTCGTGTCGTGAATGGCACATCACCTTCATACCTTTGTGACATGTTCAATTCATCCAAAAATCAATACCCACAAAGATTAAGGTCGTCATCAAGTCATCTTTTTGATGTTCCAACTACAAACACTAAACGTGCTGGTAGATCTCTAGCGGTTGTTGGCCCTCGGTGGTGGAACTCTACCAATTTTTTTGAAGGAAATTACTAATGAAAAGCAGTTTAAGTCAAAACTGAAGACATACTTATTTAGGCAGTTAAACACTTAGAATGCTCTATCAATGACTGTACCTAAAATACTAAATTCCGGAGTGACTTTACAAAGTGCAGTTAAAACCAGATTGTATATATCATTTATTATGTCAGTGCTAATTTTGTTGTGTATGTATGCGATCTTCTGTTCTGATATTGTAAAGCGCAACCGAATATTGTATACATTTTGCGCTATATAAATGCTTTGTATTTGTTTTTTGTATAGATCTAATGCTTTTGAAAAGAAATATAATTAAAGCAAACGTTGAAAAGAAACATCTGACTTAACGTTTAATTCAATCGCAACATCTCGGACCAATCTACAGAAATTTTATCAGTCGTGGGATATAGGGTTTCAAATTCATTGTATGTTATATTGGTATTTGTTTGTTGTATATGTCTTTATGTCTATTTACATTCCATGCAGATAATGCACGCAAATAACAAAATGTCATTCTATTAAAACCATTTGATTAAAAGACACATATTCCATTTATCTTGCTACGTGCACGATGTCATTTACGCGGTACGTCCATTGCATTTAGTTGCATAACCCCAAATATTTTATCTCTAGTTAATAGAATTAACAGCGGGAATCTTGCCAACACTTCTGGAATGCCTTGAAACATTTTGTTAATCGAAAATGATCATAGTATGTTGCATATCGGTACTTTCGTCCATCGCAAATCTATTTTCCAACTAAACAAGTAATATCAACCAAAATTCTACACAAACTGTTCAACGTATCATAGTGTACAAGTTTTAGCTTTCCAAAAAGCTAGTCGGTCATTAGCACAACCTTTTAAGAAGACGGCACAAAAGTTTAAACTTTAAGCCACTTGAAATTAAAGCGCTTTATATTTATTGGATGTCATACAAAAATGTAAGTTTATTTATAGGTATTCCTTCTTTCGAAGGAGATGTATTTAAGCAGGTGATAAAACTAACCCTGTTTGCAAACAAAATAATTCACCTGAAGGTAAACCGAAATTGAAAAGTTTATCAAACACTATTTTGTGTCACAAAGTGTTAGAAAGCAACGATAATCAAGCTGTAAATATATACCAAAAGCTTCAGAATATGTTTGAAAAACAAAGTTTTTCACTGTCACAGAGTGGGAGAGAAAAATGTTCACACAGTCTGGCCGGGACTCACTGGTATAACATTGCTCTTTCTGATTTAGAACAATTTCGTTAGAATGTTGGTATTTACTTAGAATGTCTTATGACTTCCAATAACAACCAAACGCGTTAATTTCAAATTTGCCTAAAGTATGCACTTTAGCGCCGTCTTTGTTTGTTAAAAGAGTTATGCTAATGACCGACTAGCTTTTTGGAAAGCATAATTTTTTGTCTATTATTGACAGTTTCATGACTCGATTTGAAACTTCCGCAAAAATATGTGTTTTCGCATGTTCCAAAGATTATTTTGTAGCTTCAAAACCAAATCAAAACTTTGGAAAGCTAAAACTTGTATTGTTTATTATTGTCAGTTTCATGACCCGATTAAAGATTCCTGCAAAAATGTCTGTTCTGATGTTCGAATGATATTTTTTACATTCAAAACATTATAAAACTTTAATAACCAGTTGAGTGGCAAAATGCAAGATTACAGTTTAGCAAACTTATCAAAGTAATGAAGAATGTAATCCATATCGAGCTAGCTTAGACATGAAAAACGTTCCCCGTGATACCCCTGTACCCGAGTTTCACAAAATGCTGCAGAAGTTCGTAGATAAGAAAATAAAGCAAAATAATTAGCTAATCTCTGTTCAGTGCTTTCTACACAGTGTAGTTGCTAATAGAGTCCTAAGCTGTACATCTTTTGTTTATCATACACAGTATACATTTACTAGACAAAATCCATGTATATGTTTATTGTTCTTCGTCGGAAATATCTTTATGATTAATAAGCCTAGCTGATCAGAAGCTGGAGAAAGGATTTAAGAATAGGTACAGACTCCATATATGACGTCGTTTAACATCCAATAAGAGGCCTCTAGGTTTTCATAGATAACGACTGAGTAAGAGTCTATCCATAAATAACGACTTAGTAAGAGTCTACTTTTCTAAACTATCCGTTCCTTCTGGTCCGTGAACTTTGCTTTACATCGCTGTTAACCGGTGTTCAGGTAGAAAGCTCAAGTTTGGTCCATTATAATATGTCGGTCATCAGGATGACCGACAATAACGTTGAAGAACCATAACCCCTTCACAAAGGTCAAGTTCATGCTTAGGTTGAACGGTCAAAATATGACAAAAGTTTCCAGTGCATAGTTTGAAACTACTTATTTAGGTATTTTACCAAATTGAACAATAATATATAACTCAATGAAAAATACTGATAATAATTGCTTAAAAGCTTTATTGACACATTATACATGTACCGACTGAAAAGTGTACATTCGTAATACATTTCTTTCAATTAGGCAATGGTGGGGTCGGAAGTAGTAGTTGTTGTTGTGCTTGTCTGTTCACTACTTAGCTCGTTCCCGATGCAGGCACCGTAATGCAACGTATGGAAGCTATTGTATTCGTTTCTCCCTTCGCTAAACAAGTATACATGGAATGTTATTGAACAATTAGTAAACTGAAAGTAGTTGTCCATGTGATGAGCTTTTTTTTTAAATCTTATTTGTAAATTTAGATCAATACGTTATATTTCGATAATATTTTGATTCTATACTCTCATAAAGCTACGCACTATAAATCTAAAATTATCTGAAACTATGCTTAATCAAAACAAAAACTATGTTAAGGTAAATGTTCCATGCACTGCATATTTAATTCTTATGCTTTAAATATGAAATAAACTTTATAAGCGTTTGACCTGACACTCTAGACTTAAGATCATAAGCAGTAAGCAGTAAGCATATTTTACGATTATCAGCATTTCAAGAAAAAGGATAGTCTGTTTGTAGGGTAAACATAATAATTACCTCAAAAATTAGTGAATTTATTCAGATATCAGATACACACGTATTATCAAAATTCATTCAATTGGGACATGAATTTATTAGTTAGGAGGTCCATTTCTTTACAGGGTCAAAACAAGCATTTCAACAAATCAAATAAAGTCGTTTCACATTTTCATTCTTCAGACAAAACTAAAACATGTGTTGAACTGTTGAATAGAAAAATAATACATTGTAATCTTACCTGCACAGCTGAGATTTTACGAAACAGGGATTGCTATTGTATGTTTTACCATCAGAGCCACAGAACTCTATGATGTACATTGGACATCCATAGTTACATTCATTATGAATGGCGACCCTTCTCTCAGGGAAGCACAGTACACCTACAGCGAGTGAAAATGTACTAGATATTTACATGTTCAGTGCCACAAATATAGCACCAGTTCAAATAACATTTTAAAATCTTTTTGTAGTGTTTAATTAACTAAATGCATTCGTAATATTTGGGGAAAATCAAAATAATTAGACCTGTTCCCAGCTGACGCCAAACCAAGTATTATAAAAGCTTTGTCTTTCAAATTGGCGAAACAGTCATTTATAACAAGCGATTCGTTACTGTGCTTCTACAAATCAAGATGTTCTGGAGCAGAACAGAATTTACACTTTTATATTCAAGTTTGTTCTTCCCGTGAAGACCGTTAGTAAACATTGCTGACAGATGTAAGCCTTGTGTCACAAACTTAATGCAATATTTTTCCAAACTATTAACAATCTAACTCTAAACAAATAACTTACCTGCAACAAGACAAACCAAAAGATAAACGACTTTCATATTTAATATAAAATTATTTTCTCGCAGCTTTCAGGACAAGAGTCAAAAAATAAGTGGTTTATTTCGAAATGAGGACTCGATATGAGACATGTAGAAAGATAGCAATTGATATTCTACTGAGGTGTGGTCTGTGTTCTTTTGCTATGATTGGTATAGGCTGACGGACGCACTTGTTCTTGTTTATTTAAAATAGACGAAAAGGGAACTTTGAAAGCCAACGAACACATCAACAGATATGAAAATATTGCAGGCTCGGTTTGATTGAGCCTGTACTATTTATAGAAACACTCCACGAGTTGATAATAATTCAGATAAGTGCGTGTTTTTAGTTTAATGTTTTAAGATGACCAAAACAAAATTGTTATTATGTATTTGGAACACACTAACAAGAAGATCCCTTGATTTTCACTTCATGTATGTAGGCATAGTTTTCAGACGTTTATGTCATTAATACATTTCATTAAAAAGCTGATGCCAGTTTTTGAAGTGACTTCATTGCTTAACTAAACACACTAATGCATTTCGCAAAAAGACATAACGTTATTTAGTTTAATGTGAAATACAATCAAATATAAAATATGAAAAAATTGTAAATATATTAAGTTCTTTCATAATACTTTAGCAAAATATCAATCATGAATTTCGATAGAAGCAAAATATACTGCTTGTGACTTGTAGTTGGTGTTTCTATAAACATAAACAAGCATGAGTGTTATTTAGATTTTTTAGATTTTTGGCAAAAATTTGACATGCTCTATTGTTGTTGTTTTGTATAAACAATACACTCACTGTCAGTTCAGTGTTATATTTAATATCACTTACGCTAATTTTCACATGCAAGTCATAAAAACAGATGAGTTGAACATATATCGATGTCTTTTCAAAAGAAATTACATATATCGCACAGCTAAATTTTGATGCGTTTGAACACGCTCATTTATTTACCTAGCTTGCAATATAACAAATACGACCTGGTATGAATAAGTGAACAGGAAACTTAAAAAGTAAACGAATAAATAGCCTGTTTATTGACATATAGGGAACTACATTTTAGTATACCACAATTCAATATCTACACAATAAACAAGTACACATTTTAATTCAAGTCAAACGATACTGCACCTATAACCGGGAAAATAAACCATTCCATACGGTGATATCGGATTAACACCATTTGATAATCAACATTATACTGTATAATCTCGAAAATAAGCGTATACGCTTACTTTTGAATTTGCGACGCTTTTATGCGCTTATATTTAGATATGCGTTTATATTTAGGCCGCCGAATATGCGCTTATATTTGATATGCGCGTATGTTTAAGCCGCTGAATACCGGTATGCGCTTATATTTGATATGCGCTTATAGCTTAGATTGACTGAATATACGCTTATTTTTGAAATAAAATAGCACTAAAAGACACGCACGCATCAGAGATTATCAAAACACTTTATCGTCTTTAAAGAGACGTGTTTGAAAATACATGTTTATTTACAAATTAACAACAATTGATCATCACTAAATCTTATACTTTGAGCATAAGTTTTTTTTAGTTATATTTGTAGTTTCATCCATTATTTATTTAATACACCAAACTGCGTATGCACAAAAGTATTGATACTTCAAGCCACGCAAATATTACCAAACAAACATTGAAATCTATAATACTTTATTTCATTGTATTCGTACAAAATAATAAATGGTTCACTTTAGCAATATCAATGCGAGTTGTTCACACCTTTATTGCTAATACCGTTTATTGATCAATGTAAACGATACAGATATACTGTAATTATCTTTCATTGAAAGGCCGATTTAGCTCCCAGCTTAATGAAACTTAAATCACTGAGCAAGGTAGGTATGCATATATGTGCTTATATTTGGGGTATATTTTAACTGTAAGGGACAGGTATGCGCTTTTTTTGGGATAGATTTTACCTTAAGGGACGGGCATGCGCTTATTTTTGGGTATAAGTTTTCTGTAAGAGACATATGCGCTTATATTCGGTATGCGCTTACTTTCGATTATGCGCTTATTTTCGAGATTCTATAGTATATGTCTCACGATAAAATAATATTGTCAGAAACGATTACTTATAGGTGTAACTAAATAAAACTTTATTTTGACAGAAATCTAAGAAAACAAATCATGCGCAAATCATGCGTAGTATAATAAACCAATACACATATTATACCATTGAAATGATATTGCCTCCACCTGGGAGCGAACCCGCACCGTCACGACAACAGCGCATAGCCTTGCAATTCCGTCAATGCAAGCGATTAAGCTAGCCGGGACAACCCCCAAAAGGTTTATCGGATAGCCCTGCATTACATCGGTAAAGGTTTGTTTTTACGGACTATAAGAGGAGACTTTTTACTGCATCCAAACTGCTCAAATGGCGCTAAAATTGTGAATATCAAAATTTAATGATATTTGCATTTACCTCTAAAAGGAATCCACATCTTCACGGCGACGAAAACAATATTCAAAGCTATATTACCTGGGATTATTATACCACAACTGTACACAAACAGTCAATATATTTTATATGACAACTAGGAGCCAAGCCTACATAAGAATCGTGCTGACAGCCTTCAAATGACATTAAAACAAATGAATGTTGTTAACAAGTTGACATTAAATTTAAAGTGTTAAGGCCAGTGTCATTGTAATAAAACAGAAAAAATACCTAATCGAAATTTTAGTAAATGGAAATCGACAACTCAGAGCATCAACTATATAGCTTTATTGAGTCGAATACTTTCTCCACATTTTGATTAATTTAGCCAATAGTTTGATCGGCAGTAAATCTATTTAAACTATGAACTGTTTTCTGTCAGTAACACTGTCTTGGTTTTAGTTACCCAGATGTCAGATGGTTTAAATGTAAGATAAGAAATTCTTAAATCCAGTTCACATTAATAATACAACTTTTAGATACCATTCAAATTGAATTTTAATCAGCGCGATTCTGATATCTACAAAATGTTTCATGATGATTAATTAATGAAAATTTTGAAACGGGAACCTTAAAAGCCACTAAACATAAACAAACATGACGCTAAAGGCACACTATGCTTGAGTCTGTTTATGAACAGAAAAAATGATACGCAAACTACTGTCCAATCCGGTTTGAAACCCAAAATTTTCTGTTGGGGCAGGTGTAAGGTTGGTGCATCCTAGAACCCGGTTTAAACCCCCAGTGGCAAATTATTTTGCAGCTGACCGTTCCAAGGCGGTAACCCCAAGGGTTCTCATTTTAGTTCATTGTTTGTGAGGTCTTTTTTGAATTTGACATACTTAGAAACACATGCTCTCTTTCCCTCTTTTCTTTTTTGCTGCGTTTGGAGGCTGTGTAACATCTTCTTATTTTTCTTTTGTTGTAGTGGTATGACGCGAGATAGATCTATTAAATGTGTTGATAATGAGCAAAAATTAAAACAAAATGTGTAACAAAATGAAGAAAATTGCATTTTCTTTATAGCGTTAAATTGGATCACAGTACATGCAACTGTAGTGTTTAAGCATAAAAAACTTCATATTTTTTAATTTCCGTGTACGAGTTTATGTACTACAGCTTATTATGAATCTAGGTTGACATTAACTAACCTATAGATGGTATTAAAGTCACCTAAAACGGCAGAGGGCTAAAGTCTAGAGGTTCAATCCCCTTCCCCATTAGAACGTATTTCAGTCTGTTTCTCACATTTATTCTTCAAGCAGCATTTCTGAAAGAAATTAACTTAATGCACAGATTTCTAACTCTGGTGGGTATAAAAATGTCTTACCTGCTACAACACAAGCTAAAAGAAAAACTATTTTCATTTTCGCAACTTACTAGAACAGAGGTCAAGAAATAAGTGATGTGTTTCTCAATGAGGACTAGATCTGTGACAACACGAAAGATAAAAATTAACATTGAAATGTTGAGTACGGTTGTCTTATTTTCATTTATATAAGTAAAAGGATATAGTTATATTAACATTGTATTGCTATTATAATGTTTTAAGTTGTTATAACAAATTGGATGAAGCACTGTACAAAAGTTTGATCAGGTGACTTAAATGACATTGTCCAGTACTCTCTAGTAACTCCCCGTCACACTTCTATTATGTTCAGTTTCGCTCATAATGTTGTTTTTTTTCTCAATGGCAAAACTATATTTTCGTCAAGAGACCATAAGCCGTTACCCATGGAATGGTGTTAATCTGAAAATACCTCACAGAATTATTCAGTTCACCGTTAAATTCAATGGTTTGGGATAGATCCATTTCTGTCCATTAATAGGCTCAATAAAAGCTACAATAGTTACATATTTGTCGCGTTAAAGAGACTTAAAGTTACATTTTCATCTATTTTAATTAAGTAGTGTCCTATAATGATGTTTAACGTATCAGGGTTATCCGTGCAAGCATTATTGGGGGATATTGTGGGTGGGGTCGCATCAAATCAAAAGTAACACAATTCACCAGTAGATATGGTCACTTTGACGCAGACTACTGTATCCTTATTTGATTATAGATTCTTCAATAAGTTTGAAAACTTCTGATCGATTTTGCAATTATTCGATTGTTAAGCAATTAGATGTTGTAGTATGTAAATAAAAAAACGCATAACACAAATTCATTTTTTATTTACTAAGTAAAACATGAAACAAAAGAGTTTTCGTTTTGATAAATTCATTTCTCTTTTATCATATTAAATGTTTTGTTATGCAATTAATGAAAATCCTTATTTAGTAATTTATTGCGTCCTATATATACATAATAATTGATTTTGTACATGCCCTTTATACGACAAAGATGATATTTTATTTAAATAATTAACCAAGTAAAAATAGATGGAAACGAATTTGGAATGTTACCGAACACGCAAATCGTTAAAAAGTGCATGCTCGGTATGACTGAGCCTGTTAAAGTGCAGTAATGCAAATGCCTATTACATGTACGTCCACGCAGCCTCACATCTTGTTGAGCGTTTCTCAAACTTTTCACATCAAATGCACCATGCTCAACGGCATTCGAGAATCTTTTAAAAGTGCTAATTATGTACAATTTCAAATGCATGAGAACTATAGCCTTTAAACAATATGAAAAAACAACGATGGAAAAGTTAAATACACTATTCGTTTATTCACATAAAACAACTACAGTACACTCAAGTTGACGATAAACAGTTCAGATAGATTTATTTAGAAAATGATTTGTGCTGGTGTAGGCGCTGGTGTTGAGGTGTTCTCACCAGTCAGTTCATTGCCTGTACAGGCGCCAAAATGAAGGGTGTGAAAACTTTCAAAGTCATTTTTTCCCTCGCTGAAAATAAAACATTTTATAACATATTAAATATCTCATAACACCTTTAAATCAATCCATTGTGACATTTGTAACTAAATGTATATTTAAATGCATAAGGGGGTAGCGGTTGTCTGAGTAGTATGTGTATATCAAGTTGACGCTTAATAACTGTCACGTGGCAGGCAAGTATAAAATATAAAATAAATGTTCACAAATTTGATATTATCATGCCATATTCATGAGAATTACTCATTGTCATGTCAATAAATGCAAATTTTAACTATATTTACAGTATCATACATATTTTACCTATACATAATCAGTTCTAAATGAAATATCTGGACAATGCATTATAATTTATATACATGTAGGCCGAAGTAAAATGAGATATCTGCTTCTAAGAATATTTCTCGTTTGTTCGATCAAATCACAACAATTTATTTAGCTAACCTAGTAATCTGTTGAGAATCGTAAAGTTGTATGTTCTCTTCTTTGTTGTTCCAAGATAAAGCTACATGTAACCTGTTTCGAGGTGAAACTAATGAAATATTCAATTCCCTTAAATAGTAGCAGATGGAAACTGTATTCAGTCCAACCTTTCTTTAGCAGCCACCAAAGGGAGTGACAAAAAGTGGCTGCTCTACACAGGTGGCTGTTAATGACAGGTTAAAATGAGAAAAAAAGTCAGTTTAGGACATAATATTCAAACTGGCTGTTTAAGACAGGCGGTTGCTATTCACAGGTGGCTGCTAAGGCAGGTTTAACTGTATACAATTTCTCAGAGTGTACTATTATGAGAATATTTATTATAAAATCACTTACTTGCACCACTGGGATTTCAGGAAACACTCATTACTATGATAGGTTTTCCCATCTGATCCGCAGAACTCTATAATGTACATCGGACAAAATGAGTTGCAGCCATTCTTAACAAATCTTTTCTCGGGGAAACACACAACACCTGAAAAATGTGCACAAATGCTTCGCATAATAACTTCATGGGATATGGCCTTTTATTTGCGAACAGTGTAGATCCAGATCAGTCGATGTCATCTGATCTGAATCGACACATTGCTTTGTGATTCATTGGTTTATGTCTGACCAAGAAGCAAACAGTGGGGATCATGATCAGACGGCATTGATGTGCCGGCTGATCTACAGTTTTGTAGATTAACACTGTCTGTAAATACAACAAAAACTCGTACAGCGTATACATGAAGTAACTGTTTAATACCATTCTATTTTTAACTTTTTTAATTATATCAAACTAGCGTAGGATTCCATTGAGAAAAAAGTGCATACACGATCAACTTTTTCAAATTCGAGTGATGTATAAAGGGTGTTTAATGTTGCACCTAATTGTTAAAAAGTGTCATATATATCCAGTCAATGAAACTCATTAAGATAACTCAAATAGAACAAAACGCGTCAATAATTTTCATAAGTATTTTGTAAAGAAAATATACATACATGCAACAACACATGCCAACAGAAGAACGATTTTCATTGTACGGGTTGTCTGTGTTATCTTGAAGGAAACCTGAGTCGACTGAAATGTGGCAGAACAAACGTAAGGTTAAATTATAGGCTTAATAAACAGATAAGAGCCGACACATTCAATGACAAGGGCCATGAACTTTGCTTTTCTATTTTTATCATCATGTGATAATAAATTAGATACTGTCTAAGTTTAAAGTAAAAAACAGCATCATCAAAATAATTATTACTAAAATTATATAATTATTTTATTATGTCAACTCGGGTTCTCATTACCTAGGCAGGCACCGTGATGCAAGGAGTGGAAGGTATCGTAGTCATTTATTCCTTCACTAAACAAATACATGTACCGTTATACAATTTGTATTAAACGATGTCAACAATTAAAATCACTACATTTAAAAAATGACTTTAATATGTCTGTTTTTTGAAACACTGTGTGGGTAGTTTAGTTATATGAGAATATATATTATTATTTTTATAAATTAATATTTTCGATAATGAAGATTTACCATAAAAAACTAATTTCACAAAAATGATTCCAATTTAATTCGCTGATTTTAACTAGTGTTTCGTGAAATAAATCTCTTTACTCTATGAACTTTGTTCTGTCAGTAGCACTGTCTTGTTTTTAGTTACCCAGATGTCAGATGGATTAAATGTAAGATAATATAGTATTATATGCATATCAGGAATCTCCACACTCACAAAACACAGCCTCCCGACGCAGCGAAAAAGAAGAGAGAGAGAGAGGGAGAGAGAGAGAGAGAGAGAAAGAGAGAGAGATAAAGAGAGAGAGAGAAAGAGAGAGAAAGAGAGAGAGAGATAGAGAGAAATAGAGAGAGAGAGAGAGAGAGAGAGAGAGAGAGAGAGAGAGAGAGAGAGAGAGAGAGAGAGAGAGCATGTTTTTTTTTTAAAAGAAATTCTTAAATCCAGTGCACATTAATAATCCAATTTATAGATACCATTCAAATTTAATTTTAATCGGCGCGACTTCATGACTGATATCTTCAAAATGTTTCATAATGATTAATGAAAACTTTGAAACGGGAACCTTAAAAGTCACCAAACATAAAAAAAAGCATCAAGACGCTGAAGGCACACTGTGATTGAGTCTGATTATGAACAGAAATAATGATACACAATCTACTGTCCAATCCATTTAGTAGCCCCGGTGTGAGCCCAAACTTTTCACAATATAAGCAATGTGTTCAACGATTTCCTGTGGATTTCAGAACCTGTTGGGGCAAGTGTGAGGTTGGTGCACCCTAGAACCTGGTTTTGGTTTAAACCTCCAGCGGCAAATTATTTTGCCACTGACCGTTTCAAGGGTTCTTATTTTAGTTCATTTTTGTGGGGTCTTATTTGAATTTTACATTCTTACAAACACATGCTCTCTTTCCCAGTCGTCTTTTTGCTGCGTTGGAGGCTGTGTTTCGTGAGTGTGGCTATTCCTGATATGCATATTTCAGCTTTTTAAAAAATTATCTTTGCAGTTTCTAAAATGACATAATTGACAACAGCACTGAGTGAAAGTACGGACGACGTTTTACGGCCGAAACAAAGTTTACTTACTTGCACAACTGGGACTTTATGAAACACGGATTGCTGGTGTATGTTTTCCCATCAGACCCACAGAACGTTATAATGTACATCTTGATGGTATTTGTGTCAAATTAACACCAAACATTCTTGATTGTCGTTCATTATCGAATTTTCACGAACATTCGAATGCTTCAAATGCATTCGAACGTTCGAAACCTTATCGAACGTTCGATTACATCCCTAAATCATATACATTTAGTGTCGTTGTTTTCTGTTTACTTTCGTCGGTTAATCAATTTCTGTTTTGTTTTTATTTTCTCAAGTCCATCTGATAGAGTTTGATAATTCGTGGTTCATTTACAGTCGTGGATCGATCTTCTCACGAAATGCTTAAAAATAGTACTCTACAAATATTAATGAATACACAGTGCACGTTGGTTACACGCTTTGAGAAGGCAGTTAGATATTGATTTTTATGTTTGTGAACAATGTTATTATTTGTGACCGCAGGACATATCGTTTGTTGAAAACCGAAAGAGGCTATCTGCCTTCTTTATTCAAATACTGATAGCCCCTTCTGGCTTTTAATAGAGGATATATTGAACGGTAAAATTTCAAATCCAACGAATAATTATTATTTGTTTTCCAAAATGTACATGTACGTTTAAAGGAGCAAGCGATATGGTTTCGGAGCTATAGAAGGGAGACACAAAAACAGATGTTTAACTTATTATCTTATGTATTATGTATTTGTGTGCTTTTGCATGCAACATTGTCGAGTTGATGGGTGGGTTGGAGTTATTTCATAAAGACAACTTGTACTTGTTTGTTCATATGAGAACCTGTTTGGGAAAGTGTCAGGTAGAGGCATCCTAGAATCTGGTTCAAACCTCAATTGGCAATTCATTTCCACTGACCGTTCCCATGCAGTAACCACTGGGGTTCTCTATTTGTTTAATTGTTTGTGGTGTCTATTGACATTGGTCGTTTTATTAAGCATGCCCACTTTATCCTCTCTACTTGATTGCTGTGTGGGTAGGTTATGTCTTAAGGATTGAATCGATAGTTGATGGTTTCCATTTGGGTATGGAAAATAGTTGGGTTGTTTAAAGTGTGTGAAGCCCGAAGCTAGCAACCTGACGAGTGTACATGCTCATATCAAATGTTCGTTGTTGTTTCTATACTAAACATCAAGAACCCCTCTAAGCATTAAAAGATCCCTAGCAGATTACACCATTATTTTCAAAATTTATCTTGTGAGGCCGGACGTGGCACAATTATTATGAATCGATGGTAAATAGAGGACAAGCTATGCCCCAAACTTGAAAGATGTTTAACTGCATTGTAACTGTACGGCAGCAATCAGAGAATCACCGGTGTGACAACAGTTTACTCAGAACATTGCACAGTTGAAACGCCGAAATCCTTCGGTAGTCACCCCGAAAGACAATTTTGAAAACTGAAACCCTGAGCTTTGTTTTTGCTGATTTGTTAATTAAGACTGTAAATAAAGTCTGTCAGACTATTCAGATATTTATCAGACTTCAAGAATTTTCGACCCGACATACATCACTTACCTACTCAAAGATTGTACTTAATCCAAGAAAATTATGTTTGAATAAATGCTTCAGTGTTTATAGAGAACCACACAGTGACTGGCCAGATGTACGCTGAGAAACCCTAGTAAAAGTTTGTAGAGAACTCCAACTGTATACGGAATAAGCGTACGCAGAGAACTTTAGACTAAGGAAACTTAAATGCATAGCTTGATTGGTTACTCTCTGCCAATCCATTTGTTATGTCTTTGTATCCATAATACTTGTATTTCCGACAGCCACAAACAGATCCCTGGATTATTTAACATGGATCAGCCACAACTGTTTCAATTATTTTTTTACATCAATGTAATTACTATCCTGTTAAATCATTGTTTGTTTTTTTTTTCTATATATGCACCTTTTGGTTATTAATCACCCTCTGCTTAGTGCTAGTTGGTTTTGTAACACATAACCAAGGTGAAGTTTTTGCAGGCCATCAAGCAACTATTAAGCTGCCATAGCTCATTAAATTGGAAATTTAGGTTGATTTGGCTTCATGCCATTGCTTCATTGTATGTTAACAAATGTTTCATTGATATGAAGCTGCTGTTGCCTGTCTTGCACCATGCAATAGCCGAGGAAGCCATGGAGTTGAGCCTAGAATGGGATAACTGATTAGTCTACAAACAAGCCACCTTTTGAAGATGTGAATAAAGGCCTTATACCAGCAAGCACTTGGTTGCCATGATGTCAGGGACAATTCTTTGGACACATAAAACTCAAATAGGGACTTTAAATGTTTATAAAAGTAGTATAGTTTTGCCTTTAATTATTACTAGTCCTTGAAACTGTTGCCTTGGTAAAATCCCTTGGAAGCTGTGTTTTCAGGTTGTGATAAGCATTGAAACATTTTTTAAACAGAACAGAATGTTTATTGTATTCTCAACAATCCATTTAACGTAATTAAATAAACATTTAATATTTTTATAAATTTTACTATATTATTTATATAAGAATGTCTGATCTTGTAATATCCACAAGAATTACTAATTAGAAGATGAAAATTAGTGGTTCATTGTATTTCAAAATGGAAGAGGGGTTACAATAAAAATAGAAGGATGATCTGGGTTTTAAATAAACAAATAACATAGTTGTTAGCTCAAAAAATCCAGGTCACTTAACCACACTTAACCAACATTGCTGAAAAATCCCACGCCTCCAGATCTTAAGTAGTCACATTGACTGCTTAAATATATTGGGAAAAAGCTGAGCCGTAACATTTTATTGTTGCAAGGGATTCATAATACAAACACACAGTTGGGGCTATGGATGGGTTATAAACCGGTATGTGAAGGGCTAGGAGTAATTAAGATGGTAATCAAAGTATAAAGCGCTCTCACTGAACAGTCCTGGGCCCAGGATATATACCAAGCTTTTAGTGATGATCATAAAAATGTCAGTATACGGAAATAGCTCAAAACACCAGATAATAAACCAACATGTATTCCTGATCCTATTGGTGCCGTGTTCAGCAGCTTAAATCCTTTTCAATCAGTACAAACATTTACAATTAATTCAGTTTTATTGGGCCGTTTAACAATGTAATTAACTGGTATTGTTATTATCTGGTATTATAAATTGAAAAATAACACTGTAGACCCTAAGTCTTTGATGGGTCTACACTGGTACCCAATGACACTGTATCAAATGCTGTACAAAACTGAGGACATACACATGTGCGAACTTCTCCGGGAACTCTAATATAAAGATCAAATACAATAAAAATATTTTTCAATAATTCAATTTGCTCCCATTTCAACTTCGATTTCGACTTTCGGAAAAGTCTGCCAAGTTTGTTTACAATAAGAAACTGGAGGTTGTTCGCCGGGACAAATCACCAACTAATATATTCCTACAATTATTTACGAGGTGTTTATCCGAAGCTTGCCGGAGATCGCCGAGTTAAGTTTGAGCTCTTAAGCTTGAACACCGTATAACAGGGATATCGCGTACAAGACGGAACGGATTATTTAGACTATGCCACCTGTTCCTAAGACGCATGCAAAAAGATAGTGTAGAGGCTGATGTTTGATTCCTTGACATAGAGAGAAGACGTTTACCGGAAAGAGACATTGGTGTATATAATCATGTTTCTGTTAGTTTATAATTTTATTCAGGACGTATAGAAATAATGCATTTGTTTAAGTATCTTCATAGCGGTAGTAGAAAACTTTCCACAGTCTATACGTATTTGTACACTTAGCAGGCAAGCGACGTTTATATACATAATCAGTATTAATTACCAACGTTCATAGTGTGGTTCCAGTTATGTCCGCAAATCAGGTCAAACTCAGTGAGCGTTACCTAGGAGAGGGTAAGAAATTTATTCGTATGTTGATGCTTTTATTATTCACTTTGTGCTGATCAATGTGATTATTTTTGTTATTGATGAAACGATATTCTCAAAAACTGAGACAACGAAAAATTATTGTTTTTAATTAATTCTATGATTACCAAAATATTGTCACTGTTCCGAAGGTGTTTCACAACTATTACTTCTTAGCCTGAAAATTACTTTAAAGGCTGGTGTTAAAGTTTATTCTATTTATTCTAAACGATCGCCATTACATAAAATGTTATTGCTTGTGTTGTTTACTTCACTGTACTTGTAAAAATAATGCATTGACTTAAGACCGAACAGTGACATAGTGACCGTATGTTGGGGTAGTCATTAAGGTTAGGATTTCCAGGGGAATGTTTTACACGTTTAAGCTTAATTTTTATTGCATTCATGGGTACTTTCATGTAAGGTCAGAGGACAGTCAATAGGAAAGCCTGTCGCGGATTGGACAATTTTGTCTAGGGACGATTATAGCTTAGTACTTTATTTTCAAAGACTCATTTGCCAAAACTATAGAGAATACAAATAATTTTGTGTTTTCAAAAATGTAAATTGACTTTAATTATATACTTTAAAATAAAAATGATTTTTTAAAACACTGTTTGAAGGGTGATTTGTGGCACTTTAATGAAAATGGTACTTTCCTTATTTTGGGTTGAAGATTTGTTTACATTCTGGTGATGATTTCTTTCGGTTTAAAATGCTGAGAGAATGAATTGGTGATGACCCTGATTTCTGGACATTTTTGATTTGGCCAAGAGTCCCACTTTACAAATCTGTTGTAGTTTTGGAAAAAGTGTTGTAAACTAAATCACAGGAGGACCAAATTTTATAATGTTAGTCTATGATAAACTATTTAGTGGCCTCTGACCTAACTCCCAATATTAGACGATGCAATTTTTTTACTGATAACAAAACTAAGTAAGCTTCATTTAAGCAGGGGAAAAGAAGACTATTTAAAGTTTAAAGTTGATTGAGCTTCATTTATAAGCTGACGAAACAATAATTCAAACAGAATTGCGTTTCAGACAAATGTTTGCAAATGGCGAAACAGTAACTGTCTTATTTTCCTTTATATATCGACGCCGTCGGTAATTCATATCAGCAGAGCATACAGAATAACCATATTTTATCAAATCATGTAAAGGTTATAACCTGGGAGTATTCCATGTCATATCGTCTAAGTTTAAGTGCAGGTGTTTAAACAGGGGTGTCTTCGGTTAGAGATCAGGTATTTTCTTACAATCCTCCCTGTGTGTTATTGAATATATACAATGCAGATTATCACACCAATATATGGTTTTCCAGTAATTAAAATGATAGAAATCATGGTCAATGGACATTTAATATTGGGAATTTGAGCCCTATGGGAACTGGAAATACTTTGGTTCATCTTGCATTAAGTTCCGTATAAAAGCCATTTTAAATTAAAAGGAACATTACTCTTACAATAAATACAAGAAATAGGGGTTACCATTCGTATTGTACTGATGGCATTGTTCATGCAGATTATGTATTCCAAGAATTATGATAAAAGAACAAGTACTTTCAAAGTAATAGACAACATTAAGTTTCATACTAAAGTCACTTGAAAGGGTCGTGAGTAAAACATATTGAAATCGGGTTATCAATCTTGTTGTCAGAGATGGCGTTGGTTATGCAGATGATCTATTGTAAGCATTAGGTTAATTGGACGAGGAATTTTAATGATATAGGCAACATTAAGTTCAATATTAATGTCATTTTAAAGGGGCATAAAAAATAAATAATATAACAAGAGTTATCATTCTTGTTGTCGGAAATGGCTTTGTTCATTAATATGATTTATTCTAAGTATGAAGTTAATACTAAGGTCAAGTACCTTTAAAGTTATAGGCAACATTAAGTTTTAAATTTAAGTTTGGAGACCACCGGACAACGCAGCCGCCGCCGCCGCCGGATAACAGGATTCATATGTGTCTACCTGCTTTTGCAGGCGACACAATAACAAGCCCTGTCATACCACTCAAATTAAACATCAATCGAAACAAAAATGTGTTACGTCAGCGTGCATATTTTAAATAAAAACAACATTCTAACAAATTGTTTTAGATAAAAAAAAAACAAGTATACCATATCAGCGAGTCCCTGTAAACTGTTTTTTTTTCTGCCCAACCCTGGACCAGTGACAACACTTAATTGTTGAACATGTACTGTAGCTTTAAGAAAATATTTACAACTTGATTATCGTTGCTTTCTAACACTTTTTGAGACAATAACAGTGTTTTACAAACTTATAAAGTTTGTATTCTTCCAAGACAATTATTAATTTGTTTGCAACATGGTTAGATTTAACACTAGCTTGAAAACAGCTCCTTCAAAAGAGGAATAACATATAGGAAAACGAATTAAAAAAAGGTGAAATATGCATATCAGGAATCGCCACATTCAGAAAAAACAGCCTCCCCACACAGTCAAGAAGAAGAGAGGGAGAGAGCATGGTTAATAAAATGATCAGTTTCAAAACAAACACCACTAACAATTAACAAAAATGAGAACCCGAGGGGTTACCGCCTTGGAACGGTCAGTGGCAAATCGAATTGCCACTGGGGGTTTAAACCAGGTTCTAGGGTGCACCAACCTCACACTTGCCCCAACAGGTTCTCATATCACAAAACAAATGCACGTTGTCTTGGTGAAACAACTCCAACCCACTTATTGGTTCAACAATGTTGCATGCAAAAATACACAAACATATAAAACATAAGAATCTAATAGCATTGAAAAGCCAAAGGGCGGGTACTCAATGATCTTACAGAGACCAGAGCTCCTGGAGTAAAATCAGCAAGAACACGATGACAGGGATAAAAGAAACAAATCGAGCTTCTAGGTTCTTTTAAGAAAAGATTTCCACATAAACCTTCATTAACTCTTAAACCCCTGCCACCGTCGTGCAACCAAAGAGGTAAGCATAATGATCAACTGTAGAAGGCTTAATCACCAGGCATGCAGAGCGCTGTAAAATATCATGTTGGTAACCTTTCTTTTTAAATTTACAGATGGTTTTTACGAATAACCGGGAGAAATTAACATTGCCCTTTATCTTCTTAAGTTTATAAATTAAATCTCCATAAAAAAACTGGCTGTGAAATACCTTGTTGCAATAGTGATTTTCAACATACCTGTATTTATGAATTAGATCTGGGTATCGACGATAAAACTTGCAAAATGTTTTCCTTGATTTGTGATACCAATAACCTTGTTTTAAAAGTTTTTCTGTAATGCAAAGATTACGTTCATTGAAATCATTAATATCGTTGCAAGCTCTTGAAAAGCGAACAAGCTGTGAAATATAAACCCCGTAAGATGTTGCACGGGGAACATCGCCGTCTAAAAACGGAAAATTTACTATATTAAAATTAAAATCATCTCTTTTATCATATATTTTAGTAGTGTCATAACCATTTTCAATTGACAGATTTAGATCGAGAAAGTTTGCATGCTTTTCTGAAGTGTTTGCATTATTAAGTTGTTATTCTTTAGGGTAGATCTTCTTAACCAGTAATGAAAAATGGTTATTATCTATATTTAATAAATCATCAAGGTACCTCGAGGTGTTGTTAAAAGCTGTAATAATATCATCTTGATGTTCAGTAGAAAGACATAAAGTCTCTTTCATAACAGTATAAAAACAGATCAGCAACAAGGGGTGCACAATTAGTACCCATTGGGATGCCTATTACTTGTTTATAAATAGAGGTACCGAATCTAACATAAATATTATCCAGTAAGAAAATTAGCGACTCTATTAGGTCTTGACAAGTCCATAAGGTATAATTATCATAAGAACCGTCTGTAAAAAATGCCCTATGTTCATTACAAGCGATGAACGTTTTATTTTCTCTAGCAAACGTTTTTTCAATGAGACTAGTTAGTTTGTCTCTTATTAAATTATGAGGGAGCGAGGTATATAAAGTTGAGAAATCGTAAGTAGACAAACAGAACGCCTGAAAATTATTTGATTTAAGCTTTTTCAAAACGTCATTTGAATTTTTAATCGACCAAAATAATTTTTTGCCAGAAGTTTCATAAACCTTATCGCAATACCTAATTACATGTTCTTTAATAGCTGTAAGACAAGAAGTTAAGAGCACGGATAATTTAGTAGTAGTGCAAGAACTAGAGTTAGCAATAAATCTTGCTTTGTACGGTGTTTTATGCATTTTAGGCAACCAATACACTTTAGGTACTTTGTCTTTGTATACGTTAACATCAAATTATGCAAGCATGCACGCAAGCAAACAGATTGAATGTACGTACTTTCTCACTTTGTTTGTGTTACTTTAAGAGAAACTTTTTAACTTTTGATCTTTTGTGTGATTTTACAAGCCATTAAACACTGGCTTAAATAATTGCCGATCAACTTTGGTATCATAATATTTCTCGCGGATTAAATTTTAAGAAGTTCGTACTAGTGCAAAATTTAATAATCTATTGTGGTACATGTATCGCTGTTTGAATAATATGTTCGAATGTATATTGGAGCAAAATGTCCTCCCCTGTTAGTGGTGTAACATTATCAACGAGAAATTTAAGAATTATGCAGTGTTGGCGAACTATAATCTTGTTTTGATACAAATTTATATTCACAAAGACATGCAGCTTATGATGTCTGTGAACAGTAAGTAATTTTCATCAAGCATTCTATTTTGTAACTTAGTTAGCAGAAGACATGACGAACTTCCTGCCGGATAGACAATGATTTTACTTGTAATATCAGTATTTACATGATTGTGTGGTTATTACTTTGGGGACATTCGGGAATGCGACGTCATTTATTGTTTGGTGGAAGGGAAAATGATTCTCCGGAGCCCATGTGCAATAGATTTCATGTCATTGGCTTTTCTGAATACCTTTTTACTAGTGTTTGTAATGCCAGAGTGGGCACTTATTATATTTATTTTTGCAAAGTTTCTTTGAATGGCATTTTGATGTTAGAGAGATTTTGATGATTTCTTTTTTATAAAGAAACGTTCAATGATGACTGTAGACGGCCATTAACAAACAAATTGAATGTTCTAAAAAGAACAACTTAGAATTGTTTAACATTTTGAATCAAACGCATATTGATTTTCCAAATACCTTTACATGATTGTATAACAGTTTATTACCGATTTATTTTCTATTTAAACCTGCTCAATTATGTTAATATAATATACTAGCTCATTTATAACCTCATTTAATTTTAAAAGTTTTACATATATCAGCAAACATAAGATAACCTGAACACGATGAACGACAAAGAGATTAAGCATTAAAGTCTATGCTAACCATGGGAGTAGTACTGTAACAGTTGCATCTATTATGAAAATGTACCGGTATTTGTTGTATTATTAAAAATGTATTAATTAAATGCATATACTCCCTTTTCTTGATATCAACAAATAAGTTTTGCATATTACTGATAACCTTAAAATGAAAGAGTAAAATGAAAAAAAAATGTGAACATGAAATAATTGTTTTCTTTTCGTATTTATATTTTGTAATGTAATCTCGGTTAGTAAAATCACGATGCCTTAAACTTGTCCACAGTGGGAATCTAACCAGCACCGAACGGCAACAGCGCCTAGTCATGTAACTCCAAGCACGCTACAAACTGGGCTTGTCGGGATAACCACACAAAGGTTGCGCGAAAAACCCCGACAAACGCGATAACCATTACATTGGATAACCGGTTATTTACAGTACTGGCTATATGTTCAGAGAGAATTTCTTTGGGCGCCACATTGCACAAATAGGTCTATTATCAATTTTCTGCAAAATATTTAGAAGATCGATGAATTTTCCAATTCCTGAGAAATTCTAGTAAATTCAACAATATGTCAATGACTGTTCATAATTTCTGTAACAGGAATAAATGAAAATGTAAACTGTCATTATGGCAGAGACTTATAATTTAAAGTAAATGATATAAACCTGAAAGACAAGAAACAAAAATGTTTTATAATGGCAGACAATATTTTTATATCTAACGTCCATAATACTAGATTATAATTAAAGCCCCAGCCCTAATCTTAAGTAAGAATATACTATTGAATGATATTGTTAAACTATCGTTTACGAACTTTCAAGAAGCTAAATATAGTGAAGGTATATTTAGCAAACTATTTTTGACGAAGAGACCACTTCATGCGCGATCTCGATTTCTGTGACGTTTCGGAAATCCTACTTTCGCTTTGAGTCGCGCGGACCAAATTTATTTTAGTAAATTAAAATTTTATTAGCCCGAACTAATGCTGCAAATTTGTGCCTATAGTTACAAATACATGTAATATTTAATACAAGAGCGGGTTAAATTGAAGTAATGCCGCTTTAAGAACACTTCAGGCTTCATTCAAAAACACAGTATTTCGACGTAATGTTTAAACAATTTACAAAGAGCAGCAACGAGTAATTCAATAGTTAGTAAATTAAGAATATATACGGGAAATTAAAGTTCTCTTTTTGTTAAAAATAAGCAAAAGAGATGTTGGAATATTTGGAAGAAATAGGTTTGCTTCCAAGGTAGTTTCAGTAATCTAGATCGTAGATAGTTGTTTGCAATGTTTTAACCCATTTAATTTCTTGAATAAGTTATGACAACTATTTCCATATCACTGACTGTGAAATGATTATGCTTTTGCGATTCAGTAGACTCAAAAAATGTCTAAAATTTCGATAATAAACTATTTCATGTTAAGTGATTTCCCATGGGGAACATTTTAAATATTGAAAACATGAACTACTTCAATGAACTCTGTTAACATGTAGGCAAAACAGAATACATTGATGTTTATATAAAATTTTCTGTTGCCATCGACAATTATTGACAAACATAAAACACTGTAAATTGATACCGTCAAAAAATGTCTGTAAGTGAATATTATGAGACTCGTTATTTTAATATTCAAAAACATTACCAGAATCTAGTCTAACATTAAAAAAATAAAGTATATTTTAAAATATTTGCTTTAGAGAAACTTCTTGCATTGGTGCAAAAAAGCACAAATAACATTAAAACACGCATACGAGAAAAGCGACACTCGGAAAACACAGCCTCTCACAGTCAAATCGCTGAGTGACACAGTGGGTTTAAGCCGGGTTCTATGTTGCTCTAAAACGTGTTCATATGAAGAATCAAATGCAAGTTGTCTGGGTGAATAAATTTCAATCTACATGTACATCTTTAAAAACTATAAAACTATTAAAAAGCCATAACGATCAATTGTAGATGGGTTTATTACCAAGCATATGGAGCGCTGTAATTTAGTAGAAACTTCGATTTTAGTTAGATTTTGGTTTGCATTTAAAAACTCAAACGAGTTGCACGGTGACAGATATAATTATTTTTGACAAGAAGCGGGAAAGTTTTATTTGCAGAACATTGTTCATAGTTAATCAGGCCTTCAGGTTGCTTTAAGCCTTTTGTTATTGTTTCAACATCCGCAAGGATAATGAACCCGCAGCGACAAAAAGTGATTGACATCAAAACTTAACTTGGAAATAAAACACGGCGTCTTTTGATTGGAGCGGCAGTTCTAAAAGTCGTCGCATGACAACAAAAAAAAAAAGATTCTAACTTGACAACGTTGCAACGCAACAGATGTTACGAAGGTCGCTCGCTGGGACAAAGTCCAGTTGAAATCAAAGTTTGTAGTAACTTTTTTTAATTAACTAAGAGTTTTTACGCGTACCATAGAGGAGGAATTAATGTTAGAGTTGACCAGCCAATATTCAATTTTGATTTTGATATTTTGCATTCGCGGTAAAAAAACATTATTAAATCTTAATTCGTAATGTAAGTGTAAGCTCTTTCTAAATATAGTAACCAACTAATTCGCTGAAAAATACCACCGAAGGCAGCTTTGCGTGTGACGTTCCTTATTATAATGTTTTTTTTATCAATTAAATGCAGTTTTGTTCTACAATGTATTGGTTGGCAACCGTTCGATTGAAACCACAAATTATTAGAAGTGATTCGGCTATTTGCAAACAAATTTAATTTATTTAACTGAAGACTGTAACATGTTTAACACCGATTACATTATTATCAAGATCAGTTATCGTAAAAGGCACAGTTTTATAATGAACACGTTTTAGAAACGAAAAAGGACTCGTCTTGGGAAAGTTGACATTATAATGTTCTCACTTTTGAAATTCGTTAATTGTTTGTGAAGTCCATATTGAAACTGATTATTGTAATACCATGCTCTCTACCTTTTAGCTATGTGGGGAAGTTGTGTCTGTTAAGTTGGAAATTCCTGATATGCATATTTCAATCCTTTATAACACTTACTTTTGGTTAATCGTTTTCCTATTTTGCAGTATCATACAGTTATCGTATGGAAATTTCTAGTTTCTAGAAATAAACTAAAACGTCCTTTTTTTTTATCTTTTTCAAACATTTTAGATTAAAGACAAAACGACTAAATCAGGGCTAGGCGCTGACGCCGCGACGGTCTGGGTTCGCTCCCAGGTAGAGGTAGAGACACTATCATTTGGATTGAGAAGCTTGATAAACGTGGACCCATACATTAAAGTTTAACCACGATATACACAACGCATTGAAATCTTTTTTCTTTTGAATTTTTTTTTTCAGTTAAATATAGTTTCTTTTTATTTTGAGCTCGTTTGCATAAGTTTGTCTACGAGACACCTCCGCCATGTGGTCTGAGACCTTTAAATGGCGTTCCTGTTTTTTTAATTAGTTTTAAAATCAAACGACTTAAACTCTGGTGCTGGTAGCCAGAATTGGTGGTTATCATGTTCGTCACAGTCAATATACACAGAATACAATTTTTATAATGAAATGATAATAGTTGTTCTTAATTTATACTTGGAGTCGAACCAGTTCCGCATGATGATTGGCGCTAAATTAAAAAAACAGTTACTTGTCTCAGGGGTACGAAATCAAGTGCGTGTTAGGTTTATTGGTGAACCTTGTTGACTAACATGGTGCTAACCAAATTGCTACGATATGCATGTAAACCGGAACTTGTATGTTAATTCGTATGAGAACAATGAGCGTGTCAGCATTGAGTTGTTGTGATTGTTTATAAAAGTGAAACCTGCATGCCACTAATATCCGCAGTCTGAAAGCACAGTCTCCCCACACAGCAAACAATCAGAGGAAAACAGAGGAGCATTTATATGGCTATCGATTTCATAACAGAAACGTATTATATATGATAAATAACATATGAATTGAAAGTAGATTTATTATAGAATAGACTTTATTCGAATGGAAATAGCAGAGTCGTGAACAAATAAAATATTAAAACACAGAAATTTTAAGTAAAATACGCATATGAAGAAAAGACAAAAATATGTAGAAAAAAGCAACAGAAATTACAATCTACTGTCAAGGCCAAAAATAATAGATGGAAAGCAAACGACGAATTTCAAATATTAAACAACTCAAACACTGCATGTAAAAAAGAAACTTCGAATGATTTGAATATTTCTATGTTAGGGTTTGCAACTTCAGATCTAGGTCTTCCATTTTGACCGTTTAAAGGGGATTATTCTTCAGGTTCTGATTAGTGTTGAATGTTTGTGGAGTCACTTTGAAATTTGCCCAGGTTCTCATTTCCTTTCTAATGTTTGACTGCGTGGGGAGGCCTGGTCTTCTGAATAAATTATACATTTAACAACTTTTCGAAATATACAGTATTTACCTCCCGATATTTTTCATATTATTTTGATAGATCGAAATTGTAACTATGATACCTATCATACGACAATAAAGTCTTTATTTTACACTGTTTAGTTATCGACTTCCATAATGCAGGTGCATTTCGAAGACGTCGAACTGCATTACCTGCATGAAATGATGGTGGGATTACGCGTTCCTGACTGATGTTGTGAATTTGTTTTCTGTGGGTTAATAAATCAGTAGTGTTTATTGCATGTTTATTGCAGGTTTCAGAGCAAAACCTCAATTATCAAGCTATTAATACCCCGATACAGATGTTTATACTTAGAAAAGTTGTTAAGTGTAGTCATGTCTGATATGAATATTTAACTTTTATTAATATACTGTTACAATTAATTCATCTTAAGTTTCTAAGATGCCTGATTCGTGACCAGAACAAAATTAAGTATACCGGTTGTAAACTGTGGACAAGGACTTCCGTTTATTCACATAGCCAATACCTGTCTTATCACTTATATTAAGAACAGCAGAGTTTTATGCATTCCCTTATTTCCCCTTTTTTCGCTGCCTGTTCGTTTTCTAACACTTTAGTACAAAATTAATTTGCAGATATTTTGATAAATTCGCTTGAAAAAAAAACATTATTGTAAATATTTAAATTAAATGTCTTAATGCTTTTAATATCATTAAATGGAATTATGGAAAACACAATCAATCTTATAATTAAATTTCATGTTCGAAAAACAATTAAATATAATTAATTCATAAAATTGAAATGGCCTAATCATATTGAGTGCTTATCCCAGTTTTTTACCTCATGTTATACATAATAAATATGACTTGAGTGTTGATAACTGCTAGGCAAAAATATCAGAGATCAGTGTATTTCTGGGATTTCAAGAGCACACAATATGCAATAATGACAATGAGAAAATGTGCGATCTTATTTCTTTTCCTTCAAACGGCTGAATGTAACAAGCATAGAAAATGGCAGCGATGGAATGAAAAAGACGTGACGTTTGGGGCACCAATGGAAACATTAGAATCTGTTCCTTTGATGATTTGCTTGCTAAGATGCGAGGAGACTGCGGGTTGTGCATCAGCTCACGTGAATAAGGGAACTTCTACGTGTGAGCTTTCGTGTTATAACCCTCCAGACGGAAATCTTCCGGCAACTACCCGCACTGGTTGGACTGTCCATTACAAAGGTATGATTAAAATGTAATTATATTTTAAAAAACCAGTTTTAAAACGGTGTTTTTAAACTATATCAATCAATTTTAATTACATGCATATGTTTTGTATTTGAAGCCGATTAATTCACCGTTGATAATGTAATTTTATCCTTACACTCATATTTTACTCTGAACACGGTTGCAATTTATCTTGATTGGCAACTTAATCTTCTAAACACCATTTATAACGACTAATTTTTCTTTCAAATAATGTTTCTTAGTCGTCGGCTTAGTCATCCGGTGGTCCCTGACTTTAACCTGAAACATGATGTTGCTTTATACTTTGAGAGTACCAAGTATTGTTCTATTGGCTGATATGTTATCTGCATGAATAAAATTATCTGTGACAATTATGATACCTCCTGGTTTACTATTTGTTTTAGTTGTTGCCCATTCAAATGAGTTAACCCTGAAAGTTAATACTGCAAAAACAGGCATACAACTTGAAACAAAACAAATGCAGGAACGAATCATTCTTATGACAATAAGAATTATAGCTCCAGATTAACTATGTTTTGAGCTAATCCCTTCAGTATTTTAATTAAACCTGAATTTTGAAAATCATTCGTATATACCCAAGGACATTTCGTTTCAGTGAGAGCTCAAATGAAGAGGTTAAGTGTGGACAATGGCGGAATATGGGGAGAGTGGGGTAATCCTGAATTCTGCCCAGCGGGATCATTTGCTTCTGGTTACATTATGAAGGTTGTTTATAGCCTACACTTTCTTTGACTTTTTATTTACATACACTGTATGCATTCTTTTTTAATTAAATCATTTGTCTTATGAGTAAATTTATTCGGCCTTTTCAGAACATGTTTAAGCATGAGTTGTTGTTGTTATTCTAGCGCGGTAAATAATTAATTCATAGTGAATAAAAATATCACAACAAAAATTACCAAGTTTAACAATTTCAAAATATAGTTGGAAGTTTTTTTATAAATTATAACATTGATTTATAGAGGAATTATCCGGAAGTTGATTTATACATGTAACTATATAACTGTGGTTTGGCAATGAGCAAAACATATTTTTTAAATATTTGGATCACTATCATGTGAGTTCCTTGTGAAATGAAATACAGCCAGGGCCGCTGGCCAAATGGTTTACACATAGATTATTATATTTTAAGTGTAATATTATAAGTTCTGAATAAAATTAACTTGTGTTCTCAAACTATGACAACCTTAGAAAAACAATACCATAATCTGCTGATCACATCGTATTGTCTCTACTGGGGAGCTAGCCTGTAAGGCCACAATCTGCTGATCACATCGTATTGTCTCTACTGGGGAGTGAGCCTGTACGGCCACAATCTGCTGATCACATCGTATTGTCTCTACTGGGGAGTGAGCCTGTACGGCCACAATCTGCTGATCACATCGTATTGTCTCTACTGGGGAGTGAGCCTGTACGGCCACAATCTGCTGATCACATCGTATTGTCTCTACTGGGGAGTGAGCCTGTACGGCCACAATCTGCTTATCACATCGTATTGTCTCTACTGGGGAGCTAGTCTGTACGGCCACAATCTGCTGATCACATCGTATTGTCTCTACTGGGGAGTGAGCCTGTACGGCCACAATCTGCTGATCACATCGTATTGTCTCTACTGGGGAGCTAACCTGTACGGCCACAATCTGCTGATCACATCGTATTGTCTCTACTGGGGAGTGAGCCTGTACGGCCACAATCTGCTTATCACATCGTATTGTCTCTACTGGGGAGCTAACCTGTACGGCCATAATCTGCTGATCACATCGTATTGTCTCTACTGGGAGCGAACCCGTACGGCCACAGCGCCAAGCCATACAATGCCAATTACGCTACCTATTGAAACTACCTGCACGTTTTCATTTATTTTTCATCAGATCGAGCCGATGCAGCAGTTCAATGCGGATGACAGTTCCCTTAACGCTATCAGGCTGATCTGCTCCGATGCCAGCGGATTTGATAGAGGGCGCATTACCTCCCTTGAAGGACCATTTGGCAGCTGGACGTCCGAAGAGAAGTGTACCTTAGGCACTTACCTGGTCAACTTCCAGCTTCAAGTGGAAATAGGGGCGGTAAATTTTAGATCACATGCTTGTATGTAAAGATGTTTTATTAAGTTACTCGTATAATGATTTTAACATCTAGATTAAGTTAGGAACGAGTAATTGCATGTAGAACAAAGTAATTTTATATTAATTTTAAATTTAAAAAAAAGAAAAATGTCCCTTCGGAAATTTTAAAATAAAGTGTACACGTTGTTTGCAAGTTGTGAGCAGACTACAGGCTGTGCATCGGTTCACGTACATTCAGCAAGTATTAATTTTAAAAACTAAGTAATAAGTAAATCTGCGAAATATTACAGAAAAAAATGTCAGGTTTGGACAACTCATGCGCCAACTATGTAAAGTTTCACTGCCGCGATATTGCCGGAAGCAATGACGAAGCCGAACTAGTTCTACCACCGGGAGAGGGCTTTTGGGGCAGCTGGGGCTCCTGGAGTGAAACATGTGGTCCGAATTCGGCCATCTGTGGACTCAGTACCAGGGCAGAGGGTGACCAGGGAGAGGGATTCGGTGACCAGGGCGGCAAAGACGACACATCATTAAATGATGTTCTTTTCTTCTGTTGTAATGACATATATTGAGAGAAATCAAACAATGAATAAAATTTATTAGATTCCCTTTTTAAAATATCAATTTTAGATTTTTATTAATTGTATTATGACTGTATTATTAATACGTTTTCAATTGATCCCTCCAAAGAGATAATAGTAATCCTATTGTTTGTCTTTTCATAAATTGGTTAGCTTTGTTTTCTGTTTGTTGCACCTCCTGATATGGGGCACGCTACTGGAAAAATGCTCTATTCCAAGATTTTTACATTTTTTGGTTATAATAATTACGTATTTAAATTACATACAAAATATATTATTTTCTGGTACATATAAATATTATTTGATTTTATTATGCAGTTGACTTACATTGTCTTTACAAAATGCATAATATGCAATGTAGTCTCTTAAAGTTTATGATGCCATTGCAAGAAACAACGTCGATTTCTCGAGAATATTTGTTCCCGTGACGTACCCAACATGTGTACTCGTATTGTTTTATCTGTTAACTAAGTAAACATCAGGTGCATCTTTTCGGGACTAAATATTATAATGTAATGAATTTAGTCCAAATAGGAATTACAATTAAAACAAGTTAGTAATAGATTGAAACCAGCATTAAAAGCGTTTTTCCATCAGTTTGGTGATCACTTTTACCAATTAAGCGCTACTTTGAGATAATACTTACGGCAAATATATGCACACGTTTTACATATTAATAAATTATTCATTTTATTGGTTTGGTTTTCATTTAGTCTAGTCGTATGCTAACATTAGACGACGAGAAATATTTACAATGAAATTCAAATTGACGAAAATAGGTAAAATGGATATGTTGAAGGGACGGATAAATTTGGGAAATCAAAAATAGTTTGGTGATGTGAGATCTTTTAAGGCATTGCTTCGTTCATCATTGCTTTGTCATAGACAAATAAGAAAATATCAAAATCTCTCTAACGGCAAAATGCAGTTCCATAACACTTTGCTCTAACAAGTGTTATACGTATATGTTGTATTTCCATACACTAAGAAAATTTAGAACAGTTAACAAAATAGTTAGACCAAAAAAAACAAAACATTAATCATAAAAACGAAGCAACACTGAATACCATTTAAAATGTCTTCGTGAGTAACTGACATCAATATCTAAGGCCCTTTGGTATATCGAATGTATACAATGTAAGTTATTTGTAAAAGTTTGTTTGACCTTCAATTTACTGGTCGCGAAAATGGATGACCAAAAAGAAAAGTGTTGATTTCTTTCTTCTTAATTGAAAGTCCTTTCCAAGGACCTGAGAAAATATTGTCTGTACCATTTCACTCATGGCATTTGAATTGTCGATCTATGTTGCTTCGTTTTTTGTGATAATTTGCAAACAGAATTTTAGAGATTTCTTAGGTCCTACTATGTTTCTTTTATAAATTACTGTTCTAACTTTTCTTAACGTATGTACACTTAAATCGTTGATTTGTGCAAAGTTTGATGGAACTGCATTATGAGATATTTTGATAATTTTGTCTATCGCAATGCAATCATGACAAACGTAGCAATGTCTTAGTGCTATTTGTACAGTGTGGCGGCCGTAAAAAGTATCCCTGTACATATAGTCCGTACTGTTATCAGTAAAATAACACGTTACTGATTTCATGCAGTGGCGGTAACAATTAACTGGACTATCCGATCAACCTTTTTGGTGGTTGTCCCGGCTAGTTTGCGTTGTCGGAATTGCAGGGCTAGGCGTTTTCGACGTGCGGTGTGGTTCGCTCCCAGCTAAAGGCAATATCATATTTGAACAAACAATAACCTAGTTTTCGCTAGAATGTAAAGGAACGTTCCGGCAATCAGAAAATAATTTAAAAGTATAATAGAGTTTTCATTTAGATTTAACAGAGTCTCATTTTTTAATTCGGGCAAAATTGAAAAAAAGCCGAGTGCAACCATAATAAATTCTGAAACTGGTAACATAGCTGTGCAATTTTGAGGGCGATCTCGAGTCAACATTTTAATTGTACTGTGGTATCATTATATTTCGCGGTGGTTTAATTTTCGCTTATTTCGCGCTAAGTGCGCGAAATCAAACTCCAGCGCAACCAACCATTGAATATCTAGTCTTGTAAAAGTAAGTTCCCGTATGTAAGACTTCGCGAAAATGACAATTATGTAATTTGCGCGAAATTTGATCCCCGCGATATTAAATGGTACAACAGTATTTTGGGGAAAAATGGGTCTTTAGAATGGTTGTTATGCATTAATCTATGACAATACTAAATCATGAAACATGCATCATATCGGGAATAGCCAACCTCATAAATCGGGACTTCCTCACACAGCCGATAAGCAGAGTTTAAAGAGTGAATGAGTTTAAAAATGGTCAACTTCAAACAACACTAACCTTTAACGAAAAGAGAAACTAAACGTTTACCGACTTTGAATCTGTCAGGGGAATAACGAATTACCCCTGGGATATATATCGGGTCCTAGGATGCAAAAAACTCACACTTGACTCACTTGAACAAACAACAATGAGATATTTTTTGAATTACCCATTAACTGATAATATTGCATGCAAACTCTAATTTGGACGAGTTCTACCTTAATGACATGGTTAGCAAGTTTTGGTCCTAAACTCTTGAGTGACTACAGCAATGGCTGAATACAAGACTTAGTTGAGACATTATGCCCATATTATTCCTGACCAAGTTTGGTGAATACTGGATAAATAATGAGCAGGGACCATGACATTCTCTATAATAGCACAACTTCTCATTAACTTCATAAGCGTCTGATATAATATGAGTTGATAACTGATAAGCTGCACTATTTCACTTATTTATCTACGAGACATTGTAGTACACTCATTAAAACTGATACAGAATATAAAAAACACATATGTTTACATCTTTTTGCCAAGGAAATGCCTTTATTACATTATTAAAAAGAGGACAATTAATCGAGATGGAGGAGAACCAAAATAAATCAATCGACCTTTGCATTTGTAAAGGGGATATCAAGAAATCCTTCTAAAACTGCTGAGTATTGTTGTCATATTAAGCTGAACGTTCGCCTTTCAAGCGGGATGCAAAATGGCCAAGCCCCGCTAAAGTCTAATTCTGATTTGACTACTAGATGAGCCTCAAGATAGTTGAAGTACGATTACCGATTTCTTCTCACTTTAGTTAATTGTTTGTGACATCCATTTTGAAACTATTTCACCTTTTTTGCCAACAAATTAAACGTTAACTGTTTGTCTTCAATTTGAAGTCAACGAAATTGAGATAAATGTGTTAATTGACAATGTTAAAATTTTAAATACATCAAATGGTGTGCAACAAAGTGAACCAAAACTTAAATCATGAACGCCACTTAGCCTTAGAATGTTCGATGTTGCAAATAATTAGTAAATCTATCAGTGTCACTTCTATATTCTTGCATACATTACTCGTGACTTAGTCAGAAATTAAGTAAATTGAATAGGTTGTAACATTGCATACAGCATAGCTTATCACTTATGAAAACAATGTTTGGACCTAAACGAACAAGAATTTAGACAAATGATCTGAGAATACAAATCCTGAATATCATATGGAACGCCAAAACAAATATTAAAACCATTAGGTATGGTATACCCTAATAGTGATTGAACAATGTCCAAATAAACGTTTGCCTCCATTTAAAGTTTTTTCTTTACTTCTAATAATGTTTTCATTTTCGGGTATGAACTGCAAACAGTTCAAATGAATGTAATGTTGTTTTTTTAATAATTTGCTTTTTTATGTGTTCACGTTTCGTTATTAGTTTTCATTGTTTAATGATTTGTGATATAACTAAATAGAACTTTGATATCAAAATCAATTATTAATTTTTATAAGTAAGCATAATATTTGCATTTTTGTAACAAATATACAATATGACAAATATACTTCGCAAAGTTTTCTAAGCACCAAGTCTAGTTTTGTCGATATCTTGTAGTGTTTTCAATTTAATATTTTTGTATATTTTATTTCTTTTTATTCACCAGATTAATCACTGATTATTCTATAAAGATAAATGTTTAACAATTGAAATGTTTTACGGGATTTATTTAAAAATTTGATAGGAATATGGGGGTGTTAGAAATTAATTTTTGCCAAAAACTATAATCGATGTCTGCATTAAATACGTCTTCTGACATTCGTCATTGCATTCAGTAATAAACATACAGTAATCAAGTGAAAGAACAGACTGAGAATCTACAAATGTCGCGAACCTGTATACAGCGTAAATTAAATAGTGTGAAAATACTGGGCGTCCTCGTTCGCACGAATGTTGTCCATAGCTATGTATACAGAGAGACCTTCTCGATGCATCACAAAACGATTCCCAATGTCATTGCATTTCCGGTATACTTTAAAGTTATGTGTGGTTTACTTGGTGCTTAGAAAACATTGAGTAGTATAGAATAACGTCTCGTCATATTGATTAATTTTATCTGCCGTAATACATAATAAATATAACTTAGGTATTAATAACAAAGTGGTAGCAATATTGACATTCAGTGCATTTCTGGGATTCGAAGAGAAACACACAATTTGAAATTATAATGAAAACGATGAAATGCGCGTTTTTATTTTCCATACACAGCATTTTGTTTCAAACGGCTGATTGTTTTAAGCATAGAAAATGGCAGCGTTGGAGTGAAAAAGACGTGACGTTTGGAGTACCGATGTTAACGCTGGAATCTGTTCCATTGATGAATTGCTTGCTGAGATGCGAGGAGACTGCGGGTTGTGCATCTGCTCACATCAATAAGGGAACTTCTACGTGCGAGTTTTCCAGTTATTACCCTCCAGACGGACAACTTCAGGCAACTCCTCGCACAGGTTGGACTGTCCATTACAAAGGTATATTAATTAGGTTCAATTATAAAATACCAAAACAGTTTTTAAATTGTAACAG
This sequence comes from Corbicula japonica, assembly GCA_038501625.1. Taxonomy (NCBI): domain Eukaryota; kingdom Metazoa; phylum Mollusca; class Bivalvia; order Venerida; family Cyrenidae; genus Corbicula; species Corbicula japonica. The sequence continues at coordinate 215,838 of JAZAYU010000338.1, read as the reverse complement.
TTAAAGTTGTATTATTTGTTTCCTATTAGAAGCCGCTTTCTTAACCGGAGATATTATGAGTTTATTTATTATGACTATGTACATGGTTGCAGTTTATATTGAATAAAAACTTACTATCCTGAACTTCTAAACACCAATAAAATGGCGAGTCGTTTTTTTTGTCCGAACGACCATCCCAGAAAATTCCATGCACGTCTTTAGTTAAGTAACAAATCCTCATCTGCCTTAATGCCCAGATTTGCCTCTCCAGCATCCGATGTGATACCTTAGTAACACATTCTTATCCATCTTAGTGTATGCGCTTCCTAAATTCGAAAGGACACCTTCCTTGACCTGGAAATTGACCGAGATATGCTCTTGGTTATGGTGTTTTTCACTACATCCGTTGAATAACATAGTAAGGCTACCGCAATGCTTTCTAGAAAAAGATGCGTTATATATTCTAAATTTATGCGTTTATTATCTTGTGAAGTACGTACGAAAAATGCGTACGTTTCAGTCAGTTTAAATGTATATACCATAAGGCGTATGTCTTTGTTTTAATTTCAGTAAGAGCACAGATCAAGACGTTAAGTGTCGACAATGGCGGGATATGGGGAGAATGGGGTAGTCCTGAATACTGCCCTATGGGAACATTTGCTTCTGGTTACATCATGAAGGTAGATAAAATTTGCATACGATTCCTTAAAATAAATAGCGTACTTTTGTACTACGTAAATACAACACATTGATTTTAGATTTTTTCCGCAGGTGTGCCCCATTGAAAGTGTCAAGTATTTGTGCAGGAAAGCAAAGATGGTTCTGGATCTACATCCAGAAATTTTGACATAATTGTTCAATATAAAGTATTAACAGAAAATTAAAAAAAACAGATTACTAAAATAAATAATCTTTTATTAATACTACGTATGTTATAAGTCTATTATGAAATATATTGTAAATTACATTAAATTATTTTCGATAATTAAAATTGACAAGGGTACCAGACGAAATTAATATTATATTGATTATTTTAAGACAAGCTTTTTTCGTAAAACTTCTTGCAAAAATAAAATTTATAGCATTGGCAAAATTTGATCGTTTATTTATTCGTTAACCGCATCAGCTAATGTTTACCAAGTTTTAGTATTCTTTATTATATTTCAGTTTTGTTGAGTGCACTCCGATTTAATGCAGATAGAAATATTATATGATCGGGTTAGTTTGTGTAACCTACCATAAACATTTTAATATTAAAGTTTCATTTTGTTTTTTATTCAGATCGAACCGAAGCAAGAACTATTCGATGATACGTCTCTTAACGCAGTTCGCCTGATCTGCTCCGATCTCGGAGGCATTGCTATAGGCAATATTACCTCCCTTGAAGGAGATTTTGGTAGCTGGACGCAAGAAGAGCATTGTGCACAAGGAACATATCTGGTCAAATTCCAGCTTCAAGTCGAAAAAGCGACGGTAAGTGTGGTTTATCACATATTTCTGGCAAGTAAGCCTGTAAGCCTGCGTTTAAAGAATTTAAATTAATTCGTTTTATGGTTTAGGAAAATGTCTTAGAAGAAAGTTCAAGTAAATTTAACATCTACAAACATTATGAAAGAGCATTTGGATCAATAAAATACAATTATTCAAAATTTTTACAATTAAAAAAGAATAATTGGAACATCTTGATATTTATTTATCAAACTTTCAGTAATATTATTTTGGTTAAGAACTATTACAATGTTTTATACGTAAAAGGACTTCAGCAAGCATTTACTAAACGTCTTATGTAAGTCAAAATTGTGACAATATTTACAGGAAAAAAACCCTATGAAGGACTATACAGGCGCTAACTATGTGAAGTTCCACTGCCGTGATTTGATCGGACATAGGAACGAAGCTGAACTAGTTTTACCACCGGGAGAGGCATCTTGGGGCCACTGGGGCAACTGGAGTGAAACGTGTGGTCTAAACTCGGCAATATGTGGAATCATAGCCAGGGTGGATGGTCAAAAGGGAACCAGCAATGATGACACAGAACTAAATGATGTCGTTTTCTACTGTTGTAATGACATGTTTTGAGAGAACACAAACACTGGATGAATTTATTAGATTTCCGCTTGAAGTTTACTACTGTTTGTTTGCATTGTCTCTTTATGAATACGTTTTTCCAAAGATCATCCAAAAATGACAACCCTACTTTTTATAACTTGTTTGTGATTTGTCAACTTATAAATGGTTGCTTTTCTTGTTGATTATGTTTAGATGTTTCTGAATTGTTTTCTGCGTGTTGCACATATGGAGCATGCTATGGGGAAAATGTTGTATTCGATGAATTTTATATTTCCATATTTCAATAATTACACATAAATATTTGTTTCCGGTAATTATTATTTGATTGGATTGTGTTCTTAAGAAATGTTGTCTATTCATTTTTATGATTAAATTGCAAAAAATGCCCGTAGATACATTTTTTCCCTTGACGCGCCTCATATGTACATTTTTCCCGTGACGCGCCTCATATGTACATTTCTTCCCGTGGCGCGGCTTATATGTGTACTCTTATTGTTTTATCTGTTGTGCAAACTTTGTGAACATCAGGTGCAGAATTTAAACTTTCACAGGTCAATATTAGATTGCAAAAAATATTTAAAATATACATGTACTGTTTTTTTTTCCATAATTTATATAGTTTAATTGATCTATTGAATCACCAATTATACGAGACCGTCAAAAACTACTTACATGTATGTACAATTTTAACAAATAAATACGTTGTCGCTTTGCTTATTATTTTGTCTAGTCCAATGCTAACCTTAAGTCACGAAATATATGGACATTCAAATTGTCGAAAGTAGGCAAATGGATGTGTTTAAGGGAAAGATAAATATGAGAATGGAAAATAGTTTGGTGATGTGAAATCCTTTAAGCAACCAGTTATCTCATTTTGGGAAATCTGTAAAGATATTAAATTTAAGGATGCATTGTCATTTGTAGAAGTCTGAGAATCTCATTTTAATGCGGTAAAAAGGAATTTCTCAAAGCCAAGTGAAACAATATTTACTGTAGATCTGGTTTTATTCGCGTTAATGATATGTTCGGTCATATTCGCGATTACCTCAGGAATTCATAAATACCGCGAATATAATGATGATGAGTTTCCATATATCCGACAATTGGAATACCCGAAAATAAGCAACTTAATATAGAACTGTTAATCACTTTAAACGCCACATATAATACCTGTTTGGCCACTTTTCATTTATTTTGATTTAATCATTTTAATAATTTGGCAAAACATATAAACGATTGACGATGTCGCGAATTGAATTTCATAAATTTGCGATAAAGGAAAATAACGAATTTTTGACCATAATCGCAAAATTAAAGCGTTTTACAGTAATTAATTCTGAACCGGTAACAAAGAATTAAATTTTGAAACGATCTCGATGCCGACTGTAGAAATTAATTTTGGTCAAAAGCCTCATTTATCTATGAAAATGCTAAGTCGTGTGACATGCATAACATTAGAAATAGCTAATCTCAAAAAAACGGAATTTGCTCACATGGCTGACAAGCGGAGATGAAAGAGAAAGAGAGAGTGGTTTAAGAAAGTGGTCAACTGCTAATAAAACATTACAAACCTTTAACGAAAAGAGAAACTTAACTGTTACCCACTTTAAATCTGTCAGCTGCATAGGGTGCACCAACCTCACACTTGCCCCCAACAAATGCTCATATGAGCGAACAAGCATTAGATGTCTTTTTGAGTAACCCATCAACTAATTTTATCACAAGCAAACTCACACAAATGTAAAAAACATAATAAACTAATTGCATTATCAAAATACAAATAAGTTGTTAGAATTTCGAAGGAATCTGCTTAGTTGACTTAAAATTTTATTATCAGCTCGTGTTCCTTAAATGCGGGGAATCCGTAGTGCGTGTCATAAGTGACGGATTTGGCATAATTGAAAGGTTTGTCCATGTAGTTTCGGAACTGCTAAGAAGACTCAAAAAGCGAGCACAAAATCAATCTGGGCTTTTACTGTTGAATGCGTGTGCACAAATGTATGTAGAAATTTTGAATAATAATTTGGATGAGGTCTACCTTAATGACATGATTAGCAATTAAGGAGCCAAAACTCTTGAGTGACTACAGCAATCATGGCTGACTTCAAAACTAAGTGGAGATAGTATGCCCATATAAATTCTTACCGTTTTTGTTAAATATTGTTGATGATGATCAGTGTCCATGCCATTCTCTAGGGCATTATGATATCTTATTTTGTCCAGAACGCGAAGTATCAGCCGAAAAAGCGGATTTCCCAGTGAGTGCTTTCGTATTCCAATGGCTTCGAGTTACTGTTGTTGAAGCAAACGATCTGTGCGTTTTGGGGACCGATAGATTCTTTGTAGCCTATTACCTGCCTATTGATCTAAAAACCTCATGGATGCAGCAATAAATTGTGTTTTGTTTTCAGAATTTCGCAAAATATGAGCGGACAGTCCACATTATTTTTCGAGGCTTCCGCCCAAAATGCTATACTGGTGGCTTCAATCCCATTAATAAGAATGGCATTTGCCACATCGATATATTGTCATCATCAGTCAATCTGGAAACCCTTGCCTTTTTACAGCACAAACACATTATGTAAGCTCACTTCTGGAATGATATACGCCTGTTCCTGTCCCCTGAAACTGTTTGTCCTTCTAAAACAGCTTTTTTCTTATTACCCTCAAAAGCGTCTGATAAAATATGGGTTTAACACTGATTAGCTGCACTATTTCTCTGCATTGCATTGAAAAACTGATACATAAAAAGAAACACCGTTTTTAAGTATTTTTGCTATGGAAATGCCTTCGTGACTTTTTAAAAAGAGGGCAATTTATCAAAATTGAGTTAGAACTAAAATAATAATAATCTTTTGTAAAGAGGATGTAAGGAAGTCTGCTAAAACGGCTGAAAATGTTTGTGGTACAGCTAAACGTCCGCATATTGAGAGGGAGGCTAAAATGTCGAGCCTTCCTTAAGACTTATTCTGATATGGCTTTAAAGTGAGCCTCAAGATAATTGAAGTACGATAACCGATTGCAGAAGATTATCAAGTTAACAGTTTTGTCTTCAACTTGTAGTCGACGAACGTGAGATATATTTGTTCATTGGCTGTGTTAAAAATTTAAGTTCAATAAATGGTGTGTAACAAAGTGAACCAAAACTTAAATCAATTAAACGCCACTTAGCTTTAGAATGTTCGATATTGCAAATAATTAGTACGTCCTTCAAAGTGTCTGTTTTATTGTCTTGTATACATTGCTCATGACTTAGTCAGTAAACATAATAGGTTGAAACGTTGCATACATCTTAGTTTACTTATTTTGATCAGATAAAACTGTATGTTTAATTTTTGCAGTTTAAATGCGTCTTAGGTCCTTGTTGTTGCTGTCGATAAATTATGTTTTCCCCATAATTAGTAACAGTGAACTAAACTTGTTCATGTAACCTAAAGATTCCTTAGAAAAGTGTGACGTCTTGATTAAAACTGTGAATATAATATTGTGATCTTTAATAATTCCTAGTATTCAAAGTTTTAACTACTTCATTAGATTTATAAGTGTATGTCATACTGTGACCACATTCGTTCCTTACATTCGGTGTTTTGACTCCATTGTTATGCCCCCACAAAGTGGGAGGCATATAGAGTTGCACTCGTCCGTCCGTACGTCCCAAAATCTTGTGGCATCAACTCCTCCTAAACTATAAGGCGGATTTCTTTCAAACTTGCACAGATGATCAAGCAGGATGTGTAGATGATCGTAAAGAAAGGATTTTTTCCTGCGACCATTTTTACCAGAGTTATGGCCCTTTGTTAATTTCAGTTATAAAATCTTGTGGCGTCAACTCCTCCTAAACTACAAGGCAGATTTCTTGCAAACTTGCACAGATGATGAAGCAGGATGTGTAGATAATCGTGGAGAAAGGATTTCTTCCTGCAACCATTTTTATTAAAGTTATGGCCCTTTGTTATATTCATTAATTAAATCTTGTGGCGTCAACTCCTCCAAAACTATAAGGCAGATTTCTTGCGAACTTGCACAGATGATGAAGCAGGATGTGTAGATGATCGTAAAGAAAGGATTTTTTCCTGCGACCATTTTTACCAGAGTTATGGCCCTTTGTTAATTTCAGTAATTAAATCTTGTGGCATCAACTCCTCCAAAACTATAAGGCAGATTTCTTGCGAACTTGCACAGATGATAAAGCAGGATGTGTAGATGATCGTAAAGAAAGGATTTTTTCCTGCGACCATTTTTACCAGAGTTATGGCCCTTTGTTAATTTCAGTAATTAAATCTTGTGGCATCAATTCCTCCTAAACTACAGGGCAGATTCCTTGCAAACATGCACAGATGATGAAGCAGGATGTGTAGATGATCGTGAAGAAAGGATTTTTTCCTGCGACTATTTTTACCAGAGTTATGGCCCTTTGTTTTTTTTCAGTAATAATATCTTGTGGCATCAACTCCTCATTTACTTTTGGACAGATTTCTTTCTAACTTGCACACATGATCAAGATGGCTGGGTAGATGATCATAAAAAAAGATTTTTTTCTGCTGCCATTTTTACCACAGTTATGGCCCTTTGTTTATTTCACTTACAAAATTTTGTGGCATCAACTTCACATTTTCTATTTGGCTGATTTCTTTCAAACTTGCACAGATGATTAGACATGATGTGAAGATTGTTGTAAAGGACATTGTCTTGCAACAATTTTCACCACAGTTATGGCCTTTTGTTTATGTTAGTTATTAAATTTTGTGGCACTTACTCCTCATTTACTAATCATTTACTCATGATCACCACATGTTGTTAATACCTGGTACAAAATTTTGTAACAAATGTTATTGCAGCAGTAGGGGCATCAGTGTCCTCTGGACACAGTCTAGTTTTAACTATGAGTGTCTGCAATAATGCTTTTATGAGTTATATACATTTTCCTGAAACGTAATTTGTGTTTTCACTGTTTGAAATGATGAATACAGTAACTGTTTTCAACGTTTGTGCCATACTACTACCCTACTCATGTATTTAACAACTTCAGGTGTTCAATTGAAATAAAATCGATATTTCACCACAACATATAAATTATTCTTTTATAATCAATATTGCAGAAGTGAATAAATGATGTTTTCATAAATAATTATTTGAAAAGGAAACTTTAAAAGCCACCGAACACGACAAAATGTAAATACAGAAGACTCGATTTTACTGAGACGGGTTTTTTAGAAATGTATATTACTGCCCTCGCCGCAAAGCCCTGGATTGAACACAAACCAATATTGATACAAGTAAACAGCACAATTTTGATCCACCCCAAACGAATGTATGCATGTGGCGATGAAAATGGAACCTTCAATGCAGTATTTTCAGATTTTTACCATTCCATGATCACATTATGGCTTCCAGATAAAACAAATGGTTATCCCTAAACGAGAAAACAATGGCAAAACTAAACAAACAATAATTTAGGAAGGGTATCGGAAAATACAAATCCTGCATATCACAGTGAACGCCAAAGGCAAATATGTTAACGCAAGAAGTACTTAATATCATATGGGTGATCAAGGATTCAAATCAATATTTTCCATGATTTAAAGTTGTGGTATTTCATATAATTATTCGATTTTACAGTACATGTATGAGCTTTTCGAGTTTCAGATGTTAATATATTTTGAACGAGAAATCCTCACTGACATCAGAAAATGATTTTTGACATCAGCAGGTCAAAGTGTTCATGTCAAGAACTCCTAATTTGAATTATACAATTATAAATATTTTGTATACTTGATATTTTATTATTTGTGATATAACTAAATAGAACTATTTATATCAAAACTAATCATATATGAATAATTCTTGAAAGTTAACATAATATTTAAAATATAACATATTGACATAAATCTATTCAAGATTTGCTAAGCCCAACGTAATATTGTAGATATCTTCTGGTGTAAGCAAGTTATAAGTTTTGTATCTTTTATTTCTTTTTGTTTTTCACCAGATTAATCATCGATTTAACAATATAGACACACAATGTAATGTTTTCTTAGGATTTATTTTGAAATTAAATGTGAAAAAAGTTTGCCGAAACATAATCAAATAACAACTATCGATGCCTGCATCCAATCAATTTCTTAAAACATCCACACTTGAATTTAATAATAAACATTCAGTCTTTTAGTGAAAGTAAAGACTGGATATCTACAAATGGCGAAAAACGGGAATGCAGCGCAGCGTAAATTAATAATTGTGAAAAATACAGGGTAATATCTTTTGCAAGACTGTTGTCCATGGTTATGTATACAATGAGGAAATTTTCGATGAATCACTAAACGATTGCACAGCTACGACGCTGCCAAATTGTAGAGAGGAGACGAGACCAATTTCATATAATGATACCACAAAAATCGACAAACAAGAACCTTTTGAGATGTTTGGGGTTACCGCATTGAACGGTCTAAATTTTATTGCCAAGTAACGGTTGAAAAGGTAATTAAAATGGTTGCACTTCGCTTTTTACATTAATTCATGTAAATGTCCATAATTTTCTTGGCTTTCGACTAGAAAAAATGAAAACCGAATCGACAGCAAATTTATTTGATAAAAGTAAACATACAGTTTTCATATTAAGAAATATTTGAAGGTGTCGTATAATTGGTAAAAGTGACATAAAATAGTTCAATGAACTAAAAATGGAAAACAACAACATTACATATATTTTAAATATGGTTTGCAATCTTATATAAACCAGTGAAATTTGAAATCCCTTTTTAAGACGCTGCAAAAATAAAGATGGTTGTTAAGTTCATTAAGTTGTTACTTTAAGTCCAGTTGAACAGGTGCACATCATGTTTACACGGTTTGCATATATACAAATACATGTAAAACAATATGAATACACGAACTGGGCGCGTCACGGGAAGAAAGGTATCTCTAGGAAATGTCTTGCAATTGCATCATAAAAATGAAGAGACGACATTTCTTAACAACACGATCCAATCAAATAATAACTATTCGAAAATAATATATATGTGTTATTAATAGAAATATATAAATGTTTAAATTATAAGAAACACCTTTTTTCACATAACATGCTCCGTATCAGGAGGTGCAACACGCAGAAAAAATTTAAAAGCATCCTACCTTAATCAACATGAAAGAACAAACATCGATGAGTTGTCAAATTACAAACAATTTATTTAATAAAGACATCTCTTTAAAATGATAAGTGTACGAGTTGTTTTATAACAGATCATGCAAAAAATCTAAAGTACATAATTCCAAAAAAAAAAGAAATGAAGTGTTTACTTTCCATTAATATATGTCATTACAACAGTAGAAAAGGACATCATTTAGTGTTGTGTCATCCATGATGCCCTGCACGCCAAATCCCTCGCCCTGATACTTCTCTAACTTGGTACTGAGTCCACAGATTGCCGAGTTTGGACCACATGTTTCACTCCAGGTGCCCCAGCTGCCAAACAATCCCGTTCCTGGTGGTATGACTTCGTTATTGTGTCCGGCCGGATCGCGGCAGTGGAACTTCACATAGTTGGCGCAAGTATTGTCCAAATCTGTCTTTTTTTCCTTAAATATTGTTATGAACGTAACGTCGTTATGCCGTTTGAAGTACTTTGATGTGATGTCGATGACGTCACTTATGTTAACGTTGTATATACATATCACTTGAAGATTAAAGGTCGAACATGGAAGCTGTTATTGTTTCTTCACACAACAGAGTACATCCACCATACAATTATTTTAACATATTCACTTACACAGTTTTTTTAATAAACGCTTGCTAAATTCTTTTCACATGACATTTAAATACTTCTGAACGTTTCATGGAAAGTTAATCAAATATTATTATGTTGTTCCAAGTTATCTTTCATATTTTAATGTAGATGCTAAAGCTCACTCGAACTTTCTAAGATCTTTTCCTAAACCATCAAACAAATTACATGTAATAAAAATTCTTTAAACATAGCAATATACAAAGTGTTACTTGTAAGTAAAATGAAATAATCAACACTTACCGTCTCTCTCTGGACTTGAAGCTGGAAGTTGACCAGATATGTTCCTTCTGACGTCCAGCTACCAAAACCAACTTCAAGGGAGGTAATAAGGCCACTAGCCTTGCCTTCGAGATCGGAGCAGATCAGGCGAACTGCGTTAAAAGAAGTGTCATCTAAGGTTTTGGGCTGCTCTGGTTCGATCTGAAGAACGAGATGAAAAGAGGAACTTTGAAAGCCATCAAACACGACAAATATGAAAATATTGCAGACTCGGTTTGGTTGAGCCCGTTCATGCAAAGTAATGGAAAAGCATATTACAGCCCACGCAGCCTAGCCCCGGGTTGAGCGCAACTCAATATTTACACCAATAAACAGTACTATTTTGACCATCCCAAACGATGGTGTGCATATGGCGCAGGACATGGAACCTTCAATGCTGTATTTTCGGATTAATACCAGGTCATGTTCACCGGCGTATGGTCCCCAGATAAAAGAACGTATTTTCCCTAAACGAGAAAACAAAGGGCCGAACTAAAAAGAATAGAAAGGCAAAATATAACAAGCAGGAAGTACATCCTTGAAAGGAAAACAACAAAATGAAACTTTGATAATATGGTATTTTACACCAACCACACTGATCATAGATTTTTAATTTCTCTGCATGAAATTGGAGTACACTCAACACGTCAATGAAAATGCTTTCGTTCATTTGTAAACAGTGGACGATTAATCGATGTAGTGTTAAAACCTCAAATCACAAAATCGGCCCAAGGTTTTTGGAAGACGTATAACCCATCTCGGCTAAAACTGATTAAAAGTCTTTTGTAAAGTAGCTAACCGATTGCGTTAATAGATTCGAATCGACTTGAATGTTCAAAATAACTTTAGAATATGAACCTCCGTTGACGGGATAGTAAACCTGCATCCGACGATTTGGTGACTTTAGTTTTTGCCCCGACATTGATTTTATTCCAGTGATTTTAAAATGCATATGGGGAATTAAATGGTTATTTCATAAAAAGAAATGAAAACGGTGTATCTAAGCCATACAAGTACGGAAGCAGGGTCTAGTCAACCCTTCAAGAGACAGACACAGAACATAGAATCCGGCGTCTCTTTCAAACAAAGTAGTTCAAATGATCTTGTCTCTGGGAGTGAACCCGCACAATCACGGCGAAAGCGCCTTGCCAACCAATTCGTCTAACCGGGATAACCCCCAAAAAGGTTGATCAGATAGCCCTGAGTTATTTCAATTTGTTTTAACTTAATCCAATAACTGTTTATATTTTATTAAAACAATCTTGGACTAAACGCCGCTTAAAATAGAATGGTATTAATCTGAAAATACCGTATTGAAAGTTCCATGTTCACCGCCATATGCACACCATCGTTTTGAATGGATCAAAATTGTACTGTTTATTGTTATATATATTAAGTTGTGCTCAATCCGAGGCCATGCGGCGTGGGCATTTATATGCATTTCCATTTCTGCCCATGAACAGGCTTGATCAAACCGAGCTTGCGATATTTTCATATTTGTCGTGTTCAGTGGCTTTCAATGTTCCCTTTTTATCTATTTGTCTAGAATAGCTGCTGTTACCCCAGAATTATCTTTACTTTCCTGCACAAGTACTTGAAAGATTACTTTAAATGGGGCTCATCACGGGATACTTGATAGATTACTTTAAATGGGGCTCGCCACGGGATACTTGATAGATTACTTTAAATGGGGCTCGCCACGGGTTACTTGATAGATTACTTTAAATGGGGCACGCAACGGGATATTTGATAGATTACTTTAAATGGGGCTCGCCACTGGATACTTGATAGATTATTTTAAATGGGGCACGCCACGGGATACTTGATATATTACTTTAAATGGGGCTCGCCACGGGATACTTGATAGATTACTTTAAATGGGGCTCGCTACGAGAAAGTGTCTTCGGTTGATAATTTGTACCATTTTAGATGTTTTAGAACTTTATTGGCAAAACTACACTTAGGTACCGTTAACAATTTGTGTAACGATTAAAACATATATTGGCCATATAAATCATCGGTTGAAAGCCAAAACTGGCTACCAAACTTCTGTGCTCAATTGCTAATAGCTCCTTCTGACTTTAATAGTCGAAATAAATGTAACAATTATTTTGTTTCCCTGCTATGGTTGAAATAGTACCGCGCTTGTACTATCTCGCCATAGAGCTAGCTTTTATGGCGACGTGGTAGAGCGTCGGACTGGCATGCGAGGGGTCCTGGGTTCAAGCCTTAGTTCAAGCTTGGATTTATGAGAACCCTTGTTACAAATGGCGCCCAACGGGTGACCTGCCAAGGATGTTTGAACACCTCGAGATAACTCCACAAGTGAATCTCTATACTCAATGGAAATTCGAGGAGGAATTCCAATCTGGAGGGGGTGTTTGTAACCCTGCTATGGTTTAGTTAGTACCGCGCTTGAGCTAGCTTTTATGGCGACGTGGTAGAGCGTCGGACTGGCACGCGAGGGGTCCCGGGTTCAAGCCTTGGTTCAGGATTGGATTTTTCAGACCCTTGTTACAATTTGTACATCGAATTGTCAACTAAGCGATTTTGTCTGCATCTTTTAATGACGTCGATTCAAGGACTTTCGTCAGCCGTCCAGAGACACATTTCCCCTGATGAGCCTCAACTGATGTTTATAAAACTGACAAACAATATTTTGTATGTAGTACAAAAAGGTACTCTATTAAAGTAATATTAGGTAAATCGTTTCTACCTTCATGATGTAAACAGAAGCAAATGTTCCCACAGGGCAGTATTCAAGACTCCCCCACTCTCCCCAAATTCCGCCAGTGTTCACACTTAACGTCTTCGTTTGAGCTCTCACTGAAACAAAATGCCGTTTGGTAAATAAGAAGTTTGATCAAATTTCAGGTATTAAAAATGAATGGAATATCTCAAAATATTTTATGGTCAATACTTCTTCGTTTGCGTTCTCACTAAATATAAAAACAAGCATAAGTCCTTTGGTATATACCCTGACACTGATTGAAACGTAGATTTTTCAAACGTACTCCATATGGTTTGAAACGCATTAATCTGGTTTAGAAATTTAAATGAGCGTTCCAATTGAAAGCCGTCGAACACGACAAATATGAAAATATTGCAGGCTGGGTTCGATTGAGCCTATTCATGGAAAGTAATGGAAATCCATATTACTGCCCACGCCGCCTAGCCCCGTGTTAAGCGCAACTCAATATTTACACCAAAAACAGTACGATTTTGATCCATCTCAAACGACGGTGTGCATATCGCGGTGGACATGGAACATTCAATGCGGTATTTTCAGATTAATACCTTTACATGTTCAGCGGCGTATGTTCTGTAGATAAATGGATGGGTTTTCATTTAGAAAAGGCATCTAGTTTGAGAAAGCACTGAGGCAGTCTCACTATGTTATACAACGGAGGTACTGATTAACAGCAGAACCGAGAGCTAATCGCGGTCTATATCCAGATCAAGAAAGATGGTTCTTTCGGATTTTGGAAGCGATTACTATGGGAAAAATATCAGGGCAATGAGACGGATGAATGTGTCACTAAATTAAAGACGTGCACTGGAGAATCTACTTGCACTGTCGTGCAATTGTCGAAGATATTGAAGAACAAAAACCGTCGTTTTTACTTGGTGTTTAGAAGTTTAAGTAAATAAGTTGTTATTCAAGACAGATTGCAACAGTGAAAAGAGTAAAAAATAAGTCTAATAATAAAATCATAATATCATCGGTGAAGAAAACGGCTTCAAATAAGAAACAAAAATATAATTTTAACTGTTACAAATAAAAAGCTATTTCACAATAGGTATTTTATAATATACTCAATAATACCTTTGTAATGGACCGTCCATCCTGTGCGGGGAGTTTCCGACAAATTTCCGTGTGGAGGGTAGTAACTGGAAAGCTCACACGTAGAAGTTCCCTTATTGATGTGAGCTGATGCACAGCCCGCAGTATCCTCGCAACTAAGCAAACAACTCATCAATGGAACAGATTCCAGCGTTAACATCGGCGTCCCAAACGTCACGTCTGTTACATTCCAACGCTGCCATTTTCTATGCTTCAAACAATCAGCCGTTTGAAACAAACGGCCATGTATGGAAAATAAAAACGCACAATTCATCGTTTTCATTTTTTTGAAATTGTGTGCTCCTCTTCGTATCGCAGAAGCACACTAATTTTCGTTAGTTCTACTTATTTGTTAAACTGTATCAATACTTCAGTCATATTAATGTATAATTAGTAAATCCACCTGACTGTCTCTTTGACTGACTTGAAAAACTTTAATAGTGCTCTTGATTTATTCAGCAAATTAAATGGATTGAATCGTTGCATACACCAAAGCTTACTACCTATTATCAGAAAGAAGTAAACATTTTACGTTTTTTAAGTGTGCTTTAAGAACACTGACTAAATTCATTCCGATTTTATAATACTAAACTAAAATAAAAAGTATCTCCAGTTTGGCCAGCGACCCAGGTTGTATCACTTAAGATGACGACTTTTTAGGAATAAACCTTTTACACAACTATTTTTTACGGTTGTTAGATCATAGATCATGTAGATGGGAGATTAAAAAAGAAGGGAGACAAAACTAGTCATTACGCGCGCTTATTGTTCATCTAATACAACATTTGTGTGGAATATTGTTGTTTCATTTGGTTCATACGCGAAATGAAAACCCCGTTTTCGGAAGATTAACGTCGGTTCTAGAATGTGATAAATTCAAGATAGTAGCACGAATTGTGCCACATAATTCACATAATCGCGACCTAACCGAGACACAACAAATATGTTAGTAGCTATTGGTCAGAAAATAGTTTCAGATGCTATATTGATACGAAGTAATAATCACAGTTGTACATGTAACACAAACGCATTCTCATGAGCGTTTCACGATAACAAATACCTTATAATAGGTCTATGTCGCGATCAAACAAGTTAGGTGTTTTTGCCATTATTCAAGTTTACGCGGGTTTAATTTTAGCGAATTTGCGCCTGCGGAAATTATTATAATTGATTGTACATATACGGCATTGTATTTGCAGCAAATTTAGATGATATGATATGAAATAGTGCACATCTTTTTAATGTTGGGAACTTTTTGCGTTTATTTTTCACCGAATTCACGGCTGTCGTGAAAATAGCTAAAAAGCCATTATACGGTAAGTCACGCGACATTCGAATGGTGGTGTTCAATTTACTTGGCAGAACCAGAGTAAATAAATCTTTTGTTAATCGTTTACAAATAGTTATTAATGTGGGATATTCACGAAAAAAGTAGATTTCTAAAATGCCTCCTGCCCATGCGTTCATTGGGAAAATTGATGAAAACTTCTACCCATGCGTTCATTTTGAAAATTTTCTAACTTGTGGTCTAAATCCTCCTAAAACGACTTTAAAATAGTGGATGCTTATGACATATGAAGACAAGTGTAAAACGAATCTTTAGAACGAAACAAATGCTCAGAACTTAGCTTAATTATCAAAATATTGGCCTTTAAAGAGTGATTTTGCCATTTTTTGCGATTTTCTAGTGCAGTTGTGGAGAATGTTCTCAGAAGATACCGAAAGTTTGGCGAATGTGAGATGCCCATTGTTTAGAGTAAATATAGGAGATCAGCATAGGCAATGTCTTTATCTGATATATGCATTATAAAAAGAAATGCGAGACGATTTACTTACCACAGTGCCCATTTCCCTCCTGAAAAAGCGGTCTATCCATGCGTTCTCCTCCTGGGACCTATAGTGAAAGATTGAACTAGGTGATATTGATACAAGTTAACAGCACAATTTTGATCACCCCGAACGAAGGTATGCATGTGGCGATGAATATGGAACTTCAATGCAGTATTTTCATGACCATTCCATGATCAGAATATGGTTTCCAGATAATAAAAATCGTTATCTCTAAACGAGAAAACAATGGGCGAAAGTAAACAAAGAATAATTTAAAAAGGGGATCGGAAAATGCAAATCCTGCATATCACAGTGAACCACAATGGCAAAAAATATAACGTAAGAGGTACTTTATATCTTAAGGGTGATTGAAGAATATTTAAATCAATATTGCCCCATGATTTAAAGTTGTTGCATTTTACATAGTTATTCGATTTTCCAGTACATGTATGAGTTTTTCGAGTTTCAGATGAAAATATATTTTGAACGAGAAATACTCACTGACATCGAAAAATGGTTTTTGACATCAGTAGGTCAAATATTTCATGTCAAGAATTCCTAATCTGAGTTATATAATTATAACATTTTGTATATTTAATATTTTATGATCTTTGATATAACTAAATATATCTATTTATATCAAAATCAAGAATATATTAATACTATTTGTAAGTTAGCATAATATTTTTGAGATTTTGAAATAGCATAACAAATATACAATATGACATATTACAATTGAATGTTTGCTAAGCCCCAAGTATTGTTTGTAGATTTTTCTGGTGTATGAAAGTTATATTTTTGTATCGTTTATTTATTTTTATTCACCAGATTAATCATTGTTTAAACATTTTAAATTGAATATAGTCGCTTGTTTTGACAATTAAAATGTGTTCAAAAGATTTGTTTTGAATTTGAAAGACTGAGTATCTACAAATTGCAGGTACATGAATGCAGCGCAACTTAAATTAAAAGCTGTGAAAACAATGTAATATCGTTTGCACGACTGTTGTCCATGGTTGTAAGTACAGGGTGGATCTTTTCGATGCATCACTAGACGATTTCTAACTTCACAATTAGTTGTGGTTCACATGGTACATAGCAAACTTTGAGGGGTTGAGGATAACGTTTAGTCATATTGATTAATTTTATCTGCCGTTATACATTATTAATATGACTGAAGTATTGATAACAAAAAAGTAGAACTATCGAAAATCAGTGTGCTTCTGGGATACGAAGAGGAGCACACAATTAAAAAAAAATGAAAACGTTGAAATGTGCGTTTTTATTTTTTATACACAACCTTTTGTTTCAAACGGCTGATTGTTTTAAGCAAAATAGTTTTAGAAAATGGAACCGTTGGTGTGAACAAGACGTGACGTTTGGGACGCCGATGTTAACGCTGGGGAAACTGTTCCTTTGATGAATTGCTTGTTTAGACGCGAGGAGACTGCGGGTTGTGCATCAGCTCACACCAATAAGGGAACTTCTACGTGTGAGCTTTCGAGTTATTACCTCCAGACGGAAATATTTCGGCAACTCCCCGCACAGGTTGGACTGTACATTACAAAGGTATAATTGAGTTATAAAATACATATTATTTAGTTTAAAATTGTAACCGTTACAATAATATTTTTTTATTTGTTTCTTATCTGAAGCCATTTCCATTACCGATAATATTATGATTTTATTACATGTATAAGACTTAATTTTTACTCTTTACACTGTTGCAATCTGTATTGAATAATGACTTATTTACTTAAACTTCTAAACACCAAATCAAACAGACGTTTTTTTTTACCAAATGTTCGACAATTGCACGGCAATGCAAGTTGATTCTCCAGTGCACGTCTTTAGTTTAGTAACACATTCTCATTCTTCACATTGCCCAGATATGTTTCTCATATTAAGCGATTCCAAAATCCGAAATAACTATCTTGACCTCTTGACCTAGATATTGACCGCGATAATCTCTCTGATCTGCTGTTAGTCAGTACTTCCGTTTTATAACATATTGAGCCTGCCTCAATGCTTTCTAAAACTAGATGCCTTTTCTAGATGAAAACCCATCCTTTTATCTATGGACCATACGCCGCTGAACATGGAAAGGTATAAATCTGAAAATACCGCATTGAAGGTTCCATGTACACCGCGATATGCACATCATCGTTTTGGGATGGATCAAAATTGTATTTTTTCTTTTGTAAATATTGAGTTGCGCTCAACATGGGACTAGGTGGCTTGGGCAGGTATGTGGATTTCCATGACTGTCCATGAATAGGCTCAATCAAACCGAGCCTTTAATAGTTTCATAGTTTTCGTGTTCGATGGCTTTTAAAGTTCTCTTTAATATTTAAACTAGATTTATGCGTTTCAAACCATGTGAAGAACGTACGTAAATCTGTACGTTTTAATCAGTTTTATTATATAATTTACTAAAAGACATATCTTTTGTTGTTATTTTTAGTGAGAACGCAAACGAAGAATTTATTTGCCATATTTTGCGCTATTCTATTCAGTTGCAATTTAATCATACTTCTTATTTTTCAAACGGCATTTTTTTCAAGGAGAGCTCAAATGAAGACGTTAAGTGTCAACAATGGCGGAATATGGGGAAGCTGGGGGAATCCTAGATACTGCCCCGCGGGGACTTGCTTCTGGTTACATCATGAAGGTAGATAAAATTTGCTTACGATTCCTTTAAGTATCTTTTTGTACTACTTGTTTGTAAAGTTTACAAACATCATAGGAAATGTGTCTCCGGACGGGTGACGACAGTCCCTGAAACGACGTCATTCAATAATGCAGACGCTATCGCTTAGTTGACAATTCGACGTAAAATATAATTGTTACATTTATTTCAACTATTGAAAGCCGTAAGGGGCTATTAGCAATTGAACAAAGATGTCTAGTAGCCAATCTGGCTTTCAACCGACGATTTATATGGCCAATATATGTTTTAATCGTTACACAAATTGTTAACAGTACCTAAGTGTAGTTTTGACAATAAAGTTCTAAAACATCTAAAATTGTCTAGCCCCGGGTTGAGCACAACTTACTATTTGCAACAATAAAGCGTATAATTGTTATTAATCCCAAACGATGGTGTTCATATGGCGGTGAACATGTAACCTGCAATTTTTTCAGATTAATACCATTCAATGTTCAGCGGCGTATGGTCCAATATTGTTTAAAAAAATATAAACGTAAATTGAATTAGGTAAAACAGATTGAAATAACTCGGTTTCAATTACCTTCCTTGATGGTCATATGACCAACCATGCAGAAAGTTTGTCAGTTATTGTTGTGGAGTTTTAGCCGAGTTTGGTAAACCTCGTCCAAAAAGCTTAGGTCGAGTGTGTGACATTTAGCTTCAACGCCACATCGGTTAACCGTCCACTGTTTACAAATGAACGAAAGCATTTTCATTGAAAAACTTTAAAAAGATGTATTTTATAATATTTCATTTGTGTTGAGTGTACTCCAATGTCATGCTGAGAAATTGAAAATGTATGATCAGTGTAGTTGGTGTAAACTATCATCTGCTTAATATCAAAGTTTTATTTTGTTTCTTCTTCAGATCGAACCGAAGCAGGCTGCAGACCTAGATGACACCTCTCTTAACGCAGTTCGCATGATCTGCTCGGATCCAAGAGGCAAGGCTAGTGGCAATATTAACTCCCTTGAAGGAAGTTTAGGTAGCTGGACGTCAGAAGAGCATTGTCCCCAAGGAACATATCTTGTCAACTTCCAGCTTCAAGTCCAAAGAGGGACGGTAAGTTCTATTTATTACATTTTACTGGCAAAAAGTAAAATATGCATATCAGGAATCGCCACACTCACAAAACACAGCCCCCCCCCACCCACGCAGCGAAAAAGAAGAGAGGACGAGAGAGAGCATGTTTGATATAAGAATGTCAATTCAAATAGGACGCGACAAACAATTAACAAAAAAGAGAACCTTTGGGGATACCGCCTTGGAACGGTCAGTGGCAATACGAATTGCCACTGGGAGTTTAAACCAGGTTCTAGGGTGCACCAACCTCACACTTGCCCCAACAGGTTCTTATATTAACAAACATGTACAAGTTGACTTGGTGAAATGACTCCAACTCACCCTTTGTATATTGCTGTGTTTATAGATTTTATATTTAAATCGTTTTATGGTTAAGGAAAAGATCTTAGAAAGTTCGAATGAATTTTAGCATCTACATTGAAATATGACAGATTACTTGGACCAACATAATTATATTTGATTAACTTTCCATAAAATTATTTTTCGTTCAGAAATATTTAAATGCCATGTGAAATTAATTGAGCAAGCGTTTATTTTTAAAAACCGGGTAGGTCAATTTTGTAAAACATTGCAGGCAAAAGGGACAGGTTTTGACAATACTGGCGCCAACTATGTGAAGTTCCACTGCCGCGATTAGGCCGGACACAATAACGAAGCTGAACTAGCCATACCACCAGGATCGGGATTATGGGGCAGCTGGGGTACCTGGAGTGAAACGTGTGGTCCAAACTCGGCAATCTGTGGCCTCAGTAGCAAGGTAGAGAGTTACCAGGGAGTGGCATTAAGTGTACAGGGCAGCATGGATGACACAACACTAAATGATGTCCTATTCTACTGTTGTTATGACATATATTAAGGGAAAGCACACGCTGCATTATTTTATTATATTTCTTTTTTTTTTGTGAAATTTTGTACTTTAGATTTTTTTGCATGTTGTGTTATAAAAACGTTTTATACTTGTTTGAAATGTGACAACTCACCAATGTATGCTCTTTCTTGTTGATTAAGTAAGGATGCGTTCTTATTGTTTTCTGCGTGTTGCACCTCCTAATATGGAGCATGCTATGGGGAAAAGTTGTATTAGATGATTTTTACATTTCCCTATTTCAATTTATAAGACTTACATATTATTTTTTTCCAATAGTTATTATTTGATTGGATTGTGTTGTTAAGAATTGTCTACTCTTTATTTGTACGATGCAATTGCAAAAAGGTTAAATATGCATATCAGGAATTGCCACTTTCAGAAAAAACAGCCTCCACACACAGTGAAGAAGAAGAGTGTGTCAAGATAGAGCATGGTTAATAAAATGATCCGTTTAAAAAAAACAAAAACAAACACCACAAACAATTAACAAAACTGAGAACCCAATGGGTTACCGCCTTGGGGTTTAAACCAGGTTCTATGGTGCACCAACCCTGCACTTGTCCTAACAGGTTCTCGTATCACATAACAAGTACAAGTTGTCTTGGTTAAATAACTCCAACCCACCCATTGGCTCAACATTGTTGCATGCAAAACATACAAACATATAATGCAAGACATTTCCCGAAGATACCTTTACCCCGTGACGGGCCCAATATGTGCACTCAAATTCTTATATTTGTTATGCAAACTGTGTGAAAATGATGTGCACCTGTTTAAGTAAAACTTAACGAACTTAACCACCATCTGTATTTTTGCAGAGTATTAAAAAGGGATTTTAACTTTCACTAGCTTATAATAGATTGCAATAACAATATTAAAAGATTATTACACATTTATTTCATGCTTTCCAGTGTTTTACTGTAATATAACAGTAGATTATATTCTGATAAACCACAAGTGAAAATTATCAAATATAATTTTCACTGTGCCGGACTACTTTTTTCCCCTTACTGCGCCCCACTACAGTTACTTCCCTTTATTTACAAACATTATACATGTGGAGGCAGTTGATCTACATTGTAAACTAACAACAACAACAAAAAACGTGTGTCTTCTACACTATTTATTTAAAAGACAAGATTTCAGAGCAATGTCTTGACATATTAAGGCGACAATTGATGAATTTGACAATAATGATTCATAAATAATAATAAAACAATATGGGGACTTTGAAGTGGCAAATCACAAATTCAGGGTCTGTTGATCCCAATGAATATTTGAAAGAAAACCAAAATAAAAACACAAAAAGGAAGATAGTGATAGGAGACCATTTTGTCATTTCTCATGTCAAAGAACAAGGTCAAAATACCTGAATTCTTTCCCTCAGACATCTTAAATAACCATCTCTGTGAATTTATTTTGGATGTAACCAAAAAAGATGGTACAGAGTATGAGCCATTATTTGGGTTAATTGATCATCATTTAAAGAGATATGAATCCAAAATGTCAATAATGAGTTTGTTAAGGCAACAGGAAATTAATTCCTAGATTCTCGTCCAAATTTAGGGGAAAATGGGGCAGGTGGGCGGGTTTTATTTTTTATTTACCATTCTCGCTGTTTCTTATGACGCTTGTTTAGTGCAATGATAAATAAGGGTCTATCTAACTATCTAAGAAGAATTGCTGATTTGCACTTAAATGTTCGATACTGCGTTTTCGTTACACTCTATCGATTATGTTTTGTAATGTAAATTTTGATGTACGCATTTTGTTAACAATAAAAATGTTCGGGCAGTGATTTTCGAGTGTTTTTCCTTTGGCAGGCGAGGATGAGAATTTAGGAATTAATTTGCTCTGACCTCAATATAGGACAGTCTTGTCTAAACAAATGCAACAACTCAAAAGCATGGGTTGAGGAAACAAGCCAAGGTCCAGGTCCTTTTTTATTCAGTGATTAATAAGATGTATGAAGCAAACACTTTAGGTAAAAGTAACCCTCAAGCTTTGATCCACTCAATGGGGTACATTTGCACTCAGCATTTTGAGAATGGCATGACCTTTGCTGGGGAGATGTTTAGCTTCGCCTAGACAAGGCCGGTGGAATAGAATATCTTCTGTATGAGAAGGAGTTACAAACAAAACTAAACAGGAGCTAACTTATGTGACCCAGGTTACAGAATAAAATCCTCTGTTTTAAACTCTTTTAGTAAAAAATCCTGCAGTTTAAACTCTTAATGGGATGTAAAACAATGAATTTTTTGTGGCTCAAGGGTCATTTGTCAGAGACTTGCTCATTCAAGTATGTGTTACACTTTTGGCATTTGGACTGATACAAAGTCATATGGTGGCAGATTTATGCTATTTCCCTTTTTTGTTATTTTGCCACGAAAGGACAACATGAGAAAAGATGAAATAACGAAAAAAAAAGCCATGCGAAATGACAAAATAAAGTAAAAACCACCATGCAAAGAACAAAAAAAATGTTATTTTTGAACAAAATATCAAGAAATCAAGAAAATCACCATACAAAATGACGCAGTATTAATTTTTTTTAAAAAGTGTTTTTCTCCGTTCTCCTGGTGTCTTTTTGTAGTATCATAATGAAAATAATTTACAGTAAAATATACATGGCTGAAACATCTAAAGTTTAAGTGATAAACATTTAAACTTTCAGAAAAATGTCCCTCAGAAACAACCTTATGACTTTTATTTAAAAGCAAAAAGTGTAGATCCTGATCAGACAACACAGATGTGCTGGCTGATCTGGATCTAAATTGTTTGCTCACACAAGAAAGATGTATCTATGGAGAAAAGGGTTAAAACAGATTGCCATTTCTGTTAATTTTGTTAAATAAACAAAAAATTTTGTTCGGTATTGTTCAATATTGCGTCTTGAAGTTTTAGCAAGCTGTATTTTTTTCTTATTGTTCTTCAATGTTTTTGGTTCACCTCAGAGATTTCTTCAGAGAAACTTCTCTCGTCACTGACCTCAGTTTTACGAGTTGTAACTTTGTATGGCATGCAGTTTCTGATGTTTAGGGCGTAATTTTTGCACTTTGTCCGTCTCGGCTTTCATTTCAAATCCTCTTTTAAGACTTCAAGTCGGTCTTTCATAAATTCATTGATCAGTAGTGTTTTAGAATAAGTCTAAATAAATGTTCTGTTCAATTTATCCGTCATTTTCAAAGTTCTTGCAAATTTGGTTCTTGATTTCCACTTGTCAGCACAATGTTAATGTTGGTTTAGTTTTTAAGCGATTTCCGAGCTTGACTCAGACTTCACGCAGAAAAATTTCCTTTTTTTCGGCTAACTTGACATATTGTTGTTTTTTTTATCTAGATCACAATTTCCAACACAATGTGCTAATATATTTTTGAATTTTATTCTCTTCCATTTATTATAAAATTACTTTTTAGTTGATTTTTTTTACTTTCTGTGATGAAAACATACCTGTTCACCAAATCATCCAAGTCTCTGGCCATAAAAATGTTAATTACATCAATAACTTTAGTATATGAGCGACAAACACGGCAAAACATATCCAAATTGCTGTGTGATAAGGCTGAGAAACCGAAAGTGGAATTAATGCAAGTTCGACCGGACGATGCTGCTTCGTTGTAAGGTCCCAGTGGAATGGCATTTTTGCTAATTCCCGCTTTCATGGCCCTTCGTGTCGTTTCATTTTAGTAACACGTCCGTTTCTGAAAACTGGACAATTTCGCAGATGTCAGCTGTCAATCATCAATGCACATCGATTTCCTCCCGCTTTGTTTTCTTCTGGTTCGGCCAGCATTCAAGCGTATCCGCATAATTGAATCAGATGACAGCGATTGAATAACACACTAAAGTCACTTTGATAAATATAAAAACACGTTCCTCTATGTCCAGTCATTATTTAGAGCGTAATAAACTGGAATGTTGTTTTACCGGTTCACTGACTAAAATGACAATATGGCCGACAAATCGATTCTAGGTCATGTCGTGACGCGGAGGAATAGTTTTCATTGATGACTTTGTTGTTTCTATTATTATTTGTCAGTTTGAATAAAAATATGAAAATATTTCTTTGAAATTTATTATTGTTTACGGACTTGATAAAAATAAACACATGTTTTGCAAGGTTTAATTATTGTTAACGATTCTGTTTGGAACTATTTTGGATAGCGTCTCTCACGTGCAGACAGTGGTAAACATTGGGGCGCACCACGGGGTACGTAGAGTTGTATCTGATACTCATTTATTAAATAATTTCCCTTAAAACACTGGAAAGCATGAAATAAATAGAATATTTGTTTTTTTCAGTGCGTGATCGAAAATTAATTTCACTCGTGACCGTAAGATTTTTTATATTTTCACTCGTGGCTGCGCCACTCGTGAAAATATAAAAATCTTACGGCCACTCGTGAAATTAATTTTCGATCACGCACTGATAAAAACAAATATCCTCTATGTAATATTGTTTTCTTTGCCATTATAATATTGTTTTCTTTGCCATTATTATAATTTATGTACATTGAACTATTTTATGTCACTTCTTCCAATCATACGACACCTTCAAATATTACATAAAATGAAATCTGTATTTTTACTTTTATTAAATAAATTTGTTGTCGATTCGGTTTCCATTTGTCTAGTCGAATTCTAATTTCCACCACAAAAGGTATGGACATTCAAATTTATTTAAGTGTGCAAATTGGATTTTGTTTAAGAGGCAGATAACTTTGGGTATGGAATAATATTTTGATGATCCTTTTAGCAACCGACCCCCAATTTTTACCTACACTGTAAATGAACATTCGGTTATTCTGAAAAGAAGTGGTGTTTGAAAATGCAGTTTTTATTTAATTCTGGCACAATTGAAGTTGAAAAAGCGATGTGCATCCATTTAAATTACTTTTATTAAGGAATAAATGAAATCAATAAATTCAATTTATTTTAAAATTGTTAATAGGCAATCGGTAATCATACAGAGACTGGTATAAGACTGGCCTTCATGCATATGTTTATAAGTGTCTGTGTCATTTTGTCAGTTCTGATTGTTTTCGCATTGAAAGAATTTTATGAAAATAAGTTAAAATATTAAACCCATAAAGAGAACGTGGAGAATCTTAAACCCCAGTTACACAGAGCCATCGGTGATCGATCGGTAGTTTTTTAGCCAAATTATGGAGTGAACCGATGACAAGAGATTTACCACCGATATCAACTAGTGGTCAACTGTTTGCCACCTATCAATTGCTATTGGGGAAAGATGAGTTTCGTCGGTGAAAAATAACCGATCGGGGTTTTTAGATATGTTTGAAATTCTCGATCGGCGAAAATATTTTACAAATAACCGATCGACAACTTGTCTTCAACCGATCACCACCGTTCGACAGTGTGTCTAAAACCGTTATCACCGATCGACAACCTGTCTCGACCGATATTTCCGATTGGCCACGGATAAGCAACCGGTCAACTTATACTCACCACCGATAGAAAAAAGATGAGAATTATAGTGTAACAGCAACCCATGATATATTTGTTTAGCCCATTTAACACTCGTTAATCACCGATGGCTGGTTACACAGGAAAACAAAAATAAAATAACGCATGACAACCGATCAAATCAGCGAGCAACTTAAAATAAAATAACCGATTTGGGCACCGACCGTCTGTGTAACTCGGGCCTTAGTTTTAACCTTGTTGGCTTAATATTTGGCTGACTAATGATACCGTGAATGTAAGTGTTTCTTGGCTGTGAATGTGTATAATTTTTATGGTATTTACAACGGCATTATATTGTTGATTCACACTGTCTTGAAGCTTGTTTGAGAATAGCACGCTAAATATATTCTGTGGTTGCATTTTGTTGAATATTGTTGTTTTTATTTATCTCTTCCTGTATTAAACGAACGTGAGACCTATTTTTTTGACTGACTTTGTTAAAATATTTAATAAAATAAATGGTGCAACAAAATGAACAGAAACGTTTATCATAAACGCCAATTAGCTTTAGGATGTTCAATGTTGCAAGTAATTGGCTATTTAATCAGTGTCTATTTTAATGGAGTGCTCTTGACTTATTCAGTAAATTAAATGAGTTGAAAAAATGCACACGAATTGGCTTACTACTTATGATCAGATAAAACTAAACAAACCATTTACTTTTTTGTTTGCAGTTAATCTGCTTCGTAAGTCCTTGCTGTTGCTTCAAGTAAATTACCTTCATCTCATATTAAGTAATTATACAGCTATATATATGGCTATTGTCCAATCACTACAAGGACGTTCTCCCTGCTTTTTTGCGTTCTTTGTGATAAGCAGAATATACATGTATAGCGAATAATCTTTTTCTATAGAAAATACAGATCATGGTATTTTACAGCTTTTTACAATAGACGAAAAGGGAACTTTGAAGACCCTCGACCACGACAAATATGAAAATATTGCATGCTTATACATAGAGTTACCTTGACGATTTGTTTAAAAAAGATCCTAACTACTTTCCATTAATAGGTCAAAAACATATTCTGTTATATCATAAATGATACTGCCTCTACCTCGGAGCGGCCCGCACCGCCGCGGCGACAGCGCCAAGCCCTGCAATTCCGTTAACGCAACCAATTGAGCTAGACGGGACAACCCCCAAAAAGGTTAATCGGATAGCTCTGATATACGTTATCATCACTGCATGACATCGGTATCGGATTATTTTACTGATAACAGTACTGACTATATATAAGGGGAGGCTTTTACGACCGCCACACTACACAAATAGCGCTACTGTGAATTTCATATGTTATTGCTTCTACCTGGGAGCGAACCCGCACTGCCAGAAACAAAAATAAAAAACACGGTTATCGGAAGCACAAACTAAGAATAACGCCATGCATATTTTATTGATATCCAGGTTTAATTCAAATGCTGTTACAGTTTAAAATAACCACTGCAAGAAGGTATTTATCAATCAGTAAGTTATGGCGATTTGACTTATAAATGACCAAAAGGGCGATATATTTATCCAGTTGTATAAACCACCTGTAAATTCAAAAAGAAAGCTGGCTGTATAAACATGATGTTATACAGTACTCTGCCTGCTTGGTGATTAAATTGGTGGTAATTATGCTTACCTCGAAGGCAGGAATTCAAGAGTTAATGAAGGCTTAAACATAACAGCTGATGTAGTGTTGTGTGGCGGCTGTAAAATGTCTCCCTGTGCTTAACTAAAGTGTAGTTATCCGTTTCCGTTTTTAAATTCATCCATAGATGGTAATTAAGTGTTTACTTCAAACCATGCAGAATATCATTGTGGTAGGCAGTACTAGGCATACTTGAAATATCTTGTTTTTGGGATACGAATGGTACATGTATAAAGGCTGTCTGTCTCTTGCATGGTTTGCTAGGCGCTGCCACGGTATATTTATGGCGTTGGTTTGATCTATACACCAAATAAGGAAAATCTCGTAAAAGAACCTTAAAGCGGCATTACTTCAATTTAACTCGCTCTTGTATGAAATTTTACATGTATTTGGAACTATAGGCACAAATTTGCAGCATTAGTTCGGGCTAATAAAAGTTTAATTTACTAAAATAGGTTTGGTCCGCGCGACTTAAAGCGAAAGTAGGATTTCCGAAACGTCATAGAAATTGAGATCGCGCATGAAGTGGTCTCTTCGTCGGTGCTAAATATAGCTCAATTATATTTAGCTTCTTAAAAGTTCGTTAACGATAATTTGATAAATTGAAAATCCTGTCTATAAGAAAGAATTCGATCGGACCTTTTGTGTTCTGTTTGAGAGTTTATATATTGGAGTCTATATGGACAAATATGATTTTTCAATAGTATATTCTTACTTAAGTTAAGGGCTGGGGCTTTAACGCTTGCTCTGTTCTTTTTTTATTCCTGTTACCGTGTTCTTTCTGAGTTGACGCTGTTGTGAGGTCATTGAGTACTCGCCTTTTTGCTTGACAATTATCAGTATTTGCTTCATATGCTTGTTCTGTGTGTGCTTTTGCATACTGTCGAGTTGATGGATGGGTTAAAGCTTATTCATCAGGACACTTTGTACTTGTTTGCTTACTTGCATCTGCATGCCAATTCGCGTAATCATTTAACAACTG
Organism: Corbicula japonica; assembly: GCA_038501625.1. NCBI lineage: Eukaryota > Metazoa > Mollusca > Bivalvia > Venerida > Cyrenidae > Corbicula > Corbicula japonica. Next base: position 187,309 of record JAZAYU010000338.1, on the reverse strand, counting down.
CATGAGCTGAAAATGAATAATTTAAAATGCTTTTGAACGCAGAACACATATTCCTTTAAACTCGCAAAACGACCAGGCAAAGACTCGTATTTATCAAAATATGTGAACGTCAGAAATGATTCGTGATTGAACAGATTACGAAGAATTATTCGTGAAGAACTAGTTTCCTTTATTTGTATTCGGATTCAATTTGATTCGGTTGATAAATCCACTTAAATGATTTCGCTGTGACTACGGTATTCCCTGCTGGAATAAAAAATATTCTAATTAGCATTTTGCTAATTTTCTGTTTGAATGAACATACAGATAATTAAAATCAATTTAGATTTACATTATTTGCGTTGTTGTTGTGTTAAAATATTTCATAAAATATTTCTCAAGTGACAAATACATGTAAGATCTTGGCTTGATGCCAAACTGCAAAACAAAGCTCGACAACTGTGACGAAGACCAGTCGCCATTTTAGCCAATCAAATCCTTGAGATTTGAGACTGGTTACCAGTCTCAGTTTTATAATCTTCGGGCCTGGAAGCCGGCGGTGAATTATTGAATGTAAATAGGGAACATTGAATGTATAAGACAATTTGAAATAAAAAATGATTAAGTATTCATAAGTTTATTATATTGTCAGTAAAAAAGACATTATAAAAACAAACTGCCTTAAAGACGTGTAAGATTGTGTCTGAACTTTTATTCGACAATGATAATTTGGCAATGTTTACATTGGGGTGTTTACGTTGGCGTTACATCTAAACAATGAATTAATATTTAAATCGTTATTTAATACAAAGCGTATTACTCCAAACACTTGTCCTATTAGCCGAGTGTTCTAAGACGCAGTCAATTAAAATACTTTGAAAGAGAATGATAGAAACGCTGTTATAGATGATAGTGCCTCTAGCTGGAAGCGAACCCGCACTGTCACGGCGAAAGCGCCTCTCCCTAAAATTCAGGCGACGCAACCAACTGAGCTAGCCGGGACAACCACGAACTGTTGATCGGATAGTTTTTAACTTGTTACACAATAGATATTTCCGAGATAAAATACAAAATACATAAAATAATAATTTAATATACCTGCAATGAAACTTAAAAAATATATATATCTAAAATATATCTCTAAAAGCCACCGGTCAGTGTGAATCGAATCCGTGTCGACAACAAATTAGACCAAAGTCAGCTGGACGCGTTAATCACTGCGTTATTGAGATAAATAGGAAAAAATTAAATATTTTTAACGCGTAAATTTGCCTTAACCAGTGTACTTAAGATTATATAATAACTTTACCATAATTTGTCTTTATCTTTTGTTATGATCTGGTAAAAAAAAGTTTCACTTGATTGTGAGTATTTAGCACTTTCTGTTATATAAATTTTACACCTGTTGCATATGATTGGCTTCTGATAATAAAATATGTATGTTCCCTTACCTTAACGTCTTGAACTGATAATAGCTTTCATTTTCAAGACTGTCTCTCCAGTATTAACATTACGAGTAAAATATGGCAATTTATCTTGTTTTCGCAGAAATTTTATTAATAGTGCCATATAGTTTTATCTACGATTTACACGTGTCTTACGATATTGCCTTTGCCACTAAGTGCGTGAATGAAAAATACATTTTTCTAAAACTTCTCATCAATTCTTTGGACCAATGCGTCGTAGAATGTGTAAGAAGGAAAGAGTGCTTGGCAATAAGTTTTTGCCTGCGGTTTAATTTGTGCAACTTTTTGAATACCGATGTAATATCAGAAGTTGTATTGACCTCGACGCATAAAGATGATTGTGACTTCGTCAGGAAATCGGGCATGCGATATAATGTAAGTTCCGTGATGAAATCTAGTTTAACTATGTTTATGTAAATTATCCTGCATTGTAAGCATTTCTTTTAAAATAAATATAATACCAGTATGAAACAATCTAACTCTTATAAAAATATATCATTAACAAATGATAAAATTTCAGACCAATATACCAATAATAACAATAGTCCACGATGGTATTTTAGTGGGTTTGGTTACCGTAATGTTTCGTCCTCGGACAAACAAACACAAACACAACTCTTCTAAGAAAATTTGCGCTCCTCTGTATGCAAAACAAATCAAAACTGAATTAATTTTACTAGACAAATTAAGTATTTGTGAAATGTTATTAATATTTATTGGCAGAATGTCCGAAATAATGCGAATATTTGCACGCAAGTTCGGTTTTGCTGGTTCTATATAAATCATATGGAAGCAAACATTTACTTAATAGAGTCAAGTGGTGTTTTGTGTTTGCACTTAATATGAATAAGATAAATCATCGTAAATTACTTTGTTACTATACAAAATGCAGTTCAAACAAATATGTCTTAAAAAGTAAAAGGGTTAATGCATATTTGGTAAGAATGGCATAATATCTTGTAAATGTGCTCAGTTTGCATGTGAAAATATTCTTGGAAGGTAACATGAAATAGACTGGTGTAAATGTGCTCAGTTTGCATGTGAAATATGCTTGGAAGGTAACGTGCAATAGACTGGTGTAAATGTGCTCAGTTTGCATGTGAAATATGCTTGGAAGGTAACGTGAAATAGACTGGTGTAAATGTGCTCAGTTTGCATGTGAAATATGCTTGGAAGGTAACGTGAAATAGACTGGTGTAAAAATGCTCAGTTTGCATGTGAAATATGCTTGGAAGGTAACATGAAATAGACTGATTGAACCTCAAACAAAGTTCCCCGAGGTCGAAGTTTGCTTACCTGAAAACAAGGTTAATATGGTTGATACGTGTATATTATAATAATTACTGCAATAAATTGTTTCATGGATAAGTATTTAAAAGACTAGTAATTTATGACAACTTCCTTTTTTCAGCTACCGGCAGGCTGTCAGGAATGCAAAGTTGGGCAAAACTGTGATTTTGAAAATGAAAAGTGCACAATAACAGGTAAAGTAAAACATATCAAATCAGAAATGTAAATGTCATTCGCAAGAAAAGCGTTCAGTAGTTGTACCCAGAAATCTAAGAAAATGCCGTTTTATATTTACAACTTATTTCAGATATTAATCATATCCGAAGATATTTAAATAAGTGATTATTTCAAAGTCGCATTAAAATAATTTTAAATATATACATGTAAATGCGCGTTTCTTTGGCGAGATATTGTAACGATTTTTGACATAAATCTCTTTACGTAATAAAACAACACGTGACTTAAACTACTGACAACAACGGAAAACGTCTGGCGAGTTACTAGATACAAAATAATGACACCATTTGGGGCGCGTCACGGGAAATGGTACCTTCGGACAATGGACGTCAATCCTTGAAATGACGTCATAAACTTGAGCAGACTACATTAATTATTATACATTTCGCGGTAAAAAATATTATTTTATTGTCAGAATGAGTAAGAAAATCACTTCTTTCTTATGAGAAACTCAAAGATAATTGTAATTTCTTTCCAAATATATACTGAAAGGATAAAGAAACGCAGGGTAACATTTGTTCCGATATATTAAGAACGCGTTCTCCAAATAAAGTGAAACTTTGTGTATTGAGTTATTAGGTCATGATACACCTTAACATGTGTCGAAAGTGAATAAAACTTGTCTCCACTGCCTCAGTGTAAACCGTCGTGGAGCATGAGCTTTCGAACCTGCCAATCCAATTGTTACCCTGCGTTTCTTTATCCTTTCAGTATAGTAACAAATAAAATGTAACAAAATATGACCGAATGTACCTTTTCCCGTGACGCGCCCCATTTTACAAAATTTTAAAAGTACAGCGTCTTATTAGCTATTGCATTGCCGGTTTTTAGCGGTTTTACTGACACGGGATTATTTTCAAATGGCAAACTTCGAGTTATTGCGTTCAAATTGTTCTGACTTAATATTGAAGGGAACAGTTTATATAACTATTCGAGTTATTGAAAATTTCTAGTTATATTTGAATTACAGATGTAGTTAGGTAACTAACATATTTTTAACATTACTCGAGTTTTCTTAGTTTTCGAAGTGACCCCAGGTTTAAATCTGTGGCTTTCAATTTCACAAAATATCATTTTTTTAAATTTTACAACCGCACTAAAAACCGTAAAACTGTAATTGTAATATAAAACTACCCGGACCTGAAATATTATGAACAGAGCATGAGGTTGAACTGTCAGTGGAAATGTCAGGTATGGTTTCATGTAACACTAATAAAGCTTAGAGTTTATTTGAACATGGTGATTCATTATATCTGATACACTTTTGAACTTTAATAGCGTTATTATAATCTTACATACGCATTCAGTTTTCACATTATAATCTAGAGTCTTTAAAGTTTTGTTTAATATATCATACTATATTTGAATAAGGAATGCTATCCATGTATCAAAAATATTATTTATAACAAACGTTTAATGCGACGTCCATTTAGGGTGACTATGACGTCAAGTTTGTTCTCTAACTGTCTATGGCCGATGCGCACATCTGTGGAGTAATGTTTCGAGTATCATCCCCTCTACAGGCAAAATCATTTGACAGTATATATCTATATATCTATATATGTATGTGTTCATATTCCAGAATGTCCCAAGCTATCACTGGACAATGGCTTGCTACTTGGTAACATGAATGAAATTGGAAATCGTGTAAAATTCACGTGTAACAGTGGATACAGAGCAGAGACTGGCGAAAGTTACACAACTTGTAAAGAAGCCGGGAAATGGTCAATAATTCCAAAATGTGTGAAAGGTTTGCCACTTGATTCCTAGAAAGTTAAGTTCGACAAAATGTTGAGCTCTTAATGTAATTTTGTAGAAAAAGGTGAAATATGCATATCAGGAATCGCCACATTCAGAAAAAACAGCCTCCCCAAACAGTCAAGAAGAAGAGAGGGGGAGAGAGCATGGTTAATAAAATGATCAGTTTCAATAAAGACACCACTAACAATAAACAAAAATGAGAACCCGAGGGGTTACCGCCTTGGAACGGTCAGTGGCAAATCAGAAAGCAGCAAAAGTTTGTTTAGATTCCAAACCGGCTGTGCATTGTTATAAGAAGAGTGTAAATGAATAACTGAAGATTTCCATTTTCTTTCATTTACCCTATTATTGCCCTTGCGTTTCCTCTTATTCCCAGGGCAGAACACCTTTCTTTCCATCTTATTCCTAGGCATGGCAGTTTCGTGCTTTCTTATTCCCGAGTCATGTCACCTTGCGTCCCATCTCATTCCCCAGGCATGACACCATGTGCTCATTTCCCTCCTTTTCATAAGGCATAACACGTTGCGAACTCCACCACTTTTCAAACGTTGGAAAGGCGTTCTCTATTGTCTTAGATATCGACAGCGACAAGCTCTTCGTTCTGCTTGTTAGTCATGCATATACTGCCGTAGCAAAACATAGTAATCTTACCGTAATGTTTTCCAGAAATTGAGTCATTTACTAAATGTATGCTTTTCTAACCATGCGGAGTGCAAATGAATAACTGTAGATTTCCATCAGTGTTTAAAGGTTACAAAATACCACAACACGTTTTTTGCTCATCTCTAGTATCAATCGCTAGTATATTCCAAGAGACTTTTTGTCTTATTTTTTTAGTGAGAGTTCAAACTAAGATATTAAGTGTCGACAATGGCGGAATATGGGGAGAATTGGGTAATCCTGAATTATGCCCTGTTGGAACATTTGCTTCTGGTTACATGATGAAGGTAGGCACCATTTCTTTTGATAGTGTATCTTTTCCGTAAATACAACATTTATTGTATGTTATTTTTACATAATTTGTGTGGCCCTCCTCATTTGAGAATGGACTCATTAAGTTGAGCACGGTACAAAGCTTATTATACAACTCGCGGTAAAAATAACACAACACGTTCATATTATGTGTATCAACATCAAAATCAAATAATATATATGATCAAAATATTGCTGGTTTTATTTTTTCAATATATTTAAAAAGGTGAGAGTGAGAGAACTTAACACTGAAGATAATTTCTCGTGGCGTGCCTCATTTAAAGTAACAAGTATTTGTGCAAGAAAGTAAATATAGTTCTGAGGTGTAACAACAACAATGATTAACAAGATTGTTCATGGCACTTCAATTTTGAAATATCCAATAAGGTCATTTATTTTTATCAATTACAGTGTCAAACGGACACACTGGCAATAAAGCAAGCAATTATTTAATCAATCAACAATCCTTTTCATTATATGATCTAAGTATACAAATCTATACCTTACAATATGTATAGAAATTGGAAACAAAATAACATATAGCTTTTCGTTGCTTAACTGGTCGCCATCTTGAGGACTGTCACGGGTTACCCACTATTTGGTACAGGGCTGCTGTTACATGAAAGTATAATAATCGGTAACCAGTCATGCAGATTGACAATACTATGCATATCACTGTGGTTTGCCCATGAATGTGAATTTTGCGTAAAATGATAGAAAAAGCTTTCTATAAAAAAATGCCATAGCTTATGTGTTTGTTTTACATCTGTGATTTTCATTTTATTTTCACTTCATCGCCTATGCGTCGAAATTACATGATTGTATTTGTGATACATTTCGAGCTACTAGCTTGACCCTAGCACAGTCGCCAGCTCAACAACAAGATATCGTTTCGAGAACCGACATCAATCTTAAATAAAAAATATTACACCAAAAATTAAAATAAGATAAATGATAGACCTGCGTACAATACAATAATTTTTTTACCCTTATATCATAATGATCAAACTAATGTTAAAGGAAAAGTCTTGTAAATTTTAGTACAAATTTAATGATTATAAAAGCGAGATCATTAAGTCCTGTCTTACGACCAGGGTGGCTTGCTAAACAATTTACACATACTTCCATTTAGTTTTGATAATTTTAAAACTGAAGGAAACTAAGTTCTCAAAATATGGTAGGTAGTGGAATAATCTTCCTTAATCTGGTTACCAAAGTTGCTTTGTTTTCCTTCAGATCGAACAACCTGCGTCCGTTTTGGATGACACTTCTCTTAACGCTATTCGCCTGATCTGCTCCGATCGCGAAGGCATGCTTGGCGGCCATATTACCTCTCGTGAAAGACCATTCGGCAGCTGGACATCAGAAGAGACGTGTACCAAAGGTACTTATCTGGTCAACTTCCAGCTTCAATAGACATAGGGATGGTAAGTTTTATTTATCATATTTACTGGCATGTAAAACTCAGTGTCAAATAGTTTGGTTTTAAAAATGTAACATTAATTCGTGTTATGTTTAAGGAAAATCGCAAGAACGTTGAAGGGACGTGTACACTGTTCTAAAAATTAAAAAAGGGTTGTTGTTTTTTTTTTCTCAAAGTTTCAATAGTAGAAGTTCGATCAAAAATTTAAATATAATATAAACAATATATTCATCACAATTTTAAACTAGGTAACTTTAAGTAAAAATGTGATAATATTTCAGAAAAAAAGATCACACTGGGAATATTAAGGCGTCAACTTTGTGAAGTTCCACTGCAGCGATATTGCCGCACACAATAACGAGGCCGAACTAGTTCTACCACCGGGAACGGGATTTTGGGGCGACTGGGGCATCTGGAGTGAATCATGTGGTCCGAACACGGCAATCTGTGGACTCAGTACCAGGGTAGGGTTACCAGGGAGAGGGATTCGGTGACCATGGCAGCATGGATGACACAGCATTAAATGATGTTCTTTTCTACTGTTGTGATGACATATATTGAGAGAACACAAACACTGCATGAATTTACTGGATTTCTCGTTGAAATGATTTACTTTTGTTTTTTATGTTTGCATGCTATATATAAATATATTTTGTCTTTGATCATTCCAGGGATATAAGCCTTTATCTTTTCTTATAAATTGTTTGTTTTTCGTCATCTTATAAACTGTGTGGTTTTCTTGGTTGATAACCTCGGAATGGTAAGTACCAAAGCATATTAAGAAGCGTTATCACTAATGGTTTAAACTTTAATCTCAGTTGAAAAATTCGGAACGGTAAGTGGCATGAGTTTTATATCAACAAATAAGTACAAATAAATCATCTTCAACACACCAACTTACTCTACCATATTGCATAGGAATCTACCATCTATAAACCAGCTATAGTTGAAAGGTGTGCATACCTGTTTGCTTGCGCGACGGTAGCCACTGTCGGTTTAGACACCTTTAAATATTTAGAGCTGAATCTTGTTAAAAAAAGAAACTAAAACTCTATCTGTTCCTTTACTCCCTGCCTTCGCAAACTTGCGTATTTGACACCAGTGGCTCTGATCTGGGTAAGATTATTGAGAATTTATCTTTTTTCTTGACTTACCTTCTTATTTCGTAGGTTTTAAGGGTGGTTTTGAGCCTACTCAACAAGACAACTTTTATTGATTCGTTAAAATGAGAACCTGGTTAATCAAGTGTGAGGTTGGTGCATCTTAGAATATGGTTTTATCTCTTTGTGGCTATAGTTTTGCAACTTAATTTTCTAAGGTGGTAAACACTCATGTAACCAAGTTCGTAAATTATTTGTCTGGTCTATTTTGAAATTGATCATCTTATAGACCATGCTCTATGTTGAGAATACTATTGATTAACGTTAATTTGCGCGCCACAAAACACAGAGGAAAAACAACAGTAAATTTAAGAAACGGTGGAAATACTTTTCCGCACAACGGGAACATCATAATAGTACAAAATCGAGTGAAGAACATTTTCGTGTGGGAGATGTCGTCGCGAAGGTTAAGACGAAACTTGGAAAGACCGATCGCAAAACCACTGGAAATGGTTTAAAGTGACAATTAATAAACAACAACAACGTTGACGTCATGAACGTCACATACTATTGCGTGGCGCGCAAATTAACGTTAAGCTAAAGTATTCTCAACACTCTCTTTTCCTATTCTTTGTGGCTTCGTCATGAGGGTGTGTGTGATGAGCATCATTCCTGATAATGCATAAGTCACTTTTTTGGCGGAGGGTACGGAAATATTGCATGTGTATATGAATCTTACATTTCAAGCTGTACAATAAAAATTAAGAAGAGAAAAAATATTTAAAAACAAAAAATATAACAACGGTTACTATTATCGCATTTAAGTAAAAGGGAAAAAAACGTTTCAAGCCGCCGAACACAACATATATCAAAATAGTGCAGGCTCTGTTTGATTGAATCTTTTCATGGGTAGTAATGGAAATGCATATTAGCCTACTCTTCACTCCGCCTAGACCAAGTTTAAGCTGAACTCAATATTTAAACAAACAGTTTTGCGTGATTTCGCGACATCCTTACCTCCTGAGCTGTTACCGCGTGACTGAATATCAAGCTTTTTGGTCCATTAAATGCTGATCCTGTGAGCTCTTTAACTTAGTTAGACTTTATCTATATTTTATAATCACAATCATAAGGTTTTACCAGTTTCGAGCAACGCCCTAAGTTCGTTCTCTTTTGTTTAGTTTCTGTTGTGTGAGCTTGGTGCACCCAAGATTCAATTTTCACGGACAGTTTGACAACGGTAACCCTCTAGATTATCTTTTGTTTATTATTTATGTTGTCTTATTTGATATTTGCCTTTTTAAAAACCCAAGCTCTCGTCTCTGCATTTTACTTCCTTATGCGTTATTTAAAACACTATCCAGGCATAAGCTCGGACTATTTTCCGGCGAAAAGTGTTTACAAAATGTAATTCTTCTTTCTTTATATATATATTCAGCATTTAGCATCGCGAAACTTAATGTTTAACTTGTGTAACGTGCCCCGAGCGGAAGGCAATAAACCAGACTATTTGTCTCAGCCTACATATATAATTTTTCGCCTAAAATAATTTCAAGATGTCTGAGCAATGTATATTGTTTTGAACAATATAATGAAATTTTCCTGAGCTACTTTGCTCCAAAATGATTATAATGATTTCAGAAATGATTGGGTCGAAACAAAATTATCAAGGTTAGAATCAGCCGAACATATGCAAACAATCTCCAGGACAATGAACGCCTGGACAAAATGATTATTCTTAAACTCTCAGTCACTCGCCCTGAGCATAATCACAGTTAGAAATAAAACAATCTTACATGAACCTCAAGCACACCATCAACGCATACGCTGAGCAATGAACTATGACATGAAGCTTCGGACTACAAGGTTCAACAAATCCTCAAACAATATATTACACTCTTACAATGATCAAATCCGAGCAACCAGAACTTTCAAACAGTGCTCAACAAAATCATGAACAATCACTATTCAAACAAAACCTCAACCAGAAAGACTTCAAACATACACTCAACACTAATCCCTGCTGAACAATAGTGTCTCAGACCTTTGTGATATACTGGGATACGAGAACCTCTACGTCAGCAATAGTCCGAGAACACTGTCTAACCTAAAACCTATCCTCAACACCTACTCTGAAACTACCTGAGGGACAGAAGTGTCTCAGACGCATGTGTTTCCAGCAATTGTCTGAAGGCACTATCTAGAAATCCTACCCTCAACGCCTACTCTGAAGCTACCTTAGGGACACAAATGTCTCAGACGCATGTGTTTCCAGCAATTGTCTGAGGTCACTATCTAAACCCTATCCTCAACACTTATGCTGAAGCTACCTTACAAGTGGCTCAGACGCATGTGTTTCCAGCAATTGTCTGAGGTCACTATCTAAAAACCCTATCATCCCTAGCTTCAACCAATACTAAATGTTGAAACAACCAGTTCAATATGTCCTAGTACAGAGCTGTACTATAATGGACCTATAATGCAGACCAAAATATTGAATCAAAATTCAATGATGTGAATACCTCGACACTCAGTAACAGACTGCCCTGTATCAATGAACGGTAATTGTTTTTGTACCTTCCGACGGAAGTCCTCGGACTTTACCGTTCAACCACACTAATTTAACACAAGTTTTAGCTTTCCAAAAAGCTAGTCGGTCATAAGCAAATAAACTAATAGAATAAGTAGGTATGTATTCGTGCTTGTATTTACTTTTGGAACAATGATATGGCCAGTTTTCTGTCGATCAATGTCACACAGCTTGTATCTGACAAACTATTTGTGAATTTAGTTGATGTTTCAAGTTTCAAGTTTATTTCCATTTAAATTTACATTTCTTTGTATGTACAAAACATAAAATAGAGAACAAATATACATTGTACAATGCTGTTACTTTAAGCATGCAAACAAAGTTGAACGGCTGATGTTTGATATATTAAAACATGAAGAAGACGTGTACCGGCAAAAGACATTAATATAAATAATCATGTCTCAAGTAGACGTAATTTATTATATTATTCAGGACGTGTAGAAATAATGACATTGTTTAAGCACCAGCGAATCTGATGAATATGTTACATTACCGCGAATGCTCATAGAGGTACCATAGAAATTTCCACAGTCGATGCTTATTTGTACATTGAGCAGAAAAGCAATGCTTAAAATATTCAGTATTCATTATCAACATTCATAAAGTGTAGTTTTAGTTGGGTCAGCAGATCTCGTCAAACTTGAAGTTGACCAGCGTTAGAAGACAGTAAACAATAAATTAGGATGCTGATGCATTTATTATTTTCCCTTAAGCTTTATGCTGCTCATATCTTTTGTTTTTGTTTGAACGATTTTCTCTGAAACTATTACAGAAACTCAAGAAGCACTATTTGTATTTAAATTAATCTATCATCACAGAAATTGTCGTTATGCCACTGTTCTGAAAATTCTTCACAACTATTTCTCTACTTTAAAGGCTGGTTTTGCATTGCTTGGAGTATATTCTAGTTGATTGCCCTTACAAAGAAATGATAGTGCTTGTGTTGCCTACATTACTGTACTTGTCAAAATAATGTTATTGTTTAGTATCCCAAGACCGAGTCCAGATCCGTTATATTGCATGTGTATGGGGAAGCAGACATTGGGGTCAGGGGTATCCCCGGAAATCTTTTACAAGTTGAACTAAATTTGGATTGCAACTGCGACGAGTCCAACCGTTCACTATAGATACCAAAAAGAGAACGCATGGATAGATGCGATTTTGAGAGGGAATCAGGGAATCAAAATAAATCAATTCGTATTTCGTTAATAATGCATATATTCAAGGGCAAGTTTTGAATATTATGGCGGCGGAAGTTTTGTAACATAAATTAAAAATTTAAAGTTTAATTGATAACAATACAGATGCCAGTATAGAATGGTTACCAAGTTTATATTTTAAAACAATCGTTTAAGTTTTTTTTCGTAGATGAAAAGGTCACTTTGAAAACCACCGAAGACGAAAAATGTGAAAATATTGCAGGCTCGGTTTCATTGAGCCTGTTAAAGACTTTTAAGCATTTAAAAAACATCAAATACTGTATCGTAATTAGTGCTCCAACTTGGATATCAAAAGGACAGGGAAATAGATAGATCTAAAAACATGGCAGATTTTGCGCAACAAGCTCAAAACTAGGCACTTTTATGCAAATCTTTGAAAAAGAGCATAATATATAAATGTCCCTCTGAATAAGCAATTGCGAAGAAAAGATAAAATGTAATGTTCAGGAAGAGATGGGTAGTCATCAAACCAACTAGGTTTAAACTCTCGCAGCTCGGGTTTTAACATTCCAATAGTGCGCTCGTGAAATGCAAAATTACGAGGTTGATTAGCTGATAACAACTACATTTGTAATTATGCCAATGGATTGAAATGATTTTTCATTATACTTGACTTACGAAGTAGTTGTAACTGTGATAACGTGTCGCCATTTATCCTATAAATTGATATTAGACAAGTTCAATAAACAAAATCATTATTGATGCTACCACGCTGAACGTGTAATCATAAAGTTCAATTAACCTCCTGTGGCCATCCTAGTTGTTTATCTCTGTCGTCCGCAGCTAATTGATCGTATTGATGACTGTCTTTTAGCGTACCGCCGCCCCATCGACTACACTTGTGATATTAGATAAAAATATTGCCCATACTGATCTCCTGAAACCAATTGCAAAATCGCTGACCTCTTGTTTTACTTTAAACAATGGTCACCTCACATCCGCTAAACTTCCGTAAACTTCTGAGAACATTCATAACATTTGCACTGGAAAGCGCAAAAAAAGCAAAATCTTCCTTTTAAAATACAATATTTTTACAATTAAGCGAAGTTCTGAGCATTCGTTTCCTCCTAAATGCTTGTTTAAAACATCTCCTCTTTTGCTAGAAGCCTCTACTATTTCACGACCGTATGTTTGGTGATTTAAACCACAAGAAAGAAAAGTTTTAATGTAAACACATGGGTAGAAGTTTTCATCAATTTTCGTCGTCAACCTATGACATGAGTTTTTTTTTTGAAACCCGCATTATATCATCACATGGCATACACTGAAATTGACATCATTAAAACAAACAAACAAAAACAGGATAATGTGCGAGAACCAGCAGTATTACATGTTGAAGTTCAGCATTCTAACGAAATTGTTGAAGATCAGAATAGTAAATATAATAATTTGAGTCCTTGTCAGGCTGCTCATCCCCCCCCCACCCTAGGACAGTGACAAAAAATTTTTGTGGAACATAAACCCTAGATTTTGGAATACATTTCTGGTCATTAAAAAGTGTATGCTAATGACCGACTAGCTTTTTGTAAACTTTTGTTTACAGACAGTCTTTCCCGCCAAAGTCGGATATTTATTAGTCTCTAAGAAAAACATAAACTATGTCTTGCTTTTGACCAACAAAATCAATATAACGGATCGAATCTATTTCATATATGGGATCATCCTGAACAGTTGTTTGCTTCAAATAAAGTATCAGTTCAACTTATAAGCAAATTATATTTTGCTATGAAGGTTTACATCACGTGACTTTCTAAAAAAGACGAATAACATTATTTCTACACCCTGTAGAAAATACAACACACGTATGTTTATATAATTTAACATGTCGTTATAAATCAGCTCAATATCGGATTTGATGTTACTACAACGTCCAAATATTGTTTCATCAACAATTAGAAGACTTTTCTTGCAAATAGGGGGAACGGAATAGAATTCTTAAGCTTTAGACGGGCGGCTTTGTCTAAAATGACCTCGTCCGGTGCCGCTGTTTACCGGTGTTACCCTTCAAAGATCACGTTTGGTCCATTATAATATGTCGGTCATCAGGATGACCGACAACAAAGCATTCAAATAACCAAAAAGATATAGCAGTTAGCTCGGCCCAAGCTTAATCATCAAATAATTTCCTCACATTTAACATGTATTATAGAGTTTAGTAACCTGCTACAGGTGCATCGTAAAGCATTTTTTTCAGAATATTTGTGTACAAAAGTTTTATCAAATTGATTTGACATTTAAAAGACCTGCTCCACATTAATTTACTTACATCTGAATTCAAAGTAAGAAATTCCCTCAATAAATCATCTAAATCAAATTCTCGATGTTTAAACGTATATTACTGACATTACCCAAACATAAAAAGGTGATATGTGCATATCAAGAATTGCCACATTCAGAAAAAAAACAGCCTCCCCACACAGTCAAGAAGGAGATAGATGGGGAGAGGGCAAGGTTCAAAAATGATCAGTTTCAATAAAGACACCACTTACAATCAACAAAAATGAGAACCCGAGTAGTTACCGCCTTGGAACGGTCAGTGGCAAATCCAATTGCCACTGGGGGTTTAAACCAGGTTCTAGGGTGCACCAACCCCACACTTGCCCAAACAGATTCTCAAATCACAAAACAAGTACAAGTTGTCTTGGTGAAATAACTCCAACCCATCCATCGGTTCAACAATGAAAAGGCACACAAACATATAAAAATAAGACGCTAAATCTTTGCAAAGCCAAAGGGCGGGTGCTCAATGATCTTACCGAGACCAGAGCTCCTGGAGAAAAATCAGCAAGAACATGATGATAGGGCTAAAAGAAACAAATCAAGCTTCTGGGTTCTTTTAAGAAAAGATTTCCCAATAAACCTTCATAAACTCTTAAACCCCTGCCACCGTCGTGCAACCAAAGAGGTATGCATAATGATCAACTATAGATGGGTTAATCACCAGGCCTGCAGAGCGCTGTAAAATATCATATTGCTAACCATCCTTTTTAAACTCACATATTGTTTTTACGAATAACCGGGAGATATTTACATTGCCGTTTATCTTCTGAAGTTTATAAATTAAATCTCCATAACAAACTGGCTGTGAAATACCCGTTTACAATAGTGATTTTAAACTGCACATGTATTTATGAGTAAGATCTGGGTACCTGCGATAAAACTTGCAAAGGTTTTCATTAATTTGTGATACCGATAACCTTGTTTTAAAATATTTTCTGTAATGCAAATTTTACGTTCATTGAAATTATTAACATCGTTGCAAGCTCTTGCAAAGCGAACAAGCTATGAGATATAAACCCCATAAGATGTTGCACGAGGAACATCGACATCTAAAAACGGAAATAAATGCCCCATGTTAATAACAAGCGATGAATGTTTTATTTTCTCCAGCAAACGTCTTTTTTGCTTTTTTTTCAATGAGACTAGTTAGCTTGTCTCTTATTAAAGTATGAGGGAGCAAAGTGTATAAAGTAGAGAAATCATAAGAAGACAAACAGAACGCCTGGAAATTATTTGGTAAACAAAGCCTTTTTCTTTTACATCAATTGAAGTTTCAATCTTCATTCTTTACCTCTTAACACATAAATCGGATTGAAACGAAAAAAGAATCGCTACTAAATAAGAGCCTCGATAAATATATATTTTAACATGTTTTTGCCAGTGTAAGAATTTGCACTTGGCTTTTTTAAATAATTAAAACAGAATTATAATTATGACTGAAATAAATGACCTATGCATAATTACTCAACGGCAATCCCTTTCAGATAGAGCTTGTATTCATTTACAATCAAGCGAACAAGAGGCCATTGATTGCTATACGTAAATATCATTGTTCCAATACCAAAATTTCCTAGCCTCTTCAACATATCCAATTCGCCCACTTTCGTCAATGTGAAGGTCCATAATTCCCGTCACCAGATTATAGCATACCGCTAGACAAAATGAAAGCCGATCAGACATCTTATTTTGCTAAAAGTTATCATAAGTAATAGTTGAAGGTGTCATATAGTTGTTAATCGTGGGCTAAATACTTCAATGTACATTAAAATACAGTTTGAAACAAAGAAGTACAATAATACTTTAAATATTGTTAAAAACCTATCATTAACCAGTTTGTATTGTGAAACTCTGCAAAAATAAACATGATCGTGTTTAAACTCATTAAGTTTTAACTTTCAGTCCAGAGGAGTAAGTGCACCTGATATTTAAATTATGGGGCCAGTCTCGGGAAAGCTAGCTGCTGATTTGAACACAAATCACCATAGCTCTGTATACTCTTACTTTTATCCTTTTAACACAACTCTCATGTATATCTTTTTAACTTTTTTTTTCTGTCTTCGACGCGCGAATGTTTGCGAGAGATAAATAGATAGAAAATCTATTTTCGAAAAATTGACGTTGTTTCTTGAAATTACATCATCATGTTGTGTGTAGGTCGTTTAGAAAAAAACCCCAACTGAATACGAAAGGCTTTCCACTTAATTATAGAATTTTCCCGGTGAAATACAAGTTGTATTTCACTGTTTGCAAACAGTGTGCTATCATTTTTATTTCCACTGTTTTTTCCCGTTGGTACCCAAACGTGCATAACGTTCGAAAAGAGAACGTTTACCAATCAGGCATGGTCACGTCATAATCGTTTTAAGCGCCATTTCATGTAAATTTTTAGTCGAATTCACATGAAATGTGCACTTAAAGCATACAATAAAAAGAAAATTAGTTTTAACCAGTTAGAACTTTATTTTCCTTTTGAACTCCGGAATTATGTATTTTTCTCGTGAAAATACAAATTCCTGAGCTCACTCAGTGAAATATATTTCTATCTTACACTGGTAAAAACACATTTTCTTTTTATTCTATACTTTAAGGAGTATGCTATTTCAAATTTAAGTAACAACATAAATGTAAAAAAAGTTTTTTGCTCATGGCGTACATGCAAACATAAAAAACAAGTAAGCCATTCTAACCAGAAATCTTATAAATTCCTGTGCTTTAGTGCTGTGTCGTCATTGCTGGGATGGTCACCCTCTCCCTGGTCACCCTCTACCCTGATACTGAGCCCACAGATTGCCGAGTTTGGACCACATGTTTCACTCCATTTGCTCCAGGTGCCCCATAGTATTCCGGGTGGTAGAACTAGTTCGGCTTCGTTATTGTTTCCGGCAATATCCCGGCAGTGGAACTTGACGAAGGTGGCGCATGTATCGTCCCAATCTTTCCCCTTTTCCTGAAATTGATATTATTTGACTTATGTTGCAGTTTTGATTTGGAGATTGAAGCATCAACCAGGGGTTGAACCACGGACTTAACTTGCTGAAGCTTAAACGAATGAGCTACTTAAGTCGACTGATACCAAACCTACATAACATAGCACTGATACAAGGCATTTTCAATTTACTAGGCAAATGTCTTAACATGCTTAAGAGACATTATTTTTGTACTTCGCCCTGTCGACAACTTTTATATGGAAGTTTGGGGTTGGAAAGATTAGCTTCGATCAAAACAGACCTCTTCCAATTGAGCAACCGAACGAAATCTACCAACTAACTTAGCATGCTTAGTGTTCAAATAAACAACTAACAGTTAATAGAAGGTTATCGGTTTCACAATGTGTTTAACAATGCTGAAACTGAATTAGTCGCTAAGGCCAATTAGCCTTGGTACACATTTGTATTTATGAGGGATTTACAATCATATTTACATGCTTTAATCTTGTATTTATTAGTAAAGAGGTTATTTTATATCGACTGTCAATATAAAGGTTTGCTGAATTTCTTTGCATAGTTTAAACTTTCGAAATTGAAATTCTGACAAAATTATGTATCTTATTATTGTTTCATAATTTATTTGAAAGATTAAAGTTGCCTTACTCATACTTACTAGGCTATTTTCCAGAAAACATACACGTAATCATTTAACATTTTCCCGGTTTGCTCAGTTGGTTGCGTCGCAGGAATTGAAGGGCTAGGCGCTGTCGCCGTGACGATGCGGATTCGCTCCCAGCTAGAGACACTATCATTTCAAATTTAAACTAAATTATGACGAAGTTTTACAGTCAAGTAAAATATGATTATAATAACGCTTACCGTCTGGAGCGTATTAACTTGAAGCTTGAAGTTGACCAGAAAAGTACCTTTGGTACAAGGCCGTTCCACTGTCCAGTTACCAGACGGTCCTTCCATGGAGGTAATTTGGCCTCTCGCCATTCCTCCGAGATCGGAGCTGATCAGACGAATCGCGTTTAAATAAATGTCATCCCCTGCTTTCATCTCCGGTGCCATCTGATAGAAAATAAAATTTAAGTTCGATAACCAGTTAACGGGAGATTATTTCCTTACCTTCCATATTTCGATAACACTACTTTATTTCATTTGGACTTTAATAACGCCAGACAAAACTATAAAATCGATGCGTAAACCGTGTGGCTAGCGAACTTGGCTGTTTGACTTGAGAATATATTGCCATTGACTATTAATGTTTACACGACTGAACATTCCTTTATATGTTAGAAGGAACATTATACATGTTATATGCATGGGACTGTAATAAATATTTTGTTGATGATCAACTAGCAGACCAATTGCACGTGCTCTTTCTTCTATAGTAAGACTTCTAGTCAGTTTGTGTGGTTCGATATTTGCTATTATTCTAATATGAGAATTGTAAAATATTTTATACTAATAAACTGTATTGTATTGTATTTGCCACGACAGTATGTAAAATTAACGATGAAAACCGTCCTAGGTGACCAGAGATATGAATTCAATTAAACTAAAAACGAGCAGTTGTGTTTTGGTCAAATAAGTTTAGATTTTGGTTGCTTTTGTTGGTGTTTTTTTATACACTTTATATACAATAAAAAGGATGCTTTGATTCATGAATACAGAATGGAAACTGGTCGTATCATCACTAAACTGTTTTGAAATACCTTTAAGTTAATTAGTAAGACAAATTAATGTAATACTATAATTAATAAAAGCATACGTTTATTGACTGTTGACCCATATCATACTCAAACTGATTTTCTAGGTTGTTTACCAACCAATTTCGTTTTTGTGTTTAACTTCGCATACCATTACTCTTGATATAAATGTAAGTCTTTACCCCAGTTACACAATGAATTTGCTATTGTAATTGAATTTACGCAAAAACACTGCTTACAGAACTTTTTGTTAGGTATATTCCAAGATATGTACGTATTCATGGAAATAAAACCGAACCTGCAAAAATACTTGAAACTTTAAATGGGGAACGCCACGAGAAAAAGAGTATCAGTGCCCAGGTTATAAAACTGAGCATGGAAACCAGTCTCAAATCTCAAGAATCTGATTGGCTGAAATGGCGACCAGTCGCTATTTCAGCCAATCAGATACTTGAGTTTTGAGACTGGTTTCCAATCTCAGCTTTATAACCTTCAGCCCAGGTGATAAATTTTGGCATTTTAAACGTACCTTTATTGGGTATATTGGGAAGAAATAACATACATTACCGCTTTCATAAGTTATAAATAACATCGATACAGATTTTGGCCATGTAGATTATTTTTACCGCGAATTTTATAGTATGCAATGACTTCTGCTCTACATAATGACGTCATTTCAAGTTCTGAAAACATTTGTTTTGAGACCCTGTTCCCAAGAATATCCTAAAACAACTTAATTATCAAAATAATATAGTTTTACCATATGCTGTATTGAATAAAATTAGTCAACTCTGTCAATGAAAATAATTGCGTATTTTATATACCTTCATGATGTAGCCAGAAGCAAATGTCCCCGGGGGACAGAATTCAGGATCACCCCACTCTCCCTATATTCCGCCAATGTCAATACTTAACATCTTAGTTGGATTTCTCACTGAAAACAAACATGTGTCCTTTGGTGTAGGTCATGAACAAAATATGTTGTAGTTCGTAACAATAAACATGATCCAGACTTGCAGGTTTTCATTTGTATCTCTCGTGGTTAGATACACATAAATTAAGTACATGGCTCAATTTCAATATA
Source organism: Corbicula japonica (assembly GCA_038501625.1). Classification (NCBI taxonomy): domain Eukaryota; kingdom Metazoa; phylum Mollusca; class Bivalvia; order Venerida; family Cyrenidae; genus Corbicula; species Corbicula japonica. Next base: position 167,265 of record JAZAYU010000338.1, on the reverse strand, counting down.
CAATATTATTAAACATGGCATTCAGCAACATTCAGTCATACATGCAATGCATGTTAATTGGCAGTAATGGAAATGCATATTACCGCCACGCCGCCTGGCCACGGGTTGAGTGCAACTCAATATGCACACCAATAAAGAGTACAATTTTGATCCATCCCATTTCTATAAAATTGTCTTTCTTTATTAAATACTAAATAATGCCTTTATAATATACAGTCCAACCTGTGCGGGGTGTTGCCGACAAATTGCGTCGGGAGGGTAATAATTCGAAAGCTCACACGTCGAAGTCTCCATATTCTCGTGAGCTGATGCGCAGCCTGCAGTCTTCTCGCATCTAAGCAAACAATTCATCAGTGGAAAAGATTCCAACGTTAACACGGCGTCCCAAAAGTCACGTTGATTTCATTCCAACGCTTATGTGTTTATAAGAATATCAGTTTCAAATAAGACACCACTGTGACAACCGATGGACGAAAACGAGATCCCTTTGGGTTACCACTTTGGAACGGTCAGAGGCAAAACAATTTATTGTCATAACCTGTTGAGACCACTTCAGTTAGTAAGATATATCTTTACTTTATTGTGGATAGCAAGCATGGCGGGTTCCACGTTTTACTTGGGACCACTTTTGTTTTTTCCATATACCGGCATGTTAAATCTGAGGGGAAGTGACCTCATTTATAAATCATATCGCGGAGTTTGGATTGGAACCGAGATAGTAAGAAAGTAATATAAAGAATCCTCAAAACACCTGCGGTCAGACCCCTGAGACTAATAAGACTGCTGTGTGTGTGTTTTTTAATTAAATGCCAATTAGACATCATCACAGAAAATATTTCAATTAGAGGAAGATGAAGAGATTTTACTGAGTGATGCTTATCTAATACCTTTATAGTACACAATTCAGGTCCTAAGAAACTTTACTAAAATACCATAAGCACTTAGTCATATATTTTCATTACTTTTGCTTGGCGAAAACGATAATTATTTATGAGTATAAGGCTTGCAAAAAATCCAGTTATGCAGTCATGCTTTGAAGTTATGTCGACATGACCGTTTTATTTCGTTTTGAATTCCAGGATTTGATGCAAGAGTTCCAGAAAAGTGGTTTGTCTTGATGTAGAGTTATGATAATTTTAATGATAAGACTGGGCTTCGAGCAACTCTAATGATCCCCCTCTGGATCCTGCAGATACATATTAAGACAGACATTTTTTTTCTTTTTTTAATGCAAAATGTGCTTCGACGAAAGGTACCCCGTCAAATTCGTCTAATTTATAATAATAATGAAAGTCCCTACCGAATTAATGAAGTGACATTTGCATATCAGGAATGGTCACATTTAGTAGACACAGCCTTCCCACACAGCCAAAAAGTAGAGAGGAGAAGAGTGCATGAATATACAATGATCAGTTTCAAAATAGAAGCCACAAACAATTAACGAAAGTTAGAACTCGAGGATTTACCGCCTTGGAACGGCCAGTTGCAAATCAGTTTGCCACTGTGGGTTTAAACTGGGTTCTCTAGGGTACACCAACCTCACACTTTCCCCAACAGGTTCTTGCATGAATACTCACGTGCACGTTGTCTTGGTGAAATAACTTTAATCAATCAACCAACTCGACAATTTGCAAAAAACAATGCACGCAAAAATATAAACCATCAGTAGCTAAAATAATTGTAAGGTAAAGGGCCGATACTCAATGACCTTACCGTCATCAGAACTCCTGAAGTCAAAGAAGCAACAACAACCAATATTGTCTGCTCATCGTTATGACGTTGTATCACAGATTGACACAACTTCATTTGCTATTGTCGCAAGTACCTACCCATCTCGCTCGACATCGACATTAGCTTAATATGCATAAAACATTGTCGGGTGACAGAAAGGTTATTTCATAAAGGCAACTTGAACTTGGCACTTCATCTGAGAAAATGATGGTCCATGTTGCTGCACGCTAGAGTTTTGTCCATTTTTGAAATGATGAATTTATAAACTTAATCTCTCTTTTCATCTCCGCTTTATTGGCCGTGTCAGGAATTTGCTGCTCCGAATGTGACTATCCTTAATATGCCTCTTCTACATGTTACTTTTATGTATTTTTATGTCACGACCGGATTTGAAACGCTTTAAATCAACAAACACTAACATATTGTAAACATTTCTTGTCTTTGATATATTGTAAAACCCCGGAAGCCGACGACAACCGCCCCCCCCCCCCCCTACACCTCGCCACTTAAAGCTACGATTTTCAAAATAAGTGTATCAACATGGTAATCTACAATGCATTTCACGCTTGGTGATACATTTTCATGTATGTTTATATTTATATGTTAGCCTGATGAGACAAGTGTGAGGTTGGTGCACCTTAACCCGGGTTTTGAGCCCCGGTGGCAATTATTTCGCTACTTACCGTTCTGAAGTTATCTCCCCGCTTCCATTGTCGTTGACGTTTTATGTTATCTTATTTTAGATTGTTCATTCTACAAACCTTCATCTTGTTTTGGCCGTTTGGAAGCCTGTTTATTCAGGTAGTGTCTTTGTCGATATGTATTTTTCCCTTTTATATTATTTTTGTGATTTATTTAGCAATAAATAAAAGGTCATTTTTTGTTTTTCATATTCAATTTGGCTTCATGTAAAAAGTGACTCTAAAATAGAAAATTTGAAATATATATGGAGTAACAACACCATTTTTTGTTTTCTTTTCAGAATAATAGACACGATTCAGTTGAAAAGTTTATGTGTGTCGATGAACAAGTTACACTAAAAGGCACTAAAATACTTTTCTCGTGTCTGACAAAAGTAATGCTGAAATAAAAATTGTCAATTTTTACAGATAAAACATGTTTTAAAAGTGCAAAATCTTCTTTTTCTCTAGAAATGGTTGAGAAATATTTCATGTTTAAATGTTTTATAGGTTCCCCGGAGAAATTAAAATGCAAATCTTTTTGTATACACTATATAAATGTTCAAACTGAAGAGCTTAATAGCACTTATGCTTATACACTGACTTCTTCATCTGAGAGTGATATTGTTACTGCACACACTCTACAAATTACAAAATTTAGAATCAGTGTTGAGCCTAAACAAGACAAAGTACCTACTATGTATTGGTTGCCTAAAATGCACAAAACACCGTACAAAGCAAGATTTATCGCTAACTCTAGTTCTTGTACTACAACAAAGTTATCCGTGCTCTTAACATCTTGTCTTACAGCTATAAAAGAACATGTAATTAGGTATTGCGAAAAAGTTTTTGAAACTACTGGCAAAAATTTATTTTGGTCTATAAAAAATTCAAATGACGTTTTGAAGAAACTTAAATCAAATAATTTTCAGGCGTTCTGTTTGTCTACATATGATTTTTCTACCTTGTATACTTCTCTCCCTCATAATTTAATAAGAGACAAGCTAACCAGTCCCATTGAAAAAACTTTTGCTAGAGAAAATAAAACATTTATTGCTTGTAATGAACATAGGGCATTCTTTACAGATGGTTCTTATGATAATTATACTTCATGGACCTGTCAAGACCTTATCCAGGCGCTCACATTTTTATTGGATAATATTTATTTGAGATTTGGTACCTCTATTTATAACAAGTAATAGGCATTCCAATGGGTACTAATTGTGCACCACTTGTTGCTGATCTGTTTTTATACTGTTATGAAAGAGATTTCATGTTATATCTTTCTACCGAACATCAAGATGATATTATTACAGCTTTTTACAACACCTCGAGGTACCTTGATGATTTATTAAATATAGATAATAACCATTTTCCATCACTGGTTAATAAGATTTATCCTAAAGAACTACAGCTTAACAAAGCGAACACTTCAGAAAAGCAAGCAAACTTCCTTGATTTAAATCTATCCATCGAAAATGGTTACGTCACTACTAAAATTTATGATAAAAGAGATGATTTTAATTTTAATATAGTAAATTTTCCGTTTCTAGACGGCGATGTTCCTCGTGCAACTTCTTACGGGGTTTATATCTCACAGCTTGTTCGCTTTTCAAGAGCTTGCAACGATGTGAATGATTTCAATGAACGTAATCTTTGCATTACAGAAAAACTTTTAAAACAAGGTTATCGGTATCACAAATTAAGGAAAACCTTTTGCATGGACGAAAACGAGATCCCTTTGGGTTACCACTTTGGAACGGTCAGAGGCAAAACAATTTATTGTCATAACCTGTTGAGACCACTTCAGTTAGTAAGATATATCTTTACTTTATTGTGGATAGCAAGCATGGCGGGTTCCACGTTTTACTTGGGACCACTTTTGTTTTTTCCATATACCGGCATGTTAAATCTGAGGGGAAGTGACCTCATTTATAAATCATATCGCGGAGTTTGGATTGGAACCGAGATAGTAAGAAAGTAATATAAAGAATCCTCAAAACACCTGCGGTCAGACCCCTGAGACTAATAAGACTGCTGTGTGTGTGTTTTTTAATTAAATGCCAATTAGACATCATCACAGAAAATATTTCAATTAGAGGAAGATGAAGAGATTTTACTGAGTGATGCTTATCTAATACCTTTATAGTACACAATTCAGGTCCTAAGAAACTTTACTAAAATACCATAAGCACTTAGTCATATATTTTCATTACTTTTGCTTGGCGAAAACGATAATTATTTATGAGTATAAGGCTTGCAAAAAATCCAGTTATGCAGTCATGCTTTGAAGTTATGTCGACATGACCGTTTTATTTCGTTTTGAATTCCAGGATTTGATGCAAGAGTTCCAGAAAAGTGGTTTGTCTTGATGTAGAGTTATGATAATTTTAATGATAAGACTGGGCTTCGAGCAACTCTAATGATCCCCCTCTGGATCCTGCAGATACATATTAAGACAGACATTTTTTTTCTTTTTTTAATGCAAAATGTGCTTCGACGAAAGGTACCCCTTCAAATTCGTCTAATTTATAATAATAATGAAAGTCCCTACCGAATTAATGAAGTGACATTTGCATATCAGGAATGGTCACATTTAGTAGACACAGCCTTCCCACACAGCCAAAAAGTAGAGAGGAGAAGAGTGCATGAATATACAATGATCAGTTTCAAAATAGAAGCCACAAACAATTAACGAAAGTTAGAACTCGAGGATTTACCGCCTTGGAACGGCCAGTTGCAAATCAGTTTGCCACTGTGGGTTTAAACTGGGTTCTCTAGGGTACACCAACCTCACACTTTCCCCAACAGGTTCTTGCATGAATACTCACGTGCACGTTGTCTTGGTGAAATAACTTTAATCAATCAACCAACTCGACAATTTGCAAAAAACAATGCACGCAAAAATATAAACCATCAGTAGCTAAAATAATTGTAAGGTAAAGGGCCGATACTCAATGACCTTACCGTCATCAGAACTCCTGAAGTCAAAGAAGCAACAACAACCAATATTGTCTGCTCATCGTTATGACGTTGTATCACAGATTGACACAACTTCATTTGCTATTGTCGCAAGTACCTACCCATCTCGCTCGACATCGACATTAGCTTAATATGCATAAAACATTGTCGGGTGACAGAAAGGTTATTTCATAAAGGCAACTTGAACTTGGCACTTCATCTGAGAAAATGATGGTCCATGTTGCTGCACGCTAGAGTTTTGTCCATTTTTGAAATGATGAATTTATAAACTTAATCTCTCTTTTCATCTCCGCTTTATTGGCCGTGTCAGGAATTTGCTGCTCCGAATGTGACTATCCTTAATATGCCTCTTCTACATGTTACTTTTATGTAATTTTATGTCACGACCGGATTTGAAACGCTTTAAATCAAAAAACACTAACATATTGTAAACATTTCTTGTCTTTGATATATTGTAAAACCCCGGAAGCCGACGACAACCGCCCCCCCCCCCCCCCCCTACACCTCGCCACTTAAAGCTACGATTTTCAAAATAAGTGTATCAACATGGTAATCTACAATGCATTTCACGCTTGGTGATACATTTTCATGTATGTTTATATTTATATGTTAGCCTGATGAGACAAGTGTGAGGTTGGTGCACCTTAACCCGGGTTTTGAGCCCCGGTGGCAATTATTTCGCTACTTACCGTTCTGAAGTTATCTCCCCGCTTCCATTGTCGTTGACGTTTTATGTTATCTTATTTTAGATTGTTCATTCTACAAACCTTCATCTTGTTTTGGCCGTTTGGAAGCCTGTTTATTCAGGTAGTGTCTTTGTCGATATGTATTTTTCCCTTTTATATTATTTTTGTGATTTATTTAGCAATAAATAAAAGGTCATTTTTTGTTTTTCATATTCAATTTGGCTTCATGTAAAAAGTGACTCTAAAATAGAAAATTTGAAATATATATGGAGTAACAACACCATTTTTTGTTTTCTTTTCAGAATAATAGACACGATTCAGTTGAAAAGTTTATGTGTGTCGATGAACAAGTTACACTAAAAGGCACTAAAATACTTTTCTCGTGTCTGACAAAAGTAATGCTGAAATAAAAATTGTCAATTTTTACAGATAAAACATGTTTTAAAAGTGCAAAATCTTCTTTTTCTCTAGAAATGGTTGAGAAATATTTCATGTTTAAATGTTTTATAGGTTCCCCGGAGAAATTAAAATGCAAATATTTTTGTATACACTATATAAATGTTCAAACTGAAGAGCTTAATAGCACTTATGCTTATACACTGACTTCTTCATCTGAGAGTGATATTGTTACTGCACACACTCTACAAATTACAAAATTTAGAATCAGTGTTGAGCCTAAACAAGACAAAGTACCTACTATGTATTGGTTGCCTAAAATGCACAAAACACCGTACAAAGCAAGATTTATCGCTAACTCTAGTTCTTGTACTACAACAAAGTTATCCGTGCTCTTAACATCTTGTCTTACAGCTATAAAAGAACATGTAATTAGGTATTGCGAAAAAGTTTTTGAAACTACTGGCAAAAATTTATTTTGGTCTATAAAAAATTCAAATGACGTTTTGAAGAAACTTAAATCAAATAATTTTCAGGCGTTCTGTTTGTCTACATATGATTTTTCTACCTTGTATACTTCTCTCCCTCATAATTTAATAAGAGACAAGCTAACCAGTCCCATTGAAAAAACTTTTGCTAGAGAAAATAAAACATTTATTGCTTGTAATGAACATAGGGCATTCTTTACAGATGGTTCTTATGATAATTATACTTCATGGACCTGTCAAGACCTTATCCAGGCGCTCACATTTTTATTGGATAATATTTATTTGAGATTTGGTACCTCTATTTATAACAAGTAATAGGCATTCCAATGGGTACTAATTGTGCACCACTTGTTGCTGATCTGTTTTTATACTGTTATGAAAGAGATTTCATGTTATATCTTTCTACCGAACATCAAGATGATATTATTACAGCTTTTTACAACACCTCGAGGTACCTTGATGATTTATTAAATATAGATAATAACCATTTTCCATCACTGGTTAATAAGATTTATCCTAAAGAACTACAGCTTAACAAAGCGAACACTTCAGAAAAGCAAGCAAACTTCCTTGATTTAAATCTATCCATCGAAAATGGTTACGTCACTACTAAAATTTATGATAAAAGAGATGATTTTAATTTTAATATAGTAAATTTTCCGTTTCTAGACGGCGATGTTCCTCGTGCAACTTCTTACGGGGTTTATATCTCACAGCTTGTTCGCTTTTCAAGAGCTTGCAACGATGTGAATGATTTCAATGAACGTAATCTTTGCATTACAGAAAAACTTTTAAAACAAGGTTATCGGTATCACAAATTAAGGAAAACCTTTTGCAAGTTTTATCGCCGATATCCAGATCTAATTCATAAATACAGCTGCAGTTTAAAATCACTATTGCAACAAGGAATTTCACAGCCAGTTTTTTATGGAGATTTAATTTATAAACTTAAGAAGATAAAAGGCGATGTAAATTTCTCCCGGTTATTCGTAAAAACCATCTGTAAATTTAAAAAGAAAGGTTACCAACATGATATTTTACAGCGCTCTGCAGGCCTGGTGATTAACCCATCTACAGTTGATCATTATGCTTACCTCTTTGGTTGCACGACGGTGGCAGGGGTGTAAGAGTTTATGAAAGTTTATGGGGAAATCTTTTCTTAAAAGAACCTAAAAGCTCGATTTGTTTCTTTTATCCCTGTCATCGTGTTCTTGCTGATTTTACTCCAGGTGCTCTGGTCTCGGAAAGATCATTGAGTACCCGCCCTTTGGCTTTGCAATGCTATTAAATTCTTATGTTTATATGTTTGTATGCTTTTGCATGCAACATTGTTGAGCTGATGGGTGGGTTGGAGTTATTTCACCAAGACAATTTGTACTTGTTTTGTGATACGAGAACCTGTTGGGGCAAGTGTGAGGTTGGTGCACCCTAGAACCTGGTTTAAACCCCCAGTGGCAATTTGTTTTGCCACTGACCGTTCCAAGGCGGTATCCCCAAAGGTTCTCTTGTTTATTAATTGTTTGTGGCGTCCTATTTGAATTGACATACATATATAAAACATGCGCTATCTCTCTCTTCCTCTCTTCTTTTTCGCTGCGTGGGGAGGCTGTGTTTTTTGAGTGTGGCGATTCCTGATATGCATATGTTGCTTTTTTTTTTTTAAAGTGATTTAGATTTTTGTCTTTTGAATCGTAAAAGCATAATTGATTTGAAGAGAAGATAACTTATTAAATAAATTACACAGGTTGGAACTTTGCAAAATATACTTATGAATAATTGAAAAGACGATCTTGTTTACGAAGGTACGTTTGGAAAATGCTTTTTAGTCATAAAAGTACATCTCCTTCACTAATTTTAAACACAATTATAATTTGTATCCTACGTCTTTCCGTAGCTCATCTGCTTCATCTACTGAAGAAGTCAATTTTACTGCTAAAACATGGACAGGCTTATGATATTGCCAAGCTTTTCTTCAAGCATAACGCTTTATTAACAATTTGCTTTAATTTGAAGCTGGTATATACATGTATGTAGCAAATTATATTCTTTATTTACTAAGTATCCAACTTAATATTTCCTTATATCGAATTTTATTTTATGTAATGTTGAGTATATTGCCTACATCACAACAAACTATTGAAACTTGAAAGCTACCAGCATGATAATCAACAATTTTCTGCATGCTTGGGTATAAATCCATCTATAAAATAGCAAAGGTCAAAATTGAAACTACATGAAGTATATCCTTGGGTTAATTGAACAATATCTATATCTGTATTGGCTTGGATATTGAAACCACCTATCTTTAAACTGGCCGAAAGATTTAAACAAAGGTAATTTGAGAAGTAATATTAACATAGAACATAAATTTTGTGCTCAACGACCTTCAAAGGACTTAATTGATAACAGTGCTGACAACCACCGAATACAACAAGTTTGAAGATATCGAAGGCTCTGTTTCATTGAAACTGTTCATTGACAGTAATGGAAATAATGCACAACTGTTTCATAACAAATTCTAAACAAACAAATACACGTTGTCAAAAATTCCTTACCTCCTGCTATAGTCTTGCAAACAAACCGGCGAGCGACGCTATCAACTATGACATTGTCTGTTATATGCAGGATTTATATTTTCAGATACCCTGTCAAAATTATATTCTGTTTATTCCAATGTTTTCTCGTTTTAGGGCAAACGCATTATTTTTTCGCCGCTGACATGGCATAGGACGAATATGAGAATACCGCATTGAAGGTTCCATGTTCACCCCCATATGTGATGGATCGAAATTGAACTGTTTATTTGTGTAAATATTGAATTGCACTCAACCCAGAGCTAGGCGGCGTGAGCAGAAATTTGCACTTTTATTACTGCCCATGAACAGTATAAATCAAACCCAGCCTTAAATACTTTAATATTTGTCCAATGTCCCTTTTCATCTATTTCAATGTTGTTGTTTTTTTTTCATCTATTTGTACATTTCAAACATTATGTTTACTAACTGTGTTTATTTTAATTTAGTCATATGTATTCTTAAGCGTCTAGTTTTGACGTTGTCTGTCAAAATGTAACCTAATTTATTTAAAATATAGTTATCTGTCATAATGAAAAGTTATATTTTTATGAATTTTATTTCTGTCTTTGAAATCTTACTCAAATATGTGGTCTGGAATCGGAAATTTTATCGAGAATCTGCGCATTATGCTTGAGAGTGAAATAGGCTAATGGTGATATGTGTTCAAAGTAGCGGCCGTAGTAAGTCTCTCCGTATTATCTGTAAGTGCTGTTAACATCAAATAATCGGTAAATTAAATGTTGATCGCGTTTATCTGGATCGACCGCGCAACCTTTATATGGGGTTTATAGGTAATATAATTTGTTTTTGGCATCGACTGTTTTCAACGAGGAAACCTGTATTCATGCTTCGTTTTGGGATCCAGCAGGTCAATTGTGAGATTGGTGCAGCAAAAAAACACTACGAATCGAAAGTTTTACAGCTACAAAGAGCTTACCTCTTTGGTCGCACGACGTCTGTGTTTTAAGAGTTTATGAAAGTTTATGGGGAAATCTTTGAAAAGAACCTAGAAGCTCGAATATTTTCCTTTAGTCCCAGTCATCGTGTTCTTGCTGATTGAACTCCAGGTACTCTGGCCTCGTTGAGATCATTAAGTACTCGCCCCTTTGGCTTTGCGATGCTATTAGCTTCTTAATATTTTTTCAATATTTGTGTGCTTTTGCATGCAACATTGTTCAGTCGATTGGTGGTTGGAGTTATTTTACCAATACACAATAATTGTTGGTAAGAGAGCCTTTTGGGGGAAGTGTGAGGTTGGTGCATTCTAGAACCTGGCTTTAACCCCAAGTGGCAAATTGTTTACCACTGACCGTTCCAATGCGTTAACCCCAAGGGTTCTCTTTTTCATTAATTGTTTGATGTGTCTTATTTGTATTAGACTTATAATAAACATATGTTCTCTTTTCCTCTCCTTTGTCGCTGCTAGTGGATGCTGTGTTTTGTGAAAGTGGCGATTCCTGATATGCACATTTTACTTTTTTACATCATAAAAACACTATTCCACTGTAAAATGTTTCTTTCCTTTCAACATAACAAATTTGCCTACATTCGGAAATTTGAATGCTCCCTTTGAATACAACATTTTAACACAGGACCATACAAAATCATAAAGAACCGACAAATAATTTATATGCTAAAGGTGTACATACATTTATCATGTGTAATAGTTAAAGGTGTCTTATAGTTGGTAAAAGTGATCTAAAACATTTTGAACAATGTACATGAAAATACAATTTGACAAGAGCGGTACAAGAATACTTTAATTATTGTTTTAAACCTGCATTTCACCAGTTTATATTGTAAAACTCTGCGAAAAGACAGACGATCGTGTTAAAAGTTTTAACTTTTAGACTAGATGAGCAAGTGCACCTGACACTAGCACAGTTTGCATAACATATAAAAAATACAAGTGCACCTGACATTAACACAGTTTGCATCACATATCAAACAAAACGATAGCACATATGGGACGCGTCACGGGAAAATGTATTTTTGGAAAATCGACGTTTTTTTTTCTTGAAATTACACCATAAATTTGTATAGCCGACATCGTACAATGTATGTCGTGGAAAGAAAAACTGCATACACATTGTCAATCAAATAAATTACATGATTACTAGATAATAAAATAATGGTTGTAAGTCATTTAAATATGGTTTATTCATCAAATCCATTTTTTTTCGCGTCGCGTGCACAATATCAGGTGATGCAAGACCAGAAAAAAATTCTCAAGATAGTCAACAAGAAGAGCATACATACATATGAGATTACGAATTAATAACAGTTTATTAAACGAAACGTATGCATTTTTTTTCAGAAAAAATAGCTTTTATTTATTCCTTGTGTTGTTAAAATTGGTACCACAATCTTTAGTTAGTTATGAAAAAACAAATATAAAAAGTATGTTCTTTCCAATTATTATGAATTGATGACTTGGACATACTTATATAAAACATGCTCTCTCTCTTCCTCTCTTCTTTTTCGCTGCGTGGGGAGGCTGTGTTTTGTGAGTGTGGCGATTCCTGATAAGCATATATTACTTTTTTGTTAGGATTACAAACCCGAATATGATACACAATATATTTTGAAGATCTTATAAACAAAAAAGGACTTAATTTTGTGTTGTTGTTTCAGTGAGAGTGCAAAAGAAGACCTTAAGTGTGGACAATGGTGGAATATGGGGA